>JAWMRA010000162.1:25710059-25767946 GCA_035584735.1 Pseudotriccus pelzelni | reverse complement strand
GGGGGGGGCCGGGTGGCCCGGGGAGGGTTACCCAGGGAGTGGTTTAGGATGGGGGATGAGTGGTGGGGGGTTTTTCTTCCTCGAGGGGGATTTTGCGCCTCCAGGCGCCGGGGATTGGCCTCGCTTAGCAGTGTGCAGTGGGGCAGAAGGGCTTCAAAAGGTCCATTCTTCTGGAGCAGAAAAACTTTCCGCTGCCCGCCCGCCCGCTGAGCACATCCCCCTCTGGCCCCCTTCTACTTCACCCCGGAGCAGAGAGGGATACAGTTGTGCCACCGCTCGAGGCGCGGAGGGAAACGGTCGGTCTAGGGAGGATCCGACCTCGAATCCTGCCTTCTCCCCAGGGTAGCCCTCACCAGCAGCCTGGGAGGCTCTGCTGTAAGGCCAGGAGAAGCCCCTCTGTTGCTTCTTCTCCTCCTGCCAGCCCTGGGGGCCCACGTCAGCCCAAGGGCTCATCCCCAGGCCTTGCTGATGTGCAGATGCTGGAGGGCTTCAGGACTTTGCCCCCGAGGTGCCTCTGTGCATGGGATAAAGCTGCTTTTTGCCTCTTGTCACTGAGGTGTTAAAACAGGACAGTTCTTGTCTCTTTCCTGTAACCTGGACCTTTCTCAGAAACAGAACAGGTCCAACTTGGGCAAAGCAGAACAAAAGTGACCAGAGATGTAAGCAACTGGTTTCCAGGCTGGAGCAATAGTGGTGGCATCAAAGTTACCAGGTTAACTTGAGCCCTGTATCCCTCCAGCGTCTGCTACGGAGGTACCTGGAGCTGAGGGCTGAGGCCCGGGGAAGGCAGAGTGAGTTGTTTGGTGTACTTTCTGCCTGCCCTTAATTGTGCTTGTGGACTAGCAGAGGTGGAGGAATCTGTCTATCTGAATGATACAACTTTGCCTCTTAAAGACAGCAAGCAGAATGCTAATGAGAGAGAAAGGGATGCCGCCACTATGTGGTTGTTGCCCATACAACTTCCCAGGAGAAACGGGGACAGGCTCTTCTCCTCTAAAGTGTCTCTGGTTGTAATGCCAGAAGGTTTCTGGCTGCTCTGCAGAAATCCTTGGCCTCCCTTTCAGCTTTTAGTGCTAGGAGCCTGATAACATTTTGAAATGATAGTCTAGTCATTGTGAATTCCTTTTGGATTGTACTGAGCCACTCAATTCAGAATTGCAGCAGATCTCATAAGGATCTCACTGTGGGGTTCAGCCCTAGTTAATTGGGACACGGTTTTATGGTCTCATCAGGAGCTTCTTAATCAATTAATTGACAGGGGAATACTTGTCATCTCCATTTTGAAGAACTTTCCCCCTTCTTCACAACTCAGCTAGCCTGTTCTTAAATAGTTGTCTGAACAGAAGCTGCCTTGTAGGAACTCAGGTCTGTTCATACAAATTGAATTGAGGCTGACAGTGGTTTCAAGTGACCCATTTGCTAAGAAAAAGGATTCTGATATAAAAAGTCAGCCAGCAGGCATCAGTTTTTCTGGTCTATCACTGCCTTTATGTTTAATCTTTACATTTATCAAGACACATCTAATGTTATTATATATATGTTTAGGTATACACATGTTTCAGCCCACTGTGGTAGTGTGGGGTGTTATTTTCAGACACTGATTTACTTTCTGAGTGTCTTGATGTACAAATGTTTTCAGGGAGCTGTGGGGAAATGTTTTGAGTGTCCTTCCCAGAGAGCTGCAGGTTGCATTGTGTACAGGGTTAGTAATGCTCCCCCCTTTGCTGCCTGGGGCTCTGGCAGTGCTGTGCTGTTTGGGCTGTGATTGCATCCTCCTCAGAGCACTAACTGAAGCTAGGCCCCAGCAGAACTTGAATACACAACAGGCTTGTCCAGGCTCAGCTGAAGCAATGGTGTGTTCCAGTAGGAAGCCCAAAGTGGCACTGACCCATTGTCTCTGTGTGAATGTTTTGGGTATCCATCTGTGAAGGAGCTGGGAGTGGGATGGTCTTGGGGTGAAACACTGCCCTTAGGGTACAACATATGTAGTTCTGCCTGTGTGTCCCGGAGGATTCCATAGTGCTGCTTGTAAGGGATGCTGTGTAACCCCAGTGCCCTGGCTGCACTCCAGCAGTGGTTGCTGCCAGCTTCCCGCTGGTGTTTCCTTGCTGTGGCATGGGGATGCAATACACCTCTTCCCATTTTCATTTTTATGTGTTCTGTAAGTGCTGTCTTTTGCCCAGGCTGAGGGGCAGTATAAAGATAATAGTTTGCAGTTTCTGTGTGAGTACAGGAAAAATCAAAAATAAAGCTCAAAATTTTTGAAATCCCTTCAGGTGGAAAAGCTGGAAAATTAAAGATGGTTCCTCTGTTGCAATGTACCTGATCATGCCAGCCTCAGTGTGGTCCCTTGTATCCTTATTTTGATAGGGGTTTGGATAGAACTGTAATGCTGCTGGAGGAGGGGAAGGAACACCTGAAAGGACTCCTGATTTCTGTAAGGGATTGTTCTTGGTGTTTGCAGCTTCTTTCAGGCTTGGCTGTGATTTCACGGTGAGTGTGTAAACACACCATTGAACTGATGGCATTCTGCTCTGAGGATGAACTTGCTGTATGCTCGGCCAGGTAAAATAAGAATAATAAATAATAGTCTAAGTCATCCAAATATAACTCCACCAACATAAATTGTTTTACATCAGGGATTATTTTGACCCATAAATGACTTTAGGTATTCCCGGATAGTTTGCTCTCCAGAACAATATTCATACCCAGACACTTGCAGCATGCCATGTTCACATCCGTGGGAATGTGCTTCACATGTGCACTAATCCTCCTGTCTACCTTTGCTGTTTCACCAGTGGGGTCAACAGGAGGTCCCCAGCGGAGAACATAGGTGTAGAGATCCTGGCTTGTCAGATGACTGATGAGGTTGAAATCAGGAGTGTATCCAGTGCTGTATTAAAATAGGGATTGGTCTCAGGCTTTCTTGGACTCCAGCAGAGGTGAGTGAGGCCACACAAAGCTGTCTTGCATCGCCACAGTCCTGAGCTCTTTCAGTCTGCAAGGCAGGGAAGAGTGGCTGTAGTGAAACTGGGTACTGGAAAATGTCTTTGGCTTGCACTGAGTCCCAGACTCTCCAAAAATGATCCAAGAAGGTGTTAACTGGCCCATGCCAGCACCCTGCCTGGAATTATTTTGACAATATAATAAGAGCTTAGGATATTGAATCTGTAAATGGGTCCTGGTACTACTTAATTTACCTGCATTGATAGATGTTGAGGGTCTTTCCACTGGCTCCTATAGAAATGGGAATATATGAGATAAAATTTTTCTCTAATCTCTACTACAAGATACACAAGTGAGATCTCCTGCCTTTTTGCACCACTGAGAAATTTCATCATTGGTGTGGAAGTTGGCAGGTTTCCTAGCTCACAGAGGTATCAAATGTGCTTCTTGATGTGGTATATCCAAACACTGTAGATTTGGAATCCCCATAGCTCCCTTAATGTGATGCTATAGACTAGGAGAAAACAGCTAGCAGAGATTTATGTGTGGAGCTAAAAGAGAGACTTGGTTTTAATGGAGAGAAGCAAGTCTCTAGGTGATGTCCATTATGAGCTTTTGGGATACAGATGGTTCTCAGAGCTTACAAAAAATGAAGACTGTTTCTGTCCTAGGCTGGCTTGGAGTGAGATCAGTGCCTTGCTTTTTCATTTGAAAGTGTTCTGAAGAAAGAGCAAAAAAATTGGAGGAGGTCAAAACGTAAGGGAGTTTGAGCAAGTGCTTTGATGCTACAGCTTGTGCTATAATGTGGTGCTGTGAAGGAGAGCAGCATGGGTTTCAGACTCATTTGTTATAATGGCAGTTTGCTATTGCCTTGCAGTGGACAGAGTGTTCTCCTGGGCTGGGTGTTGATGTAGATCTCAAAGTGTGTGGCAAAGAATTTGAGCATGTACCTTGCTGCATACGAGGGGATTGGCTTTTACATGATCATGATACCAGTGAATAACTGGTGCAAACTTCTGTGATTTACATGGTTAGAAAGACAAAGCTGGGCTTCTCATAGGTCCTCCACAACAGCCGGTCCTCAATGGACTGATGGAGATATGGAAATGGAGTCAGAACTAGATGAAAAACAAGCATGGCCAGACAGGTTTTATATTCTGTTCACAGTAGATCGATACAAATGAAGGGTCTAGTGCAGGGTGAAGCCTGCAACGTGATCATTGCTGTTGTCAGGTGATAACACTAGACAACAAGGAAAGAATTAGGTCTTTTGTGGGAGAACTTTTAGGCAAGATGAGACTCTACATGAAGTATTGCTTGCAAGATTTTACTTAATGTTATTGACAGGAAAAACTGGGCCCAGGTAAAGCAGAATAGCAATACACCTATATAATTCAAATTCACTGTATTTCCACCTGGACAAAATACTTCAGAATAAACTGTTGTTGGATTTTTAGCTGAAATGTTCAGACCTACTTTATAAATTAGGAACTTCAGGAATGTTACATGGCTGCAGCAGGTACTGCATCCTACAGCCATGAATTGATCAAACTGCATGTTATAAAGAGTAGGGTGTCTTTCAACTCACCCTTCTGTTGCCTTCTTCCTTTCTGTGTAGGTGTTGCAGCCTTTTTCTCCTGGCTGTGAGAAACTACTGTTTGATTTCTGTTCTAACATTGCCATCGGACAATTTAGATTAATTTTTTTTTCATTTGTGCATGTTCCTTTTAATTAAAGTTATTTTCCCTCCCTGGCACTTACGGCCCCTGGAATTATTTTACAGGCAGCGATCATATTCCCTTTCAGCCTCTGGTTTGCTAAATCAAGCAAGCACTGTTTTTTCTGTATCTGCTTGAGCGACAGGTTGTGGAAAGCGAACTCTGAATTTCTAGGAGTCAGGTTCCCAAGAACTCAAATTCAAAACTAATTTTTGCTTTTAATGAATGCAATTCCATGGAGATGATAACAAATGTATTCCTTTTTTACAAGTGAGGCAGTAAAGGCATGGCAAAAGTACCTTAAACTGCCAGTGTTCTTCTGTTCAGTCCAGAACGGGGGATAACAATCAAAATGGTATTTTTGGCATCTCACTGGGAGACTTCATTCAAATGCTGTGTTCATGCAACAAGATGTAGTTGGTAGCTGCTGTCCTTCGCTTGTTGGCAAAGCTGGGCAATGTAAAACTATCAAGGATGAAGAATCTGCCAACATCATCCCGTGAGTGGCCAGCATTACTTGTATGATGCTGAGGTAGCCCATCGCTTCCTTCCTTCCATGGCAATTGCATTATCATGAAGGAAGAGTTTTTAGGTAATAAATATGGATGTAGAGTCCAGAGCCAGATGTGCAGTGAGACCCATGGTGGGGAATGACCCCTGAGTCAGCTGCTTTGCATTTAGATTGACTCCTGGTGTGCTGAAAACAGCTCCCCAAAACATTCATCTTCTGTGAGATGTCGTATGTTTTGTGTACATATTACAACAGTGTATAATAGTATTAAGAGTATAATGCATCAGATGCTGAGGTTGTTTCAGGCTAGTCTCTTGCTACAGCTAATGAAAATATACTATGGAAGGGCTGAATAAAAAGTGAGGAAACAAAAATGGGAATTTAAAATAGAAAAAAAAAGTCAAGTAAAATTAAAATATCTCTAAAAGTACCCTGTTTCAATTTTTTGTCTTCTGGACTATACTTACCACTGTAAATTACTTCACATCCACTCTAGGTATGAAAGTTCCTTTAAAAGCTCTTCAGTGAGTGAAAACAGCAGAAAATTTCCAGTAACTTTGAACAGGACTTTATGTCTTTAACCAGAGGTCTTGAGTTTTTTTGGTGTTTATTTTCTTGTTTACATGTTTAAGTTTTTTAAAAAATGTGTCAATAGCCTTAGTGTTTCTTTCTTCTGTGCTGCAGTCCATCTCTCTCTATATTTCTTGACTGGATAAAACATTCTGCATATTTTCATATACAGAATGTGAAACGGGGTATGTGGGAAATAAGAATAGCTGTGCTCTGAGAGAAAGAAGTAAGTGAAGGAGAATCTGTGAGGACTAGAAGAAAGGCTTTTCATTCTGTGATTCTGGTCTCTGTGAAAGAGTTTGGGAGACGGTGAGGAGCTTCTGCCTGGACTGACAGGTGGGATATGCAAATCCCATCACGAGGGGAGATTAAGGAGAATAATGGAAGAGCTCTGACAGTTGCAACTGGCATTCATACAATATCGAGAGGCTATAAACTGTGTAAAGCAATAGGGTTATAGCTTTCAATCTTCTTAATACTGTACTTTATAATAGGAAATGGGTTTCTCTCTTTCCTCCTGACTTCAAATATGACTTTTGTATTTCCTTGGCCTGGTGATCATGATGAGGTCAGTCCAGAGGGGGAAGCCAGGAGGTCAGAAGTCCTTAATTCATTCTGGAGGGGTTAGAGACCATTCTGACCCATTGAGTTGTGACACAGCTTTACATACAAAGGGCTGCAAGGTCAGTATTAGCCTTGGACCATCTTACATCCTCTGGGCCTTTCATGCTATGTCAGACTGAATGCAACCCTCAGGCTGTGCAGAGCTCCAGCGAGGAGAGTGAAACTGCCCCATCAAAGACCTCTTCCTCTGGAAAACGTTACTGTAGCTTGGCCAGAGCATTTCATAGCTTCACACTGTTTTTTCCTTTGATCCCAGGACTCCTAAGAAATAGCCCTAAAGAAGCCAAAATCGAGAAAGTTTAAATGTAACATTTTTTAAATTGTTTTGAATCAAAGCAGTGCTTCTGGAATGGATTTCTGATTCTTATATTCTATATTTTAAAATGATCCAGTGATACAAAAAATCTTGATTCAGTGTGCCAGACAGAGGCATCAAGTGACACTTGAGATGGTAGTGCCTCTAGCTGCTGCTTCACAGTGAAAGTGCACCCTGTGGGAACTGCCTGATGCCCAGGTCTGGGAATTGTAGAGCATCTCAAGCTATATTTGCCCATATTTAAGTAACTGGTATTATCATAAAAGCTGTGTGTACTGCATCCTGTTCATCCAGATGGAAACTACATTCAGGTTTACATTTCATAGGAAGAAAAAAAATAAGACTGACACAAAACACTTTTTTTTTCTCAATTAGTTTTTTTATATCTGGCCAGCAAACCAAAAAATCAATGACTCCCACAGCTCTAATTGACATTTCTATGTTAAATGAAAATGGGCTTTCATTCCAATTCAAATGGTAGCACTGGGTGATAGACTAATTATTTTGGAATTTTAAATGCATATAAAAGTTGATGCAATAAAATGATTTTTGTGTCACTTTGAATTTTTTTGTCTGCCTCTTAAATCAGACAACAATTAACATAAGAGTCTTTAATCCCTAATTCTCAGTACTGGTAACACAGTAACACTTTTACTTGGTAGTGTGCTTTCTTTCCTTGAGGAACATAGAAGAAAAGTACTTTAAAAAGGAATAGGGTATTTTAGGATATGTCCTAAAATGTAATTCCTTTCTTTTGGAGGGCCTCTGAGAACTCCCCATCATATCCCTCAATAGGGGAGTGATGTTCTCCTGTGAGTGCACGCTGGGACTCAGAGCTGCCTGTGAACTCCCCTGTGCCATGCCAGGAACATACATGCTCAGAGCAGGCTGTGTTGAGGTGCCCCTGACGTGGGATGAGCAGGGAAGAAGAGGCTGAGGAAAGAGGTGGAGATTTAGGTGCTGGGGAAGAAGGTGAGAAGTTGGACCTGCTTCCCCTGCTATGGGGGGGATGTCAGCACCAAATATCCCCACCATGAGCAGCCCGTGCTGGGACAGGGCCTCCCTGTGCTGTGGTTGGGGGGCACAATTGCTTCTGCAGGGGCAGGAAGGTGAAGCCAGTCATGGGCCTTGGGATTTCTCTCTTCCTGTTGGGAAAACTCAGAGATAGCCCAGGTAAGATAAAGGGGGGTTTTCAGTGCGGAGTGTTTATCTACATATGGAAACCTTTTGATCTCTTAGGTCCCAACCTGGTGTCAGTGCTCACATCCTCATTGTTAGGTTTCTTACCTCTTTGCTGGTGATCATTTAAGGACAGCAGTGCCACAAGCTTTTGCAGATAGTTTTCATGCACGTCTTCAGGAGGAAGTGAAAAGCTCTTTAAAAAATCTCAGGCTATTTAGGTAACCCAATAGAGACATCCCATGTCTTTTCTCAAATGTTTCTCCCCTCATTCTCACCTCCCCCACTAAATGCAAGGTTGACAAAATAATTTGAGGGAAATATGTTATGTAACAAACGTAGGCACGTTTTCATCTTCATAAATTGTCCCTGCCTAATATGTGATTTTCTCAGGTGCACTTTTTTTTGAGGAGGAGGGGAAGTGATGAAGTAATCATAAAGTCCCTGATTCAGAAAGTAGTGAGAAAATCCTCGCTAATGTGGAAATGAATGCCATTTAATAATTTGGAATGGACTTTGCCTGGAAATTTTTTCTTTTAAATCCAAGGTATATTTTCAGTAGTTGAAAGAGGTCACATGCTTCCTTTCTGTGTGTGTCACTGGGTCACTATAAACCTTTAGAAACAGTTTAATGTTCCCTGTCTTGGCCAAAAACAGTGCCAATAACTTTCACTTAATATTCTCTCACAACAGACCTAGGAGAAGTGAATTGTACTGAATATTCCAATCAATATTTGAGGACCTTATTTTCTTAAACTATTTACATATAGGTGAGTGTAAATATATTTTTCTGGTGTAAAAAGTAACATTTATGGTGAAAATCAAGCTCTATATGCAAAAGAATGTGATATGGAAAATTAATTTTCTTTCCATTGCTTTCAATTCAGGTTTCCAAGAAAAAATAAGTTTCTATAGGGGAAAGATAAAAACTTTAAATTAATCATTATTGCAAACAAAATCAAATTTTGCAAATGGATATATTTAGATAAAAGATCTTACTTTGAAAATTACTAGGATTTTTTTATATATTGGACAGAATAAACAGATTAATAAGAGCAAAACATCATATGCATTAACCTTCATTTCAAAATGCATAGCTCCATGGTGAAATGTTCTTAGTTAGAGCAGTTTGGGGGAATGATTATTCCCTGAGATGGTATTCTGACTGAGAAGTCAGAACCATGTGGAGGAACTGCACTAAACTTCCTCCACTTCATTTGTGTTCATGTTTCCATACTCACCTCAGTATGTTAAGGGGGACAGAAGCTGGTCTAGAGATAAGAAGAATATAGATCTGGCCTACACAAATCTGGGCTTAGACTGGATCCAGTGGCCTAATGTTGCTAGAGATGAGCTGATGAAGTTTAGTAATAAAAGTATGGGCTATTGTAACTGAAAGATGCTTTGATGCAAATCCGTGTCTGTTTGTTTCAATAGCAAATGACTGTTTAATTGTGTATATCCTGGAAAACAAAATGAAACAAAATAATTTTCTGGCTCATCTTTTGGATGAAAAGCTTCCAGTTTGTTGTTGACTTCCATTTTATTTTTAACTTTTGTAAGTTGGCACGTGATCTTTCTTTTTTCTTCAGAAACTTCTCATCCACCCCAAAACAACTAATTTTAAAGTCGTTAAAGGAATAATTCTGGGTGATTCTGGCTGTCTGTTACCTCAAAGTGTGCCTGTGTGCCCAGGCCAGGATGGCAGGGCCCTGATATCCCACCTGTGTTGGAGAGAGTTGGACCATGGACACTAGGAGAACTGAAGCAAGGAACCCAGCTCTGCATTCCTGCGCCATCGGCCAGGGTCCTGGCATCTCTTTTTTTAATTCCACCAAAGCACTGAGTTCTGCAATCACTGAAATCCCTGTTACTTTCATCATGCTGCAGGCTGGGATCCCATCAGATAGACTCAGTAGCTCCCGTACCTCCCTCTGCAGTGGGAACGTGAGTTCTTCTTCCTCCCTGCAAATGTTAGCGTGCCCCATCCTCCTCCTCCTCATCATCATCAGCCACCCACAGCCCTGTCTGTTGATGCTGTTGCCTGGAGACGACCCTGTGATGGACAGCTTGGAGGGAAGCGATGATTAAACAACATGAACTGGTTTCTGAAAGCAGCGATCGTTATTGTAATGTGACAGGCAGTGACAGCTCAGACAGCAACACATTCTCAGTGTGATTCCTGAAAGGAAAGATAAACAATAAACACACGAGGAAAGAGCCACACACACCTGCGTGCGAGTGCTGATGCTTTCCCTTGATGCAGAAGGGCAGGGAAGGCATGTGTTTCTGTATTAATGAAAGGTGAACATAACCCCAATAATTGTCACCGTCAGCAGGTCAGCCCACGAGCCAGTGCAGTCTGCACTGATGCTGTCAAACAGCTGAGTTACTCTGGCAGCCCTGGGCAGCAATTAAATGGGATGCTGCAGGTGTTAGCAGTGGGGGGCTGCACAGCCAGCAGGAATACGCTCTGCACAGGGAGGAACACGCTGAGGCTTCAGCATGAGTGTGGTGGTCCTGCTAGGTCCACCTGCCCAGTCTCCCCCTGCCTTCCAGATGGACAAGACAGTACAGGCACAAGGATGCAGGGTGGACTCAGTCCTGGCACAAAGTGCATGTGACTGTACAACCACAGTGCCTGGTTTAGGGGATTGTGCATAACATCTTTCAGCATAAACTGGGAGACTCCTGCACGCTTAGCTTTCCTTCCAAACCCAGAGGACACCAAATATCCTCGCAGAACAAATTCAAAAACAAGACCAGATACACCTTAAAGACTGGTTAAACCAGGACACTGAAGATAGTGGAGAAAACTTAGCAAGACCCCACTCATTACCTTGGAGGATAATAGCTTTTCTGTGTGGGTTTATTTTTGTTTGGTTTTGTGGTTTTTTTGTTTGTTTTTGTTTTTTGTTTGTTTGTTTTTGTTTTGTTTTGTTTATTTGTTTTCCTTTGGGATGCTTGGATTAGGACAGTTCTGTACCAGGTGCATTGGGGCTCTGTGGATTTGTTAATTAAAATTTTCTTAAGATACAGCTTCCTGTAGTGTCTTCCCACTTACACTCTCAGAAACCTAGAAAAAATTCCACAGAAAACATGTTGTTTCCCTTTCTCCTCATCTTCATTTGACTTCATTCCTTGTTACACAGTTCTGAAGTAGGGCAGGAGCTGGGATAGCAATAGGCTACTTGGACAGCTGGGGATCTGCTGGAATGGATCACAGCTGAAGTCTGACAAAATTTTGAATGCCCACATTACACAGATGTGGGCCAGTTTGGCCACCATTGCTCTGAAGTCCAGGAAGAGCAGATTTACGTCCATGTTTTTTTTTCCCCGTTCTTAAGTGTAACAGGCTCTAGGGGATTTCAGTGCTGTCACTGTCCTGGAATCATTACAGTGTTAAAGTTTGTCTGTATGATTTTCCCATGTACACAGGGTACAGATGCACACAATATCCAGTGGAGCAAATAACGTCCTTACTGATGGTTTGACTCATTTGTGTATGGATTCAGAGGGAGGAAATTAATGTTTCTGGTGATTCCTACTTGCTTCTTAATCTCTTCTTTTAGTTTTATCCCAAGTTAGAATTTCTTCCTGCTGCTGTCCTGTCCTGTTTGGGTGCTGGTCCCTTGCAGTCTTCCTTGGGCAAACAGCCCTGTCTTGGCAGGATTATTATACCTGTGTTTTCACAGTGACAAACAATGGAGGGTGAAGTACAACTTCAATGCAGGTGAACATCACGTTTCTCTTAAAGCAGAGTTAACCAAAGATATTCTGATGTTTCTTTGAACTTTTAAAGTGATGTTAAGTGTAGCAAGTATTTCCAGGAAGTGTTTCTGCTCTGGGTTATTTGCCTATGCTTTGATGGCTGTTCATGTCCTTTTAAATTTGCTGTCAGTGTCTGTCCTGAGCACAGCAGCACCAATTTTCTTCAGTGCTTTTCAAGTTCTTAAGGCAGGCTTATCAGCGAGGCATCTGAGGCATGGCTTTAAAGTGAAATAAGAAAACAAACCCCAAATTACTCTCCAAAGATCCTTCCAAAGAGTTAAGAAATCACTGGTGTTCCTGTCAGACTGAAAGGGAAACACACATATACAAAGAGAAGAACATTTCATTGCCTAGCTTGCTCTATCCTTCCCTATCTCTATTCCATCTGGCAGCATCTCAGAATGAAGTAGTTGAGCAGAAATGTTGAGTCTGTGCACCTTTTCTGCTCATGTAAATCAGTATTCACTTAGATGAAGCCAAGAACTGCTTTGAGGCAAGCAGAAGAATCCATCTTCATCCCTTCTTGACACTGAGGTATTAAAAAGCCAGGCAGAAACAGTAATTTCTGAGAAATCTTGCATTGGGCAAGTGGATTTTGGTGTGAAACAAACCTTTGTAAGCAAGTAGGGGAAAGAGGTACTTTGAGAAATTTTATGAGGAGCAGAGAGTATTGTACAAAGGAATCAGCATCTCATTATAAAATGTTACTCAGGAAACCTGTACTTAGTCCTTTATATAGAGAGCATTTTGGTTAAATAAGAACGTACGTGGAGATCGTTGCTGGAGAGAATTCAGAGAAGAGAAAAGATGTCTGTAATTTTGGTCTTTTGCTTAAATATATGGAATTGTGTGGTTGATGTCTGAACTGGGATGACACAAGACAAATTTTAGCTCATTAGTAAATTTTTCCCCTAACAAGCTACTCAGATGAGCTAGAAATGCATTATGCAGCAGCAGCTGCTAGGACATGAAAATATTTCATTGTAGCAATACTTGGTATAATGAAATATGGGAACCGAATGCAGTATCACAGAAATAAGAACAGAAGCTGGATGACATACAGTTTTTAGATATTCACCTTTTTTGTTGATTTTATGTAGGACAGATGATGTCGGTAAAGTGAACACATCATTGAGACATATAAATCATTAAATAGTAGTATTTGAGCCACTTGGGTAAAGAAAGTTGTCAGAAGAATTTTCTGTTAGAAAATACAGTTTAGTCAAAATCAGAAAATTTCTTGGAGGTATGTCATTTTCAGTGACAGTTGCTACACTAAAATATCATCCAAAATTGTCTGCAGTCTCATAGAGTTGAAAATTAGTGAGAAACCTTGCCAGTTGACTTTTGCTTTGGCTCCAAGATTATGAAAAGATATTATTGCTGTATCAAGGACACATCTTTTATATTGAATATATAAGAATGTGTGGAGTATATGGGACACTACGTGATACCTAATCTCATTCCCAGGAGGTGTAAAAGTTCCTTGCCCTTCCATCCTCTCTGATCCTCCCTTCTGGTAATGGGCCCTATAAACAAGCTCTATTCTTTCTCTGTCCTGGGGACATTCTGTTTCCACCTGTGTCATCTTTGTGATACCTCCTTAGTCACATGGAGGGTGTCACCAAAGGACTTTTGCTGAAGGTAACAAGTTCTCTGGGCAGTAAAGGTGCTGCTGGGAGGCAAGTCAGTGGGTAGTTTCAAAGGCAATATGACGGTTTCCTTTCTGAACTTGTGGGGAGTTTATTACTGATAAATCCTGCAGTGTCCAGAAACACATCTCTATGTATGTTTGAAATTAATGTTTAATGTTCAGGCATCATCAAAAGGAAATGCTTTGGTGTTACTGACTAGCTGATGAAAAATGTTTACTGATGCTCATGGGAAATTTAATGATCTTGTCTTTTTCTCTTGGGACTGAAACCAAGCCTTAGCCTGTCTGAATCCCTCATAGAACAGAAATGTTGGGTTCTGACACATCCAGATACAGAATGTAGCTAGGAAGGTGGTTTTTAAATTAAACTCAGCAACTTTTTGCATTCTATAAGATGATCCCATTGGCTGCTATAAAGGTACGGTGAAGGGAACTTGAATATCAAATACTGCTTTTTGTTCCTGAAACAGTCTCAGCTTTACTAAGGATAGCTCTGTGGAAAGTCAGAAGTGTGGCAGCTCCAGCATGTGTTAACTAGACAGAAGCTCAAGGGGAGAATGGATTGCAAGAGGGACATTTTTGAAAGCCCGAATAGCTGTTTTTCACTGTTCTGATCCCTTCGGCTGCTGAGCAGCTTGACAGCCAAGATCCCAAGGTATGCAATTTCCACTCAAGTAGGAGCCTTCTAAAGGTGCTAATCGCTAACAATGTTTTAGTGTGGAACAACGAGATTTCTCCTCCCTGTTAATTGCAAGTTCTGTACAGTGCTTCTTTTTAAAGCACTGAAATGCTTTAAAAACAAATATTTGATTCCTGGCTCAAAGAGCTGACAGTCTCAGCCATGATCTGGGAGGCAGATACAGCCGCCTCATTGCAGAAACAGTTCCAAGGAATGCTCTGGATTGCTTTACGTAGGAGTCAGATAACTCGGATAACTCGATTGTAGTGACCTCTTCCTCAGGCAGGAGGTAGGCTGGATAATTGCTGCTTCTTAAATGTGTGAACAGGCAACAAGAAGCTGCAGAAACTCAAATGCACTGATTATGCAATTGTTCGATTCAGGCTAGTAAAGTTTTTTTGGTCCTTTAGATAACAATAATAATATACAAATGGATGCAAACACACAGGAGATGGGCATTGATTTTAGGGTGTGGTTCGGAGCAGCAGAAGGCAATTTGAAGGACGATTAAGGAAGCTCTCAGGGGCCAGTGTCAATGGACTCTTGAAGAAAGGGCCCCAGCTGGCTTCGATTTCCTGCCTTCTTAGGTGGAAGCAGTTAAGTGATTAAGAATGAGGAAGAGATAGGAGGGGCACACGTAGGAGGGTGAGGGTCTTTTGTAGAACTGTGTGAAGTTGTAAGTAGTCTGTTGAGCAACAGCTTTTTCTAATAGAGAAGCTGACCTACGGCTGTGGATAAGCTTTGAGGAGAGCTGATGTTGAGTGATCTCAACTGAAGGAGAACCCACTATGGTTTGAAATATTTTCTACCAGTAAAGAGGTGCCCAAGAAGAAATGTGTCCTAAGCAGGTAGGAAACCTCTCTGTTGTGGGGCAATGTGAACTAGAGACTGAGAGAAGACTTGGCAAAATAGAGGAGAGTATGGCTGGATGGTGGTGTGCCAGGATGTTGCCTGGAAAATACAGGGAATGGAGCAGCAAATTGAAGCTGCTGATGGAGCAGAATAATGTGATGGTGTTAGAAAGCTAAGTTTTTGGGATATGGCCTGGAAAAATGAGAGCAGACAATAGAAAAAACATAAGGCAAAGTTTGTGGATTGGGGTAATACAATGAGAACAGTAGGTTTTAAGGGTGGTTTTAGCTCTAGAATTGGCTAAAAAGACACTCTAGGGAGAAAAGAATATTTCACTATTCTAGGTGCAGATGGCTGGATTGATTTCATACAAAGAGAAAACCATGAGCTCTTTGAAGAGGAGTAATGGTTTTTCTGTTGGGGATTTTGGACTTCAGTGATGTAGAAACATTGGCTGGTAACGAAAGACACAGGAAGAGGATAAGATCCAGGATAGAGGTGAAGAAGCTTGACTATGAAGCTTGGAGGAGATGAGGAACTACACAGGCAGATATTAACACCGTTAGCCAAAATTTCATACTCAGTGGGCAGAAACATCGCTCGAGGGTGAGGCATAGATGAAAGAATTTAAAGTAGTCTTCCATGCTGTGACTTTCCTTGCATACACTGTGCAATTTGTTCTCAGCATCTCTCTGAATGAGAGTCACCTCTCTTAGCCACCACCTGTGGAGGTTTGACATGAGCTAGCCAGCGAGTTGTGTCTGATACATCTGATTTAATTGTATTTCAATGCTTAGAGTCAGAGCAAGAACAAGAACAAGACCCTCTTCAGAGATGTGGGCACTTACACAAATTGGTGTGGAGACATTTTGCCAGAAGAGATGTATTTTGTTTACCTTCCTGAACTTGGCAGGGAATGGCCTTGTAGAGGTACAGATTCTTATAGCTGGAGTGGTGCTGTCTGGGCTCAGAAGGGAGTGAAATAATTTATGAAAACAGAACTCTGTAACCGGGCAGCTTTTGTTTTCAGAAAGATGATGTAAGCAAAGCCAGAAGCCCATAGGGTCTCTTTTATCTTTGGGGCAGAAGTTAATATGGACAAGGGATTGCCTTGGTCTCAGTGGAGAATTCTGGTGGTGCGTTTTTGCCTTTTGAGCATGCAGCCTTAGAAATGAACTCTCCTCTGGCTGATGATGCAGTTGCAGCAGAACGTTTCCAACCTGACTTGGATTTGAGGCTCAGAAGGAGGTGCAGTGGGCTGTCACTGAGCTAAGAAGGGGCAATGTCATACAGATGCTTGGCTTACAGCAAGATACCCGAAGTACTTGTGTTTTCCTAGCTTTTGCTTGTGCATTTGAACTGAACTTTCTTTCAAGATGAGGAGCCCTCATGTGGACAGCTATCACAGGTAGACTAATGTGTGGCCTTAATTTGTGCTTTCATTGTCTATCTCAAATGAAATAGTTCACCTAAACCTTCAGGATTTTTTTCTGCTGAAGCTTTTGCATGTCTCCCCACAGAAGCTTGCACGACAGTATTGCTTCTTGTGGGTTTTTTTTAAGCTGGTGTTGGCAGCCTGTGGCAAAGGGATGACTTTAAATGGGCTGGTATGTTATAAAAGGCACAAAGAGGCAGCTTCTAGTACCTGATATCCTGCAGTTATCATCTCAAGGGAGCTGAGTCTCTGATCTGATCAGGAATTACAACATCCCTTATCAGTGATTGACTATCAGCTTCTTTCAAAGGTGATTTCTTCCATTCCAATTGATTTTCTTTTTTTTAATGTTTCCTCTTCTCCCAACCCCACCCCCCATCATTCCAGCTTCTTTAACTTGTGAAAGTGAAGCACAGCTTGGCTTGCCTCTCTTGAAGATCTGCCAACACCCACATTAACCCACAAGTACCTTCTTTCTAGCCAGCATTTTGGCAGGGGACCTTCTGTCTTCATAGCGTGCAGTTCCTTCTGGAGAACGGAAGAGACAGATCTTGCACTGCTGTTCAGAGTTCTGCTTAGAAGATTTTCAACTATGTGCCTCGAAGTCAAAAGGGTTTCTGAATTTTCTTCATGATTTCTATTGTGAGATGTGAAAACAAATCAGTACTTACTTAGATCCACCCTTCTTTTTGGCAATCTTCATTAAGGATGTGTTTGACTCACTCTGGTTATTGGTGTAGTTTAGTCCCTGGCATTGAAAGGCAGTGAGGATGGCCACTTCCATTGGTGAATGACAATGGACAGATGAGAGCATCCCAACTGCCCCTTCTTCCACCTGTTACACCAGCACCACTCCTGTTGGTGCCACAAGACAAATGGGATCACCAAGCTATGTGTAAGAAAATGGCAGTGTCTTTCCAGAGGGTGAAGGCATTGTTGTTGTCACTCAAGCAAGGTCAAAGCATCTTGTCCGTGGTGCTCCAGATATCTCAGTGACAATAATCACCTGTTTTCTTGTTGCTCATCTACTGGGGGAGCTTATCATATAGAACTGTGCTCTGTAGGGGTAACAGTGTGCATTACACGCTCTGCTGGCGTAAGCTGTTCCACTAAACTGGAAATAATTCTCAGAAATCAATTGATTTGAGTCTCATTTTTTCTTCTGAGCTATGAATGTTTAGGCTTTCAGTTACTTTTTGCCATTAGAAAGGTGAGAATGAGCAGACAAAATTTTTTTTTATTTGGCTCTGATCACATTGGAATAAAGGGACCATCTTGATGGAGGTCTGGGATGGTATCTTGCGCTGCACTTCGACTGAAGTGCCATGTTTTCCTTGTGAGGCTCTTTGGGTTAGGAACTGTCAAGTTCAAGAGAGGGCTTGGCACTTGTCCTGCCTTTTAATCTGCTTCATTATACCCCTGACTCCCTAAATAAGTTGGGAGTATTCACTTTAGAATAGAAAAACAGTATTTTAAGGTACGTGGGAGAAGTGCTTATTCTCAGATTAGTCTTATCATCAGAAATGAAATGTTCCAGCAATCCTATCCATTATGCAAAGGGGAGACATGATAAAAACAATGCAGAACTCTTGACAAGAACCTTCCAGCTGATAGTATCCATTACCAGTGATCAGTGTTTTCTGTGGTTTGTGCATAAGCAGAACTTAGGTCTGTCCACATGCCACAGCTACCTGCAACCTGCCATTGACACTCCTTCTCTTCCCTCACACAGGAGGTAAATTATAGCCAGGATGAAATATTTTGCTAATTATAAAACATTAAATGATCTTCATCTACTTTCTCCCCAATGAACAATGCAACTGAATTATCATTAGAGCTTGTACAGAACCTTTGATAACAGTGGAGCCATTTGTATTAAATTCAGCCTTATTTTTCTTATTCCATCAAGTCCCATCATTGTGTTGATTGTACTTTGAAGTCATAGGAAGTTTCCCTCTTCTGCTGTTTACCTAATTTATTTCAGCCCCAACACACAGCTCCTAAATTCTTGCTAAATTTGTTTCTGAACAATAGGACTAAACCCAGTGTCTTTCATTTAAGACACGAGGCAGTTATGGTTCCATTCATTTCTGCATATCTACCTGCTGTATCTAGAGACCTATTGTTATGGATGCAGTACTGCAAGATAATAATACTAATAAAAAATAATAATTCTCCTAGGATTTGCTGTCAATAGAAGCAGTCTATAGAGAGCTAAAGCCTAGCGAGTGAGTGATTAAAGTTTAGTAGCAGAACTGAAATACACTTTTCTGGATGCAAAAAGAAGCTAAATAAGACAGAGAGGAACTAGAGGGATCTGCTCAGTCCCTGAAGCCAGGCGTGAATGGGATCATTCAGCTCCACTCTGGACCCTTCCAATGGGCTTATGCCAAATGCTCAGTGCTGTGTGACTCGGAGCTGCTGTGAAGGGGTGGTAACTTCTGAGGCAACTCTGCCTCCTGCCTCTCTCCTCTTTCTGTGGGAAACCTTTTCTGGCCTGGGGGCGTGCAGCAGCTGAAGTTCTGTCTGCCTTAAGCAGGGCTGGAGCAGGAGCACAAGAGCTTAGAGAGGAGTTTGGGTGAACTCGGTGGGTGAAAGGGTTTGTAAAGCTGCTGGAGGGTTGCCTGTGACTCCAGGACCTGTGTGTGGATGATACTGAGTGTACAGCAGGATGTTACTGCTGCCTTTGTTCTTCCCATTTATCACAGATTGGATTGGCTTCTGAGAATTGGCTTTCCCCAAAGAAGAAATTAAAAGTCCTGTAGGCATCCACTTTGGGTCAGGTCAGGGTCAGCACTGATTATGAATTTGGCCTTGTAAGAATTTTGTTTTTCTGGGTGAAGTGGTTGGCCTTACTCACAGAAAATTTTTTTTTCAACCTGGATGAGTAAAAACCTACAGAATCCCAGGTTCAGAGAGAAGCCTAGTTATTTAAAACCTGCTGCCTCTGTTAGTCTCCTCTCGAAACAGAGTACAGAAGAACTGGGCAGGTGGAATTAGTTCCTTTCTCTGATAAAAGCAGATTAATTTTAACACTGGCTAAAATTGCACCCATTTTCTCTTGGTAAATGAACCATAAGACACATTGTCAGAAGTGAGCCTTCCATAATGACTGTGGTTAATATTTTAAAGCCATTTTCTTTGTGGATCAGAGCTTAAAGTCAAGCATGTGAGAATCAGCAATATATGCTGTACATTAGCTTGATTTCTATTCATTTGCAGTTTGAGTATTCTTTACTTCCCCCATGCTAATTTCAGAATACCTCTGAGTTTTGTAGAGCAAGGGATTTGCATCTGATTTAATACCCAGGTATATGTCTATTTAAGTAAGTAGAAAGGTGGCAGGACAGTTCATGTGCTTGTGGGTCTAAGGTGAGGCTCAGGAAATCTCAGTTCTGTTACCTCCTCTGCTGCAGAGTTCCTATGGATTTTCCAGAAAATCCCCATGCCTTGTGGCGACTCGGCTTCCTGAATTGTGGAATGGACATTAAAATCACTGCTTCCCTTGGAACCTGTCAGTTCTTGAGTTCTTCAGAGGCTGTGGTGCACTACAACACTGTGTTAATAAGATGCAAAGGTACAGGGGAAAGATCTCTTAGGGCTTATTGGTTGAGCTGTGCCAGTACAAGCTCCTGTGTTAGGAGCAATGCCACATGCACCAAGGTATCTGACTGTCTGGGTCTACTGCTGTTCTTTGTTCCCCCTTCACTACAGTTATTCCATACTGCGCAGTACAGGGAACGCTACGAAGTGCTCAACACATTCACATGGGGCAGTGAAGATCCACTGCCTGGAAGTTCAAGACTCTTCCTTCCTGAAGTGCCAGGTGAAGGGTGGCTTTTGTCTCATCTTTTGCTTCTGTGCTGGCTGTTTTTTTGCAAAGATGGTCTTTGGCCAGATCCCTAGGGTACTGGTCATGAGTGCTGCTTCATCTGGAGAGAACATGAATGACTGTGACTGTTTTCTGCCTGATACCTGCTCTGACTTTCCTGGAAGAAAACATTAAATTTCAGACCATGGCACTTCTGCTGTTAAAACCCTATCTGTGTCCAACTGCTCGAGTTTCCCATTACTTTCTAGTCCTAATGCATAAGCCAGTGCAGCCAAACTATATATAGTGCTTAGAAATTACTTGACCCCGTCTTTCATTCTTAGCATCTGCTCTGGCACTGCTTGGGGTCTGGAACAACATAGCCTTTGTGGCTGGCAAAACTGTAAGTGAGAAAATACAGCAGGAATATTAAAGTTTTAGGGCAGCCACTTGGGAATGTAAATTGAGACAGATTATGCAGTAGGTATAGGATAATGGTCTGAGCCTTGCATGAGAAGTTTTAGGACAAATGCAACAGCTCTCATGTGCTAAAAATAAAAATAATAAAGTGACTGGACACAGCCAAGGTGATAGTTTTGCGAAGAGCTCTTGAACAACTGAAATTGTTAACACTGCAATTATTCTCAATAGCGTAATTTTCTTCTGCTTACACATTCCGTTGTCTTGCGTTTTTTGTCCCAATTAGGGAAGTGAATTTCTTTCTTAATTATCCAGTTCTCACTCTCTGATGTATATTTCTAACACTTTGAGGTATATTTAACCAGATCCTTGTTTATGCATTTGGGGAAAAACAAACAGGGAAATTTGGAAAATGTTTTTAGGTCCAGCAGTCCTTAGTGGAAGCATGCTGTTGATTGATAACCATAATGCTAAGCAACTGCTATTTCTGTAACTTGGGTGTTGTATTCATTTCAGAGGAGTGACAGAAGATGGAGGCTGTTATTCTCCCTGGTTTGCCTTGATAAGCCAGTACACTTTTCCTCAAAAACCTTTACTTTTCATCCTTACTCACATAAGGAAAAGGGTGCTGCAAAGGCTCAGGAAAGGTTTCAGGAACTTAGCACTTAATGAAAAGAGATTAGAAAGCACCAGTAGCACTGCTGGGGTGAGCCAGAATTCTCATTTCATATCTTTATTGTGGGAATCCCCAGGGCTTCTGCTGGAACTTTGCTCTTTGCATTCTCTGTCCCATTTCACAGCTCTCTCACTGCAGCATTGCCACAAAAGAAACCCACCTTTTTTACTTATGAATATCTGAGAAAGAAATTATTAGCACCATCTATTGGACAAACAGAGATACTGGTTTATTCACAGATCTGAATATGCAAAATCCCGTGCTTTTTTCACTTGCTTTTTTGATTTCCAGCTATAGTTTACAGTGAAAATGTGCTCAGACAACCTGCTTGTCTTGTAACTCATAGCAGCCTGGAGTCTGTGCTTAGGGGATTGTTCCTTGATTTAAAATGTACCTTAAAGAAATGCAGTGAACCATTTAAAAGAGGGCAATCAGACAAAGATTCAAATGTCAAAATGGTAACTTGGCCATGGCAGGTTCTGTCGCATCAATAGGACAAGGGCAATAACTGAGAAACAATTTGCAGCTGAGGAGATAGGCATGCCTATCTGAGTCAATCTGGCTAGCGTGTCTGAGAAATTTGGGTGAAGGATGGGATATTTGACCTTCTTGATCTTTATGGGAGAGAGAAAACTCTATTACTTGAAGAAAAAGCAGAGGAATTATCATTATTAGGAGAAGACTGACTTCAGGGCCCATCTCTGAGCAGTCATGATCTGAAGCAATTTCAGGACAAGCATGGTTTAATCAGTGTGACTCCTCCTGACAAGATTAGTGGCTCCTCTTGCGTGTTTCAGGGAATTTGCACATATAGGGCCTATTGAGCTCCTAATTCTCATTTACTTTGCTGCCTTATGGGCTTCTCCGTGTTCCTCCAGTGCTCTTGCCCATTGTATTTTTGTGCTGTTCTGTAGATTTGGTCTTCCCAGCATTCCTTCTTCAATTACAAGTAATTTCTTGCTGGCAGACCAAGGTTCAAATCCCACTATTGATAAGGGGTGATACTGCAAGAACACAGCACGTAATGGTCTCTTAAGTAAAAGAAGTCTGATCTTTGCTGCTGTGGGAAACATGTAGTGCCTGCACTGATGGACCAAAATCTGGCATACTGATGGTTTTAAATGGTTTGCCCTCCCGTGTTTGTTGGAGACTACTTAAATCTTTCTGATGTGTCTGTTGAAACATGTTTCCTTAATACCCAGCACAATTATATTTAGATCTTGTTTATCCATTTGCTGTTCTGCCAGCACAATCTTTTAATTTTCACTCTGTGGTATTTGCACTGTAGAAACAGAAGTCCTATCCTTTTGTAGTCTGGTTTGCTTGGTAAACAAGCAGAGGTCTTTTATGTCACAGCCACATGGTTGCAGCTAACCAAATTAGTGTTTTAAGAAGCTAAGGTCTCACAGGTAACTCAATCAGTAAAAGTTTAGCTCTCAAAGAATTGGACAATTATTATTTCTGACTCTCTGGGTGGCTGTTGGAGAGACCTCAGTACTTTCTATCATAAATCCCTGTTTCAGTAGCTTGCTCTATCAGTGATAGCTGATAAGATAGCTGGATTTCAGATAATTAACACCCTGAAATTCAATGACTTCATGGGTTGAATGCCCTTCTGAGAGTAAGGGAGGATTAAATACAAGAGGAGGGAGAACAGAGCTGGTTTGCCTTTGGGAATGCAGGCTTGTTATAGGTATGAAAGGGTTGTTAAGACCTCGGGGGGTAGTATAAGCTGGACAGTTTTGGCTTTGATCCCATGGGTTAGACAGAATTTCAGTGCTCCTGAAATGCATAGTCTGGAATTGCTTATGCAGTGACAACCTCCGGAGCTCCTTCACTCCAGTTTTAAGTGATCCTAGTGACAGGTTTTCCTGCACGCTTCCCTTGAGAGTGGTGAGCTTGGTCTAATTGATTGACCCATTAGCAAAGCAAATTTCTCTTGCTATTCAGCCAAAATTTTCCTTCTGCTTAATTTCAGCCCATCACTCCTAGTTATGCCCCCTGCGAGCCTGCCTGAGCTGCCTCTGCCACACTATAGCTTTATTGATCTTGGCTCTGTATAAGTAATTCTTAACTGACTGAACTTATTATTGGCAGTACCAGGGCAGTGATGGCACTGGGGAGAGCCTGTTTCTTGACTCTTTCATCCCTGGGCCTGGAAGAGAAGAACACAGTGAAGGAGTTTGATGCTGCTTACTCTACTTTCTGAATGTGGCGAAAAGGAGTTTCTGAGTTTTCCCCAGTTCTTTAGATATTTGAGTTTGCACAGCTGCGTGTGTGCAATGTTGTCTGAAGATATCCAAGCCACTGGCTGTCAGAGATTTCCTGAAGTAAGAAGCAAACTAATCAGTATTTGGCCTCTGGGAGATTTCTCAGGGTTAATTTTTGGATTCCTGTCAGTCAGTGTGTGAATGTATGTTCTGGGAACAGGAAATGGATAATGTCTTGGCAAAGTTCTTTTCTTCCAGTGGTTGGCTGACGAAACCTGTTGTTGGGTGAAAAAGAGGCATCATGAGAACTGACTCCCAAACTTCATATCCTGTGATCCTTCCATTTCAATGTCAAGTGTAGTCCAGAAGCACTGGCCATGTTCAAGTCTCCATGAACTGAGGGAGGTAATCACCCCTGGACTTGGTCACACCCTGTTTACAACCACCTAGACAGATCTGTCTCACTGTAATCTTTGTGCTTGTGAATTTATTCTGCCTCTGGGGGTGATACTTACCTGAGGGACAAGCAGGAAAAAGATCAGTGATGCTGCTTGATTCCCAAATTTCTGTGCACTTACCCCTTCTGTGCCTCAGTTTACTCCTGAATGCAACAAGATCTCTTTCCCAGGGGTTCTAGAGTATTTGGGCAGCCTGCTCATGCTATCTTGGAAGCTGCCTATATGTACTTCTCTGAGCTTACAGAAAAGTGGATCAAGAGGATAGTTAGAGGAGCACTACTTATAAGAATTTTAAAGCCACTGATGAAATTGTTTCCCATGTAGGTGAGAAGAGTGTGTGAGGTAGTAGACAGTGGGAAATACAGCCATTCTATGGATAAAACAGCACGTGCTTGATTGTACTGTTACTGCTCCCATAGTTTGCTGAAAGACTAGCAAAAAAATTGCAGTTACCAAGCTTTAGGCACTACTGTGTATTTAAAAGCTGAGGTATCAAGCTCCCTGTTATGGATACAATGCCCCTGTCAATGCAAGGAAAAGAGAGAAACACAGAGAATTGCAGCAGCCTGCTGCCAAGGTGCTTGTGGACACTAAGCCACACATGCACTGCTCTGTGTCCAGGGGGGCTGGCTCTGCAAGTATATTAACAACTGAGCTGTGAACCTTTCTACTGTGACTGCAGAAGTAAAACCAAGCCAATTATTTGCCCATCAGAGGGGGCTTACGGTGTCCCTCCTCCCATCTTCTCTAACCATTCTTTTGGTTTTGCATTGTTTTGCTGAGAGTGTAAATGCAGAGATGATTAATTGCCTTGCTGACCTGATTCTGTCACTACATGGGTTCTGCTTATATCAAAATGCTCCAGCCCCAATGACTAGCATATGTCAAAACTTGGTGATTAAAGAATTGTATAATAATTTCTGAACACCCTATTCTCAACTCATTGTGACTTTGGACATAAGCCCAGACAAGAGGAGGACAGAGAAGGGTGAAAAATATTAAAATAAAATAAAATAAAAAAAGTAAAAATGATAAATTCAGTGAGGGGGACTTCTGCAATATTTAGCTCTCATTTTATTGAGAAGATTGATAACAAACATTAGTGAGACAAAATTACAGTGATTTGTATAGATTCCCAGGTGGACAAGTTTAACATTAATAAAATATTATAGCCTGCTCTATCACAGAACTACTGTACTGATCATAAAATGAAAGGGCTTTATATATAGGCAGGGGAGCGTGTGTGCTCTTATAAAATGGATGGAGGCATCTCATTTTCCACTAATAGATTAAAATCCTGTGTTGGGCTGGAATAGTGAAGTGTTTAACTTTCTGCTAATGCTGTGGGTGATTACTAGTCTGGGAGAGGAAGCACCTGGCAAACCCTTTCTTCAGATGCCAACGCAAACCCAGCAGATCTTGCTGAAGTGCCTCCTAAGCCACCTGTGCCTTAAACCCCCAGCTCATGTGCCCTGTTTGTTTCTGTTGAGGTTTGCAGCAGGCTGAGCACCCCCTGGCTGTCGTAGGTGTAAGGGTGGCACAGCACATCAAGGTTAACAGTTTAAGTGCTTTCTCCCTGCTGCTCTATAGTCTGTGGCGGGAACTAAGCAAAGCTGAAAAACATCTAAATAGAAATAATCACTTCAGGGTGAGAATTTATGTGTTTTTTTTAAATTGGGTTTGGAGTTTCTGTATTGCCTGGTTTTATTTTATTACAGAGGATGCTGAGTGATTGGCTGTGTAGCTCTGCCTTGTGCTGCCTTCTCACCAGCGGTCATTGGTCTCTGCTGTGATGGAGGAAGAAGCTGATGCTCCCTCCCAGTCCTGGGACATTTTTCTGATGATTACTCTAGCTTACAGCAAAAACCTACTGTTTTTGTGGCCCTAAAGTGCTAGAGGGAAAATAGCAACACGAAGCAACACTATCCCCTGCTGCTCTGAGGCACTTCTGACTTGGGCCAAATTGCCAGTCAGGTAAAGCGAATCAACTTCGATGCTTAGCCCTCCCCCTGCTGCAACGTGTTCCTTAATACTAAGTTGAGATGATTAACTTATTACCAAGGTAAAAGGGGAGACAGATTTGTGGTGATGGTACTTAGCCAGTAAATTCATATTTGCTTTGTGTTTCATTCTCCAGTGTGATGAACTAATGTGGCATACTGGACATCTGCTTTCCTTTAAATCATGTAGAACTGATGAATTGTTGTCTTAATTATTTCTTGGGATTTAAAAAGATGAAATTATGTTTTCTTCAGTATTAAATATTTTTCAATGCCAATACTCTTTGGAAGTGAAGATAGCATCTATTACAAAATTGTGTTTGTTTCGACAAATTAAAATGAATTAGCCAAATTAAAATGAATTAAACAGAGTTTAACTGTTTTCTTCATTTCACGTGACTAAAACTCCTGGTTCCAGTTAAAAACCAACATCATCCCAACCCTGTTGTTCTTTCTGGATTTTTACCCTTTTCCAGTTTTTCTACTGTAAATATTTAAGAAATGGAAAATGCAAAAATAGTCCCTATTCCCTTTTCTTATCTGTTCTCCACCTGTACTCTGAATTCAGTTTTGAAATGAAGTGTAAAGAAACATTCTTTTTGTGAACAAGGTCAAAGAAAAGCTCAGTCTAGAAATCAAATAAATCAAAATTCAATCAAGAAATTTCAATAAACATTTTGTGAAGATTATTTTTCTCCAATGTGTTTTCCTGCAAAAGAAAGCCATACGTTTTCTGAGCAACTCTTATTACAAACACCAAAGGGGCTATCAGAAGGAAAAGTGATATTGATACTTCACTTAATTTCTACCTTTTTGTTTGTCCTTTGAATCAAGTGATTAATGATTGGTACCTTTCTATTTGGAACTTGGGATGCTTTGGTTCAGTTTTGTTTCCCAGTGTAGCGTTTCGGTTTGGGAGCAAACACATTAATTTCTCAAGCTGTGATATATTTTAATTCTGGCTTATCCTGCAGCCAGCACACTGGACTTCTTACTGTGCTTCAGGTTTTTTAATCCTTTAGAGAACAGTGCAGCATCTGGCTGTGGCAGGATATGTTTCTTTTGGTTCTTTCTCTTAAACTAGACTTTGTTTTCTCTTATGCTTGGAATTGAACATATTGGTGTCTTTTGACATGTTTTGGGCCAAAGGATTATGTGTATGTGTAAGCTTTCAGCTTTTTCTAAGCATGAGCTGTGGGTTGCTGTGTTTGGAGGGTGGAAAGGGATGTTCTGTCCTGCCCATGCCAAGGTTGGACAGAGTCTAAGAAACTATTGAAGAGAATCTCAGTATGGGAGAAAATCTACAGGAGCATTCAGAGTTGAAACAATAACTCTCATTACATCCTTCAGGCTTTTCTCTACTAGGTAATTTCTATTCTAGCAGATTAAGTAATCCTGTATTTCAGGTGTCTGTATGCTGGAGAACTGATCTATCTTGAAGAGAAACCAAGAATGGAATTGGAAGCTGGTTTGGTTCATTACTTGGGAAACCTTTAGCGAGTTGTTTCATTGGTGTCTATTTGCAATGCCAGTTGTTTGAGGCAGCAGCTTTCCATGGGATGCTTACGGTTTCTTTCAGAGTCTCTGAGTCAGTGGTCTGCATGCCCTGTTGATTAGTAGGTAAAATACAGAGCATGTAATATTCTGAATAGCTGAATACTTTCCTTCCTCCCAGGGAAGACATGAGAGCTCCATGTCACCACAGTCTGGCATACCAATCTTCAGGAACCAGAAGTTGGGTACCACTGCTTTAAATGCTGCTGTTAGGCATCTATCATCCCCAAGTTTGAGAGCACTAAGTACTTTGCTTTAAAAAGAAAGGGGGATGTGGGGGGTAATGAGCTCTGTAAAGCCACTATTTCCCCCAAGAAATAAAGATTAATGTTTCTGTATAGCCTCTGATGTTATTCAGGCATTTTTAGAACAGCTGTGCTAAAGTGAAACAATGGGTTGTCACTTCTAAACTGCTGGTGCTGTAAAGACAAGGAAGGAAAGGAATGGCAGATGTTTATCTCCATGTTTATACCAAGTTTTAGTGCATCAATCACTCAGTGCTATCAGGACTTGTGGAGGAAAGATAATAAGATTTATTGGCTGTTAGGATAACCCACACACTGCATAAATATGTTGGTAAAACTCCAGGGAGTCTTGGTCTATCAGAATGAAATAGGCAGGAAGGAGCACAGGCCTCCCAGCTATGGAGCAGCTGAGCTCTTGGTGGGAGGTCGGTTCTTCAC
Organism: Pseudotriccus pelzelni; assembly: GCA_035584735.1. Taxonomy (NCBI): domain Eukaryota; kingdom Metazoa; phylum Chordata; class Aves; order Passeriformes; family Tyrannidae; genus Pseudotriccus; species Pseudotriccus pelzelni. The sequence continues at coordinate 25,739,879 of JAWMRA010000162.1, read as the reverse complement.
AATCAACATGAATTGCACAAAGCTCCTGGTGGCTTTCCCCCCTACATTCAGTGAAGGACTGAGAGACAGAAATCAGGAAAGCAGACACTTGCAGTGGAGGAGTAATAGGAGGCAAGGAATAGGATGCAGTCTGTGTGTTTTCCATCTTCCTGCATTAAGTCATCGAAGTGACCATGACAGCTGGACCTGCCACAGGCTGCTTGGTCGTGACAGGGGCAAGACTCAGCTAAGGAACTGTGTTAAGATGAGCAGTTAAACTGTAAGGAAAAAGTTTGACTTGTGATTATTTGTTACTCTTTAGTGATAATTAGAAGCAGACGATTCAGAGCATCTTGGAGAAGGAACAGCTGGGTTTTTCCTTGTTTGTTTCATTCCAAAGAAAGAGGAGTGTTGGCTCCCATCTTAGTTTTGTTTCCTTTGCATTGGTCCCTTCTGATGTTGTTGGTCACCTTTTGAAATCAAACACAAGCTGTGATCATGATGTGTCTGTGTAATTACTAGTATACAGGTGTTGATGGTCCAGTTGATCAATTCCGCTTTAAAGTTACTTGTCATTTTTGGCTGATGCACTTGAGTTTTGAATTTTGATAACTGATTCAGAGCTGAGTGATAAACATTCATGTAATGACAAAATTGATCTGCAAGGAAGCCCAGGTATTTCACAATGTGCAGCACTCTGGGATTTATAAAAAAACCAAAACCCAAAGAATGACTTGAGCACCTGTGGACCAGGTGGAACAAAGACAAGGAGGCTAACACAGGGGCAGGTCCTTGTTACAAGCAGGTACAAGTGTGGACTTGAGTGCTGCAGGCTCACTCCTGCACTCTAGTAAGCAAAACATGCCATAGTACCGGATAGATTAAAGTGCTAAGAAGCTATACATGGAACAACTTCCCTTCCTGCTGAGTGGATACAAATGCATGCACACCAGCTGTTCAGGCAGGTAAGACTCTGGGTCCACAGAATAGCCAGAACTCTACGAGATGAACCACCAGTCTATATATAGAGTCCAAGAGAATCCCCTGAGGTTTTATATATGTGCTCACACGTTTTAGTGTGGACTGCCTGCGTTGCAGCAGAGTGCCCCAGACAAGCATAACCTCCTACTCAAAGTAGGAACAGTTTGAGGTGCAGTTAGGTGGATAAGAGCTATTCCTTGTTGGATCTTGAAAACCTCTTCAGATAAAGACTGTGTAACTTCTCGGGCAACCTGTCCCACTGCCTGACTCTCCTCACTGGGGAAATGTTTTTCCCTTTTGTCCAGGCTGACTCCTCTCATGTTTCAACTTGCACCTATTGCCTTATTCTCCCACTGTTCCCTGCTGTGACAAGACTGTCTCCTCTTCTTGATGAGCTCCCTGCTGGCAACTCTGAAGCCTCCCAAAGGCATGTCCTCTTTAGGTTGAGAAGGTCCTGCTCCTGTTGGTTTTCTCCATTAGGTGCTCCATCCCCACTGTCTGGACAGCTCTGCCCTGAGCAAGCTCCACTTTATTAAAGGCTTCTCTGCACTGGGGGTGCAAAAACTGTAGATGGTATCTAGCAAGTGCAGAGCAGAGGGAATAATTGCTTCGCTTGATCACTGGCTGGGATCCCATTCCTGTGCCCTGTGAGGCTGCCAGCCACCTTTGTTGCCAGGGTGCAGGGCTGGCTTGTGCTGTGCTTGCTGCCTGCCAGGCCTCCTGTACCTCCTCAGTGAGCTGTTCCCCAGCCCCTGCTGAGAATTTTGGCTCTTTTTACAAGAAGCAGATTATAAACACAGCATAGTTTCTGTACTTGCTTGTGTTATGTGTGTCTGGAAGATGAGGTTTCCTTCAGGCGTCTTGATGTAGATCATTATTTTCTCCGAGCACTTAGCAACTTGCCATTGTTTGAGGCATGAGCATGGTTTAACAAAAAAAAAACCCAAAACCAAACCCTCTTAAAACATTTCACTGAGGGCTGTTATGCTCAGAGTCAGTTCCAGTCTAGGGAGTTTTCTATTTACCCCTTTTCTTCTCTTGAACAGGATGCCTTTAAGAACAGATTTGATAATCCAGGAGATGTCTCAGTCCTAAACAGCAGCTGCACGATGTGATTGTGCGTTTCCTTCAACATGATAAGAAATTCTCTTCTGCGTCTCTGAGTTAGTGACATTGCTTGGAAGTGACACTGCATGTGCTTCCTTCCTATTCTCAAAGAGACTGTTTTTTAATTTATCAAAGTTAGAATTTTACAATTTTCCCCTTAGCTTCGGAATGACTGAGCTAGATGAGGATTATGTGAAGAGAAACCAGCACTCCTCAAGTTTAATTGAACTGGTGTATCAGACTGAATAAATTGCACTTCAGTAGTGTTAAAGCTCCATGGGTGTGTTAACTAGTGCTTATCCAACTGGGGTTTTATTACTTTGTAATTAAATTTTATTAATGATTTAATTAAAATAAATAACCATACAAAGCTGAGAATGGGTTTAATGTGCTTTTTGGACTTGTTGTTGTGGGTTTTTTTGTACTTTGGTTTTTTTTAAACACTGGCTCACTGCAGTTACCCTGCTACAGCATTAGAGATAGGCCTTTTCCATCAGAGGAGCCCTGCAAACTGTCATGGTACCAGATAATGAGGCTGATGTGCTGTGTCTTTGGGTGAGTAGACATGTCTCTAGCTTCAGATCTGTGTGCAGGCTGGGAACCCAGCAGTTAATGTCCCTGGGGGGCTGTAGATACGGTATAGCCCAACAGAGCACAAATATGTAAATACCTCAACAAGAGCCTGTTCTCTGCTGTCAGTCATAGTTTGCCTAGTTCAGTGGTAGATCACTCAATTTTAAGTGATCAACTTATACAGTCTAATAGAATCAAAATGCATTTCTCTGCTTATGTTTTCTGCTCTGTTTCATCCTTATAATTTGTCACGCTGGCGTATTTACTTTATACACAGACCCTTTCTTTGATTTCGTACCATTGCTATTTGTATACCATGCTATATTTGCTATAACTGTTATGTAGCCATAATGATGTTACCACTGGTACTGTTTTAATGACCAAAAGATTTCATAGCTGAAGCTGTGTCATCCTGTGGTTCTGATTTCTCATGGGAACTGTAATTTTTCCATGCAAGACATATCTGATGTCTTCTTTTTGTTATGCACAATCCAGCTTTCCAGCTGCTAGAACAAGCAGATTGTGCCAAACATCTAACATCTTTTATAGCAATGGGAGATGTAAAGTTAGGAATGGGAGGATCTGTTTTATTTTTTCATTCTCTTATATTTTAATTTTTGGTCTCAAAGGTGTTATTTGCCTACCCCTAGCCAGCTGGTAAGCAGTACTCTGACTTCGTGTAAATCTCAGCTTTGAGTGCTTTGGAGCTCAAGAAAAATCACAAGGCTGAAAACTGGAAAAAAATAAAACAACCCACAATTTGGCAATAAATACACCTGATGTGATGGAATTACTTAAAATGAAAATGAAGTCTTTAATTATCAGGGACAGCTGATTGCAAGATGGACAAGGTTTTGTTACCACTTCCCTGGACATCTGCAGGAGGATCTCCATCTGCTCTGAGTTTTGGGACTGCATCCAAGGCCAGACTCACTGCCCATATGGACAGTTTGGGAAGGCTGGCCCTGGAGGTTGGTTTCCAGAGCCTGTGCACTGGATGGATGAACCTCACCTGCTTCAGGCGCCGGCTTCACAGGCGGAGGTGGGCGAGCTGCTTGGTGCCCAACCTGACTGCTCTTGAACCCAGCTATAAAGCCTGGCCTGAACATAGCCATGTTTCTTCATGCAAAATCAGAGCAGAGGTACAGCTGGGCAAATTTGCCGTGAGGTGTGCCAGTCTTCAGATTGAGCCAAGTGGGAAGAGGTTCAGGAGAAATCAGGAGTTGCCAGTTCCTTACAGTGTTCTGGCCTCCTATGCAGATGGGGCTAACTGCGTTTTGTGTTATGGGACTGTTGTAAAGACCTGCAAATGTGAAGCAAATTGAGTGTCTCTATCAATTGGAGAAAAAGACCAGAAAGGCAGGGCTTGTGGGTTCCTGTGCTCCAACTCCTGTGTGGTCACGGGTAACTTGATTAACTGCTCAGTGCTCCAGTGCAAGCCATCTGTAACATAAGCATCATGATACTTACCTGCCTCTGAGGGCCATTTACTTAATTAAATAGCTGAGATCCTCAAATAAGAGATACTTTAAATAAGTAGTTCTGTGTGGAGTAGAAGTAGTGGAGCTTGGTTTCCAATGGCTTCGTCTTGTGGTTCATTGCCAGTGCTGATTGAAACGTTCCCCTGGGCCAAGACTTCATGAGGGTTTTCTTTCTCTTTCTGATTCTCTCTCCAGGTTTCACAGGTGTTCAACCAGACGTAAGCTTGGCCTTTCCTGTAGAAAGGGCATTCCCAGGAGATATTTCTTGGATGTCTCTTTTCTGCCCAGCTGCCTGGCTTGTTGAGAGATTTTTCTGTGTTACTGCAGCTGTAAAGCTTGATCTGAGTCAGCCAGGAGGTTCAAGCACTGCAGCAGGAGGGGAGAGCTGGAGACACATACTCTCACCTGCAACTCACAGGGCAGCTTGCAAAAGCTTTGCTTGCTTTGGAAAGCATATGGAAACCAGAGCACTACAGTGCAAACCTATTGCTTAGAAACGATGGAGGAACTGAAAGAGACAGTGAGGTTCACATGTTTCCCTTGGTCACTGTTAGAGTTGTGATCAAGGCTCCTAAATCACTTGGACACTTTGGTTATCTGCTCCAGTGTGATGCTGTCCTAAGGATGTCTACATCCCTTTCTCCTTCTTAATAGTTCTCTTTGTATCTGGACACACTCCTGTAAGGAAAGTGTGGTTCGTGGGTTTTCTCAATGCTTAAGGCCAGGGAGAGCCTGTCAAAACCAGTTAACTGATCCCAGATCTCCTGTGCTGATAGCTCTGTGGCAGCTCCTCTTGCTGTAATTCATTTCTGCTGACAGGCTGTCCAGTTGGGAAGAGTTTTGTAGGGTTTTTCAGCCCTTCTATCTTTTGTGCACACTGCCTTCTGGGGCTCCCACAAACAGATGAGAGAGAAAGCAGATGCGCCTTGGTAACCCACTTCAAATTAGACTGGCAAATGCATTTTGAGTCTAGGAGAGCAGGTGGGGAATTGCTCACTACAAAGAAGGGTGTCAGAAGAGAGGGTTGAATTTGGGGCTCAGGGAATGGGGAACATATCTGGTGATCTCTGAACGTGAATGTGTGTGAATATATGTATTACTGTATCTGCATCCTTTAGGCAGTACTGCTGCTGTGGTTAAGTTTGTTATCGAATCAACAGGACTTCACACTTTCTCCCTGTTCGAGTCAGTCTGAGTGAAGCACAGTGAGAAACTCCTCTGAGCTACATTTCTGTTTCCTTGGCTGCTGCTCAGCTGAAGCTGCGAATAAACTGACTGTAGGGTGTAAATGCAGAGAAACATCACATACTGGTGGAGGAATCCATGGGTGCAGGAATTGTACTGCAGATGCAGAGTCTGGCTTTTGGGCCTGCAGCTGCAGAGAAAATGAGTAGTGAATAGGCAGTTAATTGAAAGTTAAAGTAGCTGTTTACTGACAGTGTAGTCTTGCCTTTTCTCCTACGTGTAATCTGTGTGAGATCACTTGAAATCAGCCTCTTTGACCCAACTTGTTTCCAGTATTTGTTTGTTTTCCCTCTTCCAGCTGAATTTATATGCCAAGCGTTTCATTCTTTCCTTTTTTTTTTTTTTTTTTTTTTTTTAAATGCCAGCATCTTGTATTGTTGAACCTCACTGTTAAACTGCTGCTATGCATCAGCTGGAAAAGTGATTTTCTCACTGAGCCAGTTAAATTCTGCTGATCTTCACTCAATAAGTAATTGGAACTTTAGAGAATAGGGATGCAAGAACGACTACTTGGATAAAGAAGGGTTTACAGGTCTGGGCAAAAGGAGTTTTAAAATACTTTTGGGATATGCAGAGTAAACGTTGAGTCAGGAAAAGAGGTAAATATTTGTGGGATCTCATTGATTGAATGGGGCTATTTAAGTCCGCCTAAATTCTTTGCAGGGCTGAGGGATTCATTCCCTGAAAGAATAATGTAGTTAATAATAATGCTCCTACTGAGCGAGTTGCTGACTAGTAGTTTGTACCTGCTCAGTTTTTTCATGTTTAAATACACTGTCTTATGAATATGTAGCTTCAATACTTTCATTTAGAAAATCGCTTTGGTCAAAACCATAGAACAGGAAAGCATTTTACTGAGAAGATGAAGTTTTCTCATGTGGAAGATTGTAGAAAATAGCACAATAACACTTTGGTATTCTGATGTTACAGCTGCTGATGGTCTCTGACTTTAAGATCTCCCTATAATCTAATGAAGAATGTGGTTACCAAGCAGAAGCACTGGCAATTGGTTTGTGTGTGGATGCAGTATTGACAATATTCTAAACATAGCCAATATAGTAGAGGTGCCTGGCATTTGTCTCATTAATCTTAAAATAATTAGCTATAGGTGAAAATGTGGTGTTTTGTTTGTTTGTTTGTTTGTTTCTTTTCCCCAAAGGGTTAAAAAAATTTGGAGAGAGCTGAAATTAAGTATAGCTTTCTTGCTGCTCACTTAGAAGCCTCATGCCCCTTTCCAAATCTGTTTACAGATAAAAAGTGAGGTCAAGAAGAGCCTTCCAACTGAGTTGCCAGAAATGGAGGCAGTCTCCAGGGCCGTCTCTGCAGAGATCCATGGGTATACTTAAAAGTAAAGGAGATTGTATAGATAAGAGGAAGAAATTGGGGCACTCTACTTCCATCAGCCTGCTTGGATGTCACTTGTCAGATTCACTAGGCAGGTATTGGTTTGATCCCCCCCACCCGCTCCACTGGTACAAAATCTCTTTTAGATGCAGAAGGAAGAGGATCTGAAAATCATCTATGGAAAATTCATTTTAAGAATTTTTCCACCTGCAAATTATTCTGACACAAAGTTCCCGATCAGTCATTTTCTTGAAATATTTGAAGTGCAGTCAATCACTAAGTGCCTTAGGAGAGGATTTTGCTTTATTATGTGTTTTTATTATTTTATTATATTTAATGAGGCTCAAAGTACATAATGAGGGAGGTTAGAACAGCTCTTTAACTACTTAATATCTGGGCACCACACTAGTGAACACTGCAGAAATATCAGAAGCACAGCATAGATACGCATTGGTACTTACATTGAAGAAGTCTCCAGGACTTGATACAAGGGCACAGTGTGGTAGATGGTGGACAAGAGGTGGCTTATACTTGGAAGGTACACCTGGTTGCCAGTAAAACCATAAAAGTTTGAAGGGAAGTGAACTGGGAGCTAATGTGGCCAGGGTATGCTGGAAACATGGAGATGGATATTGAGACTGTGAGGGAAGCAGAGAGGTGAGACAGTGTCAAGATACTCACAAAAACAGTGGAAACTTGACAGCTAAACAAGGCAGAGGTGGGCTATTTAGGGTAGTTCTAAAAGTGGATCCAGGGATGTTTATGGCATCAATTTCATTGTTTGGAAACATGGACTTCTAATACCTGAACTTTGTGTAATATATGCAGTTACAACTCCAGGGAATTTAGACAACAAGAATTATTTGGATTGTTTGCATATATTTGTATTACTATTCAGAAACTGAATATCCTTTTGTTTGTGTTGTTTTCATTAGTTTCCTGGATTGAAGCTGCACATGAAAAATGTTTCAAACCATTAAGGGGCAAGATTTTATTTGGTAGAAGCATTTTGCAATTGGGTATTAAATCCCTTTGAGTTAGAGTTGAGCACCCCTTTAGTTTTGCAGACTGAACATCTGGATTGCCCACCAAGCCTGGAAAGATTGTAGAATGCTTTGGGTTGGAAGGAAACTCATAGATCATCTAGTTCAAAACCCCCTGCCATGGTCAGGGACACTTTCAGTAGACCAAGTAGCTCCAGGTTGCCCCATCCAGCCTATGGTTCCAGGAATAGGGCATCCATGACTTCTCTTGGCAACCTGTTCTAGTGTCTCATCACCCTTTCAGTAAAGAATTTCATCCTAATATCCAGTTTAAAACTACTCTCAGTTTAAACTTATTACCACTTGTCCTATCACTACATGCCCCTGTTAAAGTCCCTCTCCAGTTTTCTTGCAGCCTCCCTTTAGGGAATGGAAGGTGCTTTTAGGTCTCTCCAGAGCCTTTTCTCTTCCAGGCTGAAATGCTCCAGCCCTCAAAAAGACTTCCACCCTGCTGCCTGCCTTCAGGAGAATATACTTCTCAATGGTTTCAGCTGGGTGGAGCATTACTGCAGTGCTCAGAGGACCTGGATCTCAGTTCTGCATGTCTGAGGGCAGAAGACAGGCTGGTCTGTGTTTGTGCCTCAGTTTTCTCCCTATGGCAAAAGGCCATGACCTAGCCTTGAAGTTATGTTGGGTCTCCCAGTGAAGAGCTGTATTTAGGAACAGGACAGGGTGCTTACTTACTGTGTGTAACCTCAGTTTGAACTTAGTATTTATAAAAATGCTCAGCTTGGTTAGTCTGGTCCTCTTTGGGAATTGTACCCTTGGGAGAGGATCACTCCTGAGGTCCTGCAGGGCTGGTATTGGCCTGCATGGACTTGTACCTCAGGAGATATCTAATTACAGGTGCCACCACTGTGACAATACCAGCAGGGTTGGAGGCTCACTGGGAGCCCCTGGAGGTATGGGCCATCCAGAAGGTGGTTTGAGCGTTCAGTGTGATCCAGCAGATGTTCACCCATAAAGATGGTCCCTTCAAGGTGGGTAAAAAAGGAAAACAGTTTAAGGGAGCAGTGTGTTGCACCATCAGAGCAGAAACCAGGTTACTTGGCTTGAGATCTCACACTGCAGAGAGCTCTGCTGGTAGGTGACACTGGAAGACATCCCAGAGTAGGCAGCAGCATCATCTGTACCTCTGGGTGGCTATGCATATTTAATACCAGTGCTGACCATGCCTAGCTTAAAGAACTAGGTTTTAGGGTTTTGGATTAAAAATCTGCAATATCCTCTTCAGTTCCAGTGCTTCCAAATCAAAAGTCTTGCTTGTTCAAACTAAATCTTCAAATTGGTGATTCTAAGCTGCTACAAATCCCCCCTCTGTTGATGGGGAGCTGGCTCAACTCTTGCAGATTTGGCCTTGGTTTTGGATTCTATTCACGCATGTGCAGCATTAACAGCTTGAATCAGTGGAATAGCTGAGGAGCAGAGGTTACCATTTCAGCTGTCTTGCAAATCCTGTAACCAAAGTGTGTCATGTGGTGCTGCAGCAGCATTTGTGCTCGGTTGGTTTTTTTGACCTGGAAGGTACAACCTACTTCACAAAATGTTGCCAACAAAACATGGCTTAGAAAATTGGCCTGTAAGTATCACCTACTGAATGTGACAAGGGATATGCAGTTATTGGCTGTGATATCTGCACTTTTCCTGTCAAAAATGGGACCTCAGCTTCCTGCAGGTGAGTTGCTGCAGCCATTTTAAGAGGAAGCCATGGTTGGCAGTAGAGCAAGAGCATTCTGTACTGTGCAAAAACAGTCTCTGGAGACTTGTAATCTGGCTCTGCCCTGCCAAGGGCCTTTTGGTTGTAAATATCATCACTCCTGCCCACATAGACCCACCAGAATGAATTTTGGAGCTGAAGAGATGTGTGACCCAGGTGTACGCAAGAGATGAAGGGATTGTTAAGGAGGCATGCAGTGGAAGCAGTCAGGAGAGGGAGGAGGATGTTTGGGCAGAGGTGTAGAAGAATGAGAAGAGGGGATAAAACCTCAAAGAAAATGAGGGATCCAAGCCATGAGATTTCCATGGCTTAATATGATACTTTTTGCTGTACTTCAGGGTTTGTCTTTGAACTCCTTGGAGGGAACCAGATTAAACAACTGGAACAATTCCTCCAGGTGATGAAAACTTGTAGGCCAGGCAATGTGCCCCAGAGAGCTTGCATCCAGATGAGATGTGTGGGGTGAGCGATGCACCCAGGTTACCAGCAGAGCTGTGAGCAGTCCCTTCCTCCCTGGCTCTCCCATTGTGCAACAGTCCATCTGCTTGCCAGAGTGTTTGAATTCAGTGTAGCACTGAATGCTCTTCCTGAACTTTGGCAAAACAACACTTAAAAGAAAAAAAAATCTATTTTGCTGTTTAAAAAGAAAATAACAATCTTGCTTCTGAATGTGTTCAAGCATTTATTTTCTGAAGATACAAGCAGCCTGTCTGTTTAAAAACAGAATGACCCCCCCCACTTTCTTCTTTTTTGAAGGGAAACCAAATAGCAGTGCAGTAAAAATCTAGCAGCAGTTAGCAGTAAGAAAGGGCAGCTCAGCATGAGGTGCTGAATAATACTAAAACAGTTAAAAAGTGAGCTCACAATAGTAAGCCCAGAGAATGCCTCATATGTTGGACTGACTCATACTGGAGAAGGACTGATTCTATGGGGAAATGTGCAAAAAAGGTATTTGTGCTGCTCAGAAGTGCTGCTCTGGGAAAGATTCTGACTGGATGTTTGACAAAGCCATTTTTAACTATGTTTTGTTTTTCTAGTATATGTGAAAAGTGCTGACTTTCAAAAACAAACAAACCACAACAAACCAAAAACCAAACAAAGAAGGGGGAAAGCCCCCTGATGTAACTAGGGATAAATGCCCTCAAAATTAAATTTTTTTTGTCAAAATGTTTCAATTTGAAAGAAGCCCAAAATGTCTTGTGGTGTTTGTAGTTCTTGTGCCTTAAGGTCCCCTTCTCCTGAGGTGTGCCATGCTCCCCTCAGGATGGGCTTGTGAGCTGGACTGTGTCCATGTTGCACTGTACATGACTCTGCCTCCTCCCAGCCATTATCACACATCCCACCATTGTTGTGTGGGGCTAACCATGCTATGGCACTCAGCTGCTACACCCTATGAAGAGACCAGCATTTTAAAGTCAGTCATCTCTTTTGCCACAATACTTAAGTATTACCAGCAGCTGTTTTTCCACAAAGTTGTCTGAACTTTGAGTGAGGAACAAACACCCTTTGAAATCCAGTCCTCACTGAAGAGTATAAACTGTATTGTTGATGCTGATGGCAAGATGGTTTTCTCCTTGCTGGTCTGAAAGTATAGCACAGAAAGAAATTTTTGGTTTCTCAAAGAGCCCGATACAAAGCTCAGAGACATTGTTGGAATGATTCTTGTCTCCTAATGAGCTTTAGATCAGGCCTTCGTTAGTTTAAGAGCTTGAATGAGACGTTGCTGGGTCTGTTTCTCGATCGAAACTCTTTTGAAATACAATAGAAAGTTCCTCATACTTATGTTTGTTAAAAAGATGGACCCAACCCTGGCAACTTGCTGAGATTTATCATTGGCAATATGTGCTAAGCTCTTGGTGGAAGGTCGAAATTACCTTTGATTATGGTAAGATTTTTTCAGATTTAATTAAATATAGATGGAAGTTCTTTCCTTTATAATTATTCCTGGGGAGAATTATTTTAGAGTGGATACATTTCACAAGAAATGTTTCTGAGGGATTCAGTCTTAGCAAAGACAGAAGTGATGACAGAAAAACGGGACAAAAAGTAATTTTATCATCTGATAATAAAAAGTTATGCCTAATTTTTAGAGTTAAGATTATTTCATTCCTAGCTGCTGCTGAATTCAGTGTTGCTGAATGAAATATTCAGACAAAGCTTTCGGGTTTTGAGGAGCTTCTATGTAAGTTCTGGTGCGCAAAAAGCCTGTATTTGCATTTGTTCTTTGCAATGTGGTTGTGGTCCCTGCTTTGTGTCCTGGGCTCTGCAGACACCAGAGCTAGACCACTGCTTCCAGGAGTGAGCAGTGTTCAGGAAACAACAACAGCAGAAAAGTAAGGATGTGCACCTTCACTGTTGAAGTTCTTTGCAAAAAAATGAGTTCGTACTAGTTCTGGGTGGGGTGGTCATATCTAGATTGCACTAAGTATCCACATTCATGTGAAATCAAGCTAGTCATTTAATCCTCCCCTGTAGTGTGGATAATGCAAAGGCAGTGATTTCATCTTTCCTGGAGTGGAAGGTGGAATAGAAGTACAGAAAAACTAGATGGACTCAACTTTGACAGAAAAAGCTTGTAGTTAAATAGAGAATTGAGGCAGGTTTTCCAGAGTATGTAGTCTTTGACATAAAGCAGGACTGGCTTTTCTTTCTGTTCTTTGAGTGTCGTCTCTTTATTTTTGCTTTTGTCTTCTGCCACTGTTTGTGTGATGCACCTGTAAACCAACAGGTAGATTTCTTTTTCTTCTTTTTAAGTCTGTTCTGGTCAGTTACACCTGTGTTAGATAATGCTTCTTCTGCTTGGCCTTAGGACTGTATTCTAACTTGGCATAGAACAGCGTTCATCTTCACAGTGAAGAGCAATTAATGACTCCTCACAGCTCCCCAAAAAGCAGGAAGTAAATCTTATTGTCCTCATTGTGCTGATTACAAAACTAAAGGTATATAAAAATTTTCTAGTTGAGGCCTCAATATCACTGTGGAGTTAGGTGCTGAAGTAAAAGTTAACCTTGTAAGAAAAGTGGGAATTGGGAGTTCTTTTTAAACGTAGCTTCTGTATGTTGACATTTCATTGGCACTGCTCTTGCTGCAGTGTTGATATTGCTGACTTGTCCATGGCCATGAGAAAGGCAAGGTGAGATCAAATCTAGAAGAGTTTGTTTTCTTGTCCTGCACTGGCAATTTACTCTTTCTTGCCCTTGAAAAGTTTTATTGATCTTTAAGAACCATACTACACCGAACTGTATATTTAAGCTGCTGTCTTTCACTGATGTGCATCAGGGTTTGAGTTTCACATAGTGTGGGCGATGCTGGCTGAAATAATGTTTCTGCAACAGGGAAGCCAGTCAAGTGTAACTATTAGGTATAAATATCCAGCAGTAGCTCTGCAGTGCGAGAGGGCTGATGTTCTTTGTTTAGAAACATTTCATTTAGCATCTAATACCAGTCAGTATTCAACTGTGTCATGTAAGGTGTAGCAGGTTGGATGTGGAGTTTGCTACCAACCCTGTGCCTGCAGACACAGCAGAGAGAGCCCACTTTGGGGGTGCTTGTCTTCCTACACTGAGAATAATGGGGATCTGCAAGTTCAGTCTGGGTAATGAGCATCAGAGAACTAAAATGATCTCAGACAAATTCTGCCTTAAGTAAAAAGTAGCATCTACTGAGGAAAATGAACAGTGATTTCTATGTACCAAAGGATGCAAGTTTTCTTGGAGACTGTATCCACACAGATCTTTCCTGAACTGCTGACACAATCCTTAGAGACAGACTGTTACTGATGACTCTGTTAACCCTGAATTCCTGCATGCTCTTTTTTTTTTTTTGTTCCTGAATTTAAAGGGTCAGGAAGGCTTCTTTCTTAAAAACTGCAGGTATGATTTCCCTCATGTAGATAGTATTTTACTGCGCAGCAGTTTGATCTGGAAACCAATGATAATGTTTTCATACTTGCACAAAAAGCTCCTGAACACTTAAAAGCCAGTGCAGTCTGCAGACCTATTCTTGCCACATCTCTCTTGACAGGTGAGATGTACTTCCTTTTGGACCAACTGTTTCAAAGGTTTTTATTCATGTGGTGGATAGCTGAGGAAAATCAACTGCTTAAAAGACAGATTTTGACTTCAGTCTTTGATCAGGAAGAGAAAGGGCCATTCAATCACCATCTTATCTAGATCTTAGGACATCTTTCTGTATTACAGTCCATCTTAAATCACCCACTTACATGAGGAGTTGGAAGAGAGAGGTGATCAAAGATCTACCACTTTAGTGAGGTTTTCTGCTCTTACAGTCATTATTGGGGTAGACAGGAGTCCAGAAGCAGGTTATACATCTTCAGGCTAAGGATGATACTTTTCTAGCATTCCATCACAGTGCCACATAAAGGTAAATATTAAAGATATTTAAAATAGAGTTGGCACTTGTTATGAATAAGCAGTTCAGCACATTTTCTAAAAGCAAATCCATGCCTGAGCCAACCTGTGATAGACTTGCTTGATATTGAATCAAAAAAATTCTCTGATGACAAACTGGAGCTGTCATAAACCTTGTCATAAGTGTCAAAGACTTATTAAAAAAAAGTTACAAACTTGCTGTGATAGTCCTACTGTTTACTCAGTTAATACTTTATAACTGATATCTGAAGCATGTAAATGTATATGTGTAAAAATGCACTTATCAATGACACTTTCTCTCTAAATATATTTTTTTAATTTAGAAAAATCCAGCTGTCGCTGCCCAAAATAAATATACTGTATCTGCTAATTAAGACCAACATGGTAAATTAAAACTGGAATTTGGTAAAAACATCCTCCTGGACTGGTAAATATTTCAAGTTAAGGTTCTTTAATTTCTAAAGAGAGTAATCAGAAGGCATCTGTATTAGTGGTACACACTGTAGAGTGAGATACACAAGGAAAATCTATAGTTATGCTGAGTTGTAATGAGAGAATGAAGAGTTTCTTGCTTTTAGTTATATCGATTTATAAACAAAATTACAGTGAGATACAATATGTATAGAGGAAACCCTGGCATTGTGTTTATGCAGCCAAGGGTATGGAGACATACCATAGGACACACCTGTCCAGTCCAAAGGACTCGGACTGATTATTTTATATAAATGGCATGGCAACAATTTGCAAGTGAAGGACACGTGGCCTCTTGGTGAACAAATTGCAAACTGTCTGAAAAAGCTTGTCAGATCAAATTGTGGGTGGGGATCACCTTGGGGAAGGCACATGGCAAATGTTTTGCCTGGAAATACTTGATGTGCCAACTGAGTGCTCCTGTCTCCAGCATTGCTCTGTCTCCTTAGCTCCAAAGTGGAGAGATAAGTACCATGGAAGAGCTTTCAGTAGAGGTAGGGGAACTGTTTTAAGCAAAGCAGTGTCTTTTTCCCTGCATGTCAACTTCAATTCACTTTGAGTACTCAGAAGAGCAAATTAAATTCCCCATCACTAAATTCTCCTTCTGTAGCACAGGTCAGGAAGGGTTTGGCAACTTCAAGTGTTTGTGTTCGTTGCCACAGTGTGGTCTGTGCGAATCTGTTGGTGGGAGGTGAGAAAAACATGAATAAGGTGGTAATATGCATGATGTATCTTGTATTGTCACAATCAAAAGTTTAGTGAAAAATGCATCAGAACCTGCATGCCCTTTCAACACAAAGACTTCTCTGAACTTTCAGGTTTTTTCTAGGATATGGGAAGACTAACTCCTTCCCCCTGCTCCTAGTAAAACAGAGTTATGGCAAAACTAGACACCTTTACATTATGCTCACAAACCTATATCTGTTCTCATGAGTATTGAAAACTGATACTTTTCCGTGTTCTTCTCTGACCAGGAACAGCACTACTAGTCCACCTGTATTGACCTCGGAGTAATCTCTTTTGTTAAGAGGTTCTCTTGAATGTGCAGAAAATGCCTTGAAAAAGGGAGCATTGTTTTGAGAACTTGTATCTGTCCTCTTTCAAGTTATCATCAAAACAGGAAGGTTGATGTTTCCTACTTCTTATTGAAAGAACTCCCTTGTTAATTGTTTTCATATGAGTTTTTAACAGACCTCTCTGAAGTTTCTGCTCATGCCTTAAACACTGTTCCAAAGCCTTGTTTATTGAGGTGACAGTAAGCTGACAAGACAGTGGGAAACAGCGTGGATTATGTGAGGGCATTTCATGGCATATATAGTGTGGGATGAGGAGGAAATATATCTGGAATGTGCTTCATATTTCCATTGATTAGTTTGGTTGATCTCAGAGGCCAGGGGGAAACAGAAAAGAATTGCTGTATATTAAAATGCCTGTAGCACTATTGCACTTTTTATCAGTACTGAGGCAGAGCTTTTGTTTTGTAGGCTGGATTAGAGTCTCTCATTGCAAAATGCATTATGTTTACGAGCCAGAGAAATGCTGGGAGAGAATGCTTCTTCCATTGTGGTTTAAAAATTTGTAGGTGTAATTTAATTTTTCAAAAGCAAAGACTGGAAGCACAGAAAGAAATATCTTGAAGTCATTACCTGTGAGGAGGTAAGCGCCCCTGCCCTGTGCAAGCCTAGTCCTTTTCAGGTCTTAATGAGGTGGGTAGCTGAAGACTTCTGAATCTTGAATATTACTACACTTCTATGATACTGGAGGCTTTAGGTGACCACCTTAGCACTTGGTGTGGTGTTTTTTTTTCCTCTAAGAAAATAATCGAGTAAAACAAATCAGTTCTGTTCATCTCAAAAGAGGCAATAGTGCTAATGGCAGTTTGCAGGATGCTGTCCTCTCGGACGGAGCCTGAATTCACACCAGATAGCAAAATCTTTTTGGTCACATTAAGATAAAGAAAAAAAAAGCAGTACCACTGGAGCTCTTAAGATTCCAAGGGTTTGACCAGAACAGTTGAGGGGCAAGGGATAATGTGTCTGACATACAAGCAATTGAATAAAAATTCTTTATATTCAGAATTTCCAGCCTGAAACATGGGTTTTCAGAAGAATATTAAATCCAGTGTATTTGTTCTCAGAGGCAAGCTACAATATATCACCCTCTTTGTGAGATCCTGTTAGCCAGATCTCAGTGCATCTGTTTTCTTTCCAATCATCTTTGTCTTTCCCTGTTTTTTTTCCTCAGCTGACAGTTCTGTCCACCAATTTGGTAATTACTGTCTTTCATTTTAAATGATGGGCTAAGGGCCAGTATTTAAGGTCAGGGCCATGAACATCTGACTTCCTTTGAGAATAGAACTGGATGAGTAAGAAGAATATTGATTCACTGAGTAGATCAACCGAAAAGAAGGAAATTTTTCAAATGCTTTTGACCTAATAGCGTTCAGCTTTCTCTACTTGAGGCAAGTTAATGAAGGGGTAAATCAAATACTGTATGAATCATGCATCAAAATACGAAATGAGAAACATTGAAAAAGCAGCCCAGAGGCTTGCTGCTGATAGCTGGGAGTGTGTAATAGACAGGCTTTAGACTAGAGTTACTGAAAACTTCTGCATTTATAGCAAATGCAGAAACGAGTGAATTTGACCCCTGAGACTGAAAACTGATTCACCTCTGTGGCTTCTTCAGTGGACTAACATCTTTAATAGGAGCACAGAAGCAAAAGCAGAATTCAGTCTTTTACCTAAAAATGTATTATGTAATTCACAAAACAGGAGAATCTGTAACTTATTCTTCCCTCAAATTGTATCTTTTAATTTATGAAAAAATCATCCTGGTTCCATTCCAGTTATTTCTTCCTATCCCCCATATGTGTAACCCTGAGCAATTATACTTTCTATTCTTGTGTAATAGCATTAATTACAGAGCATTAAAAACTTCCCAAGCTTCTCCAAGAGCTCTGCATATCATGAAAAGAACAGCCTCCCTGCTCCTTAAAACAGAAAACCAAAGATGTTTCCATCATGGCTTGTATGACTAGCATTTAAGAAGGCTCTGAGTTCAAGTGCCCATCTCCCATTTGGTGGAATTCCCAGTCTACAATCTGATGGTGTTTGATAATCAAAACCCCTTAAATTCTGTATTTTGTGTCCCTGGTCTGAATGAATGATGTGGAAATGTCAAAGCAGCTTTTTGTATGATGAACAGTAGTAGGGAGAGAAGCAAAATGCTGATCCAAAAAGACCTTTAGATGTCTTGGCTGAGTTTAACTTTCCTGGCAAATCTTAGCTACAGTTAACAGAAACGGCCTGCCCTGCAAAAGGAGAAAAGTGCCATGCAAGAAACCTCCTAATCTTCTGGGTTATAGACTCTGATACTTTTATCCTTGAACATGAATAATTTATGCTCAGGAAGTTGGTTTCACTTTGACAGACAAGCATTTGTTGAAAAATCTCAGCATTGGTCTTTCAGAGCTATCCATGTGGTTCCTGTTGCCCTTTTAGAGAAGACATAGATGGAAAATGGAGAAAAGCTCAGCCTTTTTTTGTAAGGGGCTCTAATGGAAATGCTTCTACCTTCTTTTATTTTGTTTTAAGCTCTGTTAGGAAGCTCATGAAATGCTGCTGACTAGCAGAAAGTTGTTGTCCACATTTAACCACTTCAGGATAAGTGAGCAAAAAAAGTGCTAGCCTGGAAGGGTTAAAAATAAACACCAGTCTTGTTCATTGCATACACTCCCTGGTTTTATCATTTATGGTTTTATCTCTTAGCACCTTTTTATCTTAGTTGTCTGTTGTCTCTTTCTTACAGTTGTAGAACACTAAGTTTTTAATGAGCTCATATGGAGCAGGCAGAGGGGTCCAAGGCCAAAGCTTAGCCTTCAGCTTGGATGGAAAAGGGAATAATTAAATGCTGAAAAGGTGAAGCAGTCAGGTGCACTGAAAATAAGGGCAAAAGGTTAATGAACCAAAGTGAGGGCAGTTTTGACAAACCTCTCTAGAAGATTCTGAGAGTCAAGGTCACTTTCCAATGTGGAATGGCATGGCTGTGCTTTTACAAACCACTGACTGAGGGGAATGCTCAAAAAATTCATGAGCGAGGCTACACTTAGTTTTCTTTGTCAGCTCAGGTTGGATGGTACATGGAGAGAAAGGGAGCCCTCACCTTTAAAGGCAATGTATAAAATGCTGGGTTTCTGCCTCAGAGGCAGAGGAGTTAGCAAGTTTTGTAGTTTATTTCACTCATGCTCCTGGAGGATGTGACACATAAATATTTTAACACTGAGTGGCTTCTTTTGTATGGCTGGACAGTACCGGAGACAGTTAAACCATGATTAGGCTGGAATTTTCAGTAGCTGTGTGTAGGAGAAGACAGAAGTAGTCTGAGACACAAAAACTGTTTGAGATAACATTTCCCACATGGTATCACATTTGGGGTCTTAATCAATAAATAGCTAAAGGGCAGGGCTGCCATTCAGAGGCCTAGAGAGGCTGGAGGAGTGAGCTAACAGCAAACTGATGAAACTGAGTGAGGGCAAGTGTGCAGTTCTGAGCCTGGGGTGAAATAAACCCCTGCAGCAATGCGGGCTGGGAACAGATGGAATGGGAGGACAGGTCTGCAGAGGAGCACCTTGAGCGTCTTGGTAGACAGTGAGCTGAAGGTAAACCAGCCATGTGCAGGGTATGGTAATGAGGATAGCTCGCAGCATCCCTCAGGATGAGGGATAATCTGCTGCCTGGGACGCTGAGCCATTAAGGGAAAGAGGAGCTGCTATAGGAGGGATCAGGCACTTGAATTAAGAGAATCAATCAGTAGTTGGTAATTGGCCATGGTAGACACCTGGCAGCATGACTGTATACAGCTGTGACCCCCTTGCATGTGGATATGCAGAGATGGACTCCTGTGGTATCTGTCCTGGAGACGGTTACACGGTTTGTGTGAAAAGCAGGAGTTTCAACAGAAATCTGAATTCAGGTGCAAAGTAATTTCTCATTGGCTGATGTGTGTGTAGGGAGTCCAAGGTGCACCAGAGCAAAGCCTGCCCCTTGGCTGCATTCTGGCAGTTTTAGGACCACAGTCTGAGCATGAGGATACTGTGAGGCTGGGGACTTGGCTTAGTGGAAGTGGGTTCAGCTCTATCACCTGTCCTCATTCCATAGTGATGAACAGTGACACAGCCATGGTTTTGCCTGTGGTTCTGGACATTAGGTTTGTGACTGTTGTGGTCCAAGCCTTCTTTGCCTGCCCTTAGATGAAAGACATGAGAATGATTTTTGTTCTAAAATTAAATAGCTTTGTTCCATTGACAGCGAAGGAAAAAGGGACAGTTTCTTTTTTCATCTCCCTTAAAGGTTGCCAAACAGACTGAATTTCTTAAAGAATCTGCAGCATTGACACTCTTTTTTCTTGTTACCCTGTCCATCTTGATAACCACATGTGATGTGCAAATGTGGAAAGCAAGGCTTGGGTTTATAATGACTATTTGCTGACTTCTTTCTCTGCTATGTTGAGAAGGGGAAAATATGTTGGTGAGTTGGTTTTTTGTCATTCCTGAGCTGCCCCACAAAGTGGAGCAAAACAGATACCTCCTGCTCATACACCTCAGAGAGGTGCTTGAGCAAATGTAGAAGGAGCTGTACATACTGATTAGGGAAAAAAGCACAGCAGTTCAAGCTGCTTATTGGGACTGTCTTTACTAGTCTGAGGGTTATCCGGACTTTGATGCTAATGGCACACAATGTTTTGGGCAGCAGAGAGAAAGAGAGGACAGAGTCAGGTACGTACTTGATTAAGCTTGTCTCTGTATCTCTAGGGGAGTTAAGGGGAGAGGTTTAAGGGAGATACTCCTGAAAAACTGGAAGGGTTTAGATTAGCTAGATCAAGACGTGCTAGTGTTCACAACCAAGCAAAGGACCAGTCTAGGTAGGACTTGTTAACCAGTCATTTCTGATTCATTCGCATGAAGATCAGGTTATAGGGAAATCTGTAGGTTAGCTTTTGTCATAACTGCTATTAGATGAAATTAAGCTCCTTTGATCTAACAAATGATGATGTAACAACCCATTTTGCATCATCACATGCTGTCAGCAGATAGCAAATGCAGGAGGACTAGCAATAAGCAAGGAAATTAAATTTCTGAGAAAGATCTAGCAATTTGACAATGTCAGTCTGTTAACAGACACGACTCTGGTAAAAGCACAGCTGAGCAGCTCCCAAGGTCTCCTACTGCAGCACCAGGCAGAGGTACCTGGAGGTAACGTGCCCTTTGTATCAAGGTGCTGAAATTACACTAATTATTCCTGCTTCTTGAAAGGGCTAATTGGCTCAAGAGTAGAGTCATGCAGAAGGGCTACTTACCTTCCAGGGCCTCCTCAGTCACCTTTGTTTCACCTGAGGCCATTTGGACAAATTGGCTAATTCAGGCAGAGTGAGTTCAGATACCTGTGATGCCCTTAGCAATTATCAGCTTTCAGAAAATGAACAAACAATGAGAAATTTGCTTCAGTTTTTTACACACTGATTTCACTGGCTGTTGTTTCAAGGGAGCTAAAGGGAGTGAACTCTTTAAATTCAGGTTGGACAGCTAGCTGCATCTGCCAATTACTTCTCACCTGGAAAAAGTATCCAGCAAGCAGTTGCCTTTGCTCATATTATGTATTTTTTGGTGTTAATTTTACATTTTTTTGTGGTAATGTCCTATTTCTGCATACAGTTATATATTTTCTTGTGAAAAACAAAACCCTTGTTGCCCACTTAGGTAGTTAAATAAGTAAACATCACTGTGGTTGGTCTGTTCCTCCTGGATAACTCCTCCTTGAGTCTACTCCCCTTGCTGTCTATATCATTAACATGTCATGATGTTGCAGTTTGACAATGCACGTGATCATGAAGGTGGAAAGGTGCAGCCTTGGGAAGGATGCAATAGATTAGGGAAAGAAATACAGGGTTGGGGAGACAATAAAGAATTCTAATTAAATATGAAGCTTCAAAATTATGTGTTCAGATAGTGATTCTGAAGAGAAATAACCCTGGTTGGAGCCAAATTGACAGCCTTTGAACTCTAGGGCTGATGAGCAGTGGACGTTATCTCATTCCCATTATTTTTAATCTCTTAAAACCTTACGTTCTGTTTTAAATTACAGAAAAAGAAAATCAGTTATTCAGGCTGATGTTTTCCTGTAGCTTCTGATTTGAAGTATTAACCAGAATGCAAAAATGTTACTTTGCAAAGAGCATTAAAAAAAGTTGACAAACCTACTTTATATGTACAGTTTAATTAAGAAAAATACAGATAGTTTCATGAATGGCAACAGTGAACAGCTCAGTCCTTTGGGAAAAATATGCCAATTTAAAACTTTTAAATTTCTCCTTCTTAAAATATATGGAATTGCAGAAAGGTAGAGCTGGAATAGATCATGAGAGATCATGTAGCTCATTTCTGCCCTGTGGCAAGAACAACTCAACCTGAACTATTTCGGACAGAAGTGTATGCAGCCTATTCTTCAGAAGGTCTGGGCTACTGAGAATAGGTGCTTCACAGAAAATTTCAGTAACCTGTTCTTATGCTATTGCTGTAAGGAAAGTTTCTCTTAATACCTAGCTTGCATTTTCTTTGTAGGTATTGCAGGTTTTGATTCCTGTAGTGCCTGTGACACACTTGGAGAGGAGTTGGTTACCATTTTGAAACAGCACTGCTCAAACCTGTCCTAGATTGGATTAGGATTATTCATTGGTGCATTGGGATGGTTTTAAGCATCTGAAACAATTTTTCTTCTTCTTTTTTTTTTCTTTTTTTTTTTTTAATAGGGCTGAATTCTCAAGTTTAAAAAGATGTAGTATGGGAGAGGAAAGACAAACACCAAGAATGAGCAGGCTTGTGTAGTTCAACAAAGCCAAAAGCAGTGAACAACCCTTCTGACTCCAGATTTGATTCCGTGTCCATTACATCAGTCTACCATGTGTCTTCCTTACCTAAAAAGTACTGAGACACACAAGGGGCACTTGTCATTAAAAGCAGCCTGTTTTAGGGAGAATTCATTGGTCAGTTTTGAATCCAGCTGCTCACGGTTCCAGGCGAGCCAGATTTCATGATACTGGAGCACTCTTTGCTTCAGTATCTCTGATAGATGTGATACTTAAAGGGGCGTGTAGCCTATATATGGTGAAGAGAAGCACTGAACAGAGATGCTGCTAAAAACCTAAAAGCTGTCTCTGAAATCCCATCTTTTTTTACTGCATAATTAAGCACTATTGCTGACACATCCTCCCTTATGATTCCCTTTAAGTTGGAGCATCTGGCCGGGTGTTGCACAAGAGCCCAGTTTTCTTCTCCCTATACAACGGAGTTTTGATTAATTAATCATTGCTTCTGTTTGAATAATACATTAAAGATGCACTCGAATGTTCTAGGAAAAAAATAAAATAAAAAACCCCACCACACAAAAGGAAATAACTGCTCTGACTTGTGAGATGATGTGCTCTTTTCAAATGGTAAGACTGTTGTAAATCTGTTACTGGTCAGTTTGTATTTTTTTTCTTACTTGTTTATTTTTTGAGTCCATTTGATTTGGTGACAGGCTTTTAAGTCACAAAAATTTGGAATTTTAACACAACATTAAAGAATGATGCAGTTATGACGAATATACTTTTTAAGTCAGTGCTTTGTTATACTTAAAAAAAAGGAACAGAAAGAATTATTAAACTTTCACATTATTGGCTGCTGTCCATTTTTATTTGTGACTTCACAATAGCAGCTTCATGCTGATATGATCACAGCAATTGGGTAACTGTCCTCCTAAAAATCCTGCTATGGTTTCAGAAGTGCAGGGTTTGTGTTTGCTCAGCGCTGAACCTGCTGCTTTATAGCAGCTATTGCTGCTCCTGGGGTTGTGTAGGGACCTTAATTCTACCCTGTGCATGTCCTCCACAGTCTGGAAGCAGTGAGACAAGGTTCTAAAGCACTGAGAACAACTTCTTTGTATCCCGAGTTCAGCCTTTCCTGGTGCTGTGCTTTTCCCCCTTATATCTAAATATTGTCAGCATCTCCAAAGGTGGACATCACCCAGCAGTTGCTGTCATCCTGCTTGCAGTCTGTAATGATGTGGATGCTCACTTCTTGAAAAACTGCATGTCAGCTCTTGGCCTGAGATTTTTTAAAAAATTCCAAGGGTTAGCCAAAGCTTGTCTTTATGTAATTTGAACTTTTTGAAGTTGCTCAGTGTTTTTCTGTGGAAAGGCAGAGAAGCAGCACGTTGATCTGGCATGGTCTGTGTATCTGGTGGATAAAACTCTCTGCAATCCTGTTCCATTGACATTTTTAAAGAAGTCATATTAGCACTGACAAAGGAGATAGCATGGTGCTGAGTGTTGAAATGAGAGCTAGTGCCTGGGTTATTCTTATTGCTGAAGAGCTTACTGACAAAATCCTGTCTATGCACAGCTGAGGTGTTTTCTGTACCTCGCCTCAAGAGACTGAGTGCTCCCTTCTCCCTAAGAGAAGGACTGTGGGGAAATCAAGACTTGATGCAAAACTAATGTCACTGTTTCTGTGTGTCTCAAGTGGTGATAGCCTGTAGATGCATCCTGTATCATACATGCTTATTTTGGATCTGCCTTCCTAGGTGACTAAGCAGGAGAGCTTTCCAGTCCTTGTAGAGACCCACCCCTGCTGTCAGATGTAACACTTGGCCAAAAGCCCCTGCTCTGGAAGCTAACCAAGTGAAACACAAATGACTGCTGAGATCTCACTAGGTAGAGTGGAGGCACTGCTGGACTTTACCTTCGGAGGCTCTTGTAAGAGCTTTCTTCCCCCCCCGCCCCCTTTAATCCATTTTCAAGCCTAGCAGTGCCTCATGTTTACCCAGCAGGCCCACATGAAAAGGTCAGTTCTATTTCTTTGACCTTTTTCATCTCAGTAAACGTTGGCAGTTGGAAGTCCTTGCTGTAGACATGTCAGCTGCAGTGAAATGGTGTTGCAGGTAATGATATGCATACAGAACATCTCGGACCTCTGATGTTGTTTGCCCATCAACGCAGTAGTCTTCCCAAAATTGTAATCCCTGTGGAAGCATTTGCTCTCAAGGAATTTGTGATGTGTTTTCTTTTCCTTTCCCCATGGCATTGTTTGGGTATTCCACTTTTTTTTAAAGTTGAGATATTAAATATTCATAATCTTAAATCTCTAGATGTGTTGGTTAACACTAGTGCGTAGCCATGGGTTTTATTCCTGGTGTGTTAGTACCTGGTTGTTGGGATAGGAGGAAAATCTTTTCCTGACCATTTCTTCCTTAACTTTTTCTCTGAATTGGGAGACCATGTCTAAGACCTGGATGAACTAGTGTTTTGGTGAGGATGAAGAGGATGGAAAAGAACAACAAGGTACACCCATAAACCTGGATTGTGACCTTATACCCAGCATCCACCAGAACCAATTACTGAAATTAATGCCACTTCTGTGCTAGTACAGAGGCAGTGTGAGCACCATGAGTAGCAGAGCTTTGTCCTGCTTTAGTGTGAGAGGTTGGGCTCTAGCATCTCTGATCCAACTGGGGACGTTCTTTCTGAAACAGAAGTTAAACTGCTACCTGACTCTCCAATGCCAACCTTAATTCATGGCCATGTAATACTATCAGTCACTGCTGCAAATCCTGTAGTCTCATCAGCTAGGATGCTCATGGGAAGTGCTTAAAAGCAAATTGTCATGTAGTGTTTGAATTATAAGTGTTTCTAAGTAGAGTGATAGCTACACAGTTCCTGTTAGACAAGTGATGTTTTTCTACACATCATGTGCAAAGCTGAACCTCATTTACTACCTTTGATTTCTGGTGAACATGAGTATCTTTGCTGACTGAATTATATCCAGAGTGTTTTCCACCTTCTGGAATATAGTAAAGGGTTTGTTTTGATAAATTTTGATAAAATTTTGGCAAATTGTATAGCTAGATTAGTACCACAGAAAACTTAGGACTGTATTTTGGGTGAAAGTCTCTGCTGTGTATCAAATTAATGATCTATTACAAAACTTTCAAAAAGCACAATAACTGTAAAAATAATTTCTGGGTAATGATAGGAACACCACTGTGTACTCTGTAAGTCCTTTTGTCCCTTGTTAATACCTCATTTTGATTGTTGCATTTTTAATATTTGGATTAGGATGGTGACATGCTCTGATCATTTCTGCTGAATGTGTGAACATCTGGTTTTTGTTGTGGTTTAGTGTTGTTTGCTGTTGGCTAGAGATGAAAGGAGAGATCAAATGGTTTGAAGTTGACT
Source organism: Pseudotriccus pelzelni (assembly GCA_035584735.1). Classification (NCBI taxonomy): domain Eukaryota; kingdom Metazoa; phylum Chordata; class Aves; order Passeriformes; family Tyrannidae; genus Pseudotriccus; species Pseudotriccus pelzelni. Next base: position 25,714,276 of record JAWMRA010000162.1, on the reverse strand, counting down.
TTTTTGTTTTTCAAAGTTGCCTTTGTTCATAAGCAGCAATCCAGGAACTGAGCAGCAACTCTAATTGTGACTGACAAGCAGTGACAGGAAGGAAGAAAATGTGAGTGATATACTCGCTGTGCTAGCTCAGCAGTGAGTGAAAAAAAAAATCTTACAATTACTCCTTAAAATTGTCCGTGCTTTACCTAATGGAGAGATGAGTTTGCAAAAAGAAGGTACTTTTTTATGCATTGAACAATCTTGAGTATGTCATGTACAGATTTGAGATCTGCTGCTTGCCCAGAAACTAAAAAGTATTTGGCACCTGCAGCCTGGTGAGCTGAGAGCAAGGACACGGGCTCCTTCCTGACCTGTGCCAGCTTGAAGTGGTACACAGTGAAACCCCTGTGCCTATGGATTATTGAAACTGGAACAGAAGCCAACACCCTTTTAACAGGTCACAGTTTGTAGGCTTAGTCCCTTGTCCCTCCTCTCTATTTTCAGTATTTTGGGATTTCATATAGTAACTTGATGGTTATTACCTTATGCCATTAAACAGTAACGTCAAGGGAAGGTTGTTCTACCTTGTGCATTTAACGATACATGATATATGAATAGTTTCATGCAATTCTATGCATCTGGCTAAGGGTTTCCTTAAATAGTTCCCACATCTCTCAAGTTTGTTTGAGGGACTGTGCTGTCAGCTCAGGAGGATGGAGAGATGAGTCCCTGCTACACTTGCTCTGGACAAACATCCTTTTAAATTAAAAGACCTATTCCATGTCTAAAGTTAGGCAAGAAAAAAGTACTCTACTGTAAAAGCTAGTGCCTGAGCTCTTGCTGGGCAGAGAGGAGATGATGCAACTTGCAAAGGATGAGCCAGAAAATGTCTTAAATGTTTTTGTAAAAATTTTTCCCTCTAAGAGTGCAGCTCTTACCATTGTCTGGAAAAAGTATCAGGATGCCCAACTTAAATTCCTAAAGCTTAGGTTAATTTCCAAGAGTTGGAGCCTACCCTTAGTGAACAGCAACTTTCCTGAACATAAAATAATTTCAATCAAAAACTAGACTGAAGGTTTAGTTTAGTGTTGTTGTACTGTAAACTAAGTCTTGAAGCTGGGGTTTGGTGCCAGAGTTGTGTACAATGCAATCTGATGTCTGTACACTCCTCAGCGAGGAGGTGGCTGTTTTACTAAAAAGTCTGTTTACTAAAAGTCACATTGGTCTCAGGGTGTTTCTTTTCGCCTTCTTATGCTTGTGGAGATTCTGACTTAACGTTGAGTAATGTGTGCTTCTTTCAGCTTACTAAGAAAGATTATATTCAGTCTACTGTTCACAAAATCCCTCTTTCCTTTCTGCATGTGTCATTGCACCACCCTGCTGAAATGACACAGTGTAATGTTGCTGCTAAAAGAGACACAAGTACACTATGTTCCTGATGCAGCAAGTAGAGAACCTGGGGGAAAAACTGGATAAACATGCTGGTGATGTTACATAGGGATGAATTTTGTCTTAGGCCCTGTTAAAACAAAGGGAGGAATTTGCAGAGGCAAATAGCAATTATCTCAGTGGGAATGTGGCCAGCGTATCAGGATTAACATTAATGAAAAATGCAGTAGGATGGATCTGTAATGATTCTTGGGATTAGGACACTGGTTTGATTTTACATCTGATCTGAAAGGTAACAATTCCTGAAGCACAACACAAGATGGTTTGGTTCAGTATCAGATGGAAAAAATACCTTCCTGTTAAGTAGCTAAAAAAGTCTGTTGGCTGTCCTTACACTGCAGAGTACTGGAAGGAAACAGTAGGTGAAGTAGTGCCATACCTCCTTGGACATGTTTTAGTCTCAGTTAGGAGCTGGATATGTATGGTGCCTTTGCTCTGTTCTGGTCTTGCAGTTGCACTGTGTTCTTATGGCATGTTTCCTATGGACATGTTTGTAAATATTATAATATGTCTAAACCTGGTCACACACTTGCAGATGTGCAGTTCATGTGTGTCTGTGCCCAGTGGCTGAGGTGAAGACTTTTCCATATCATCACTGTAAAACTGAATTTGCTCGTATCATCCACAGCTTAGAGATGTACCAGTTACCTTACACTGATGTATACTGGAATCCTGGTATTGCAAGTTTGCAGCCTTCTGTGGGGAAAAAACCTACTTGCTGAGCAGCTTATTTTCACACAGGGAGGTTCCCACTTAATTCCTTAAGGTTATGTGTAGAAGAGCCTCATCTGCTTTAAGTATTGGACTGAAAACCTTGTCTATTGAAAGCTTCCTTGGACTTGTTCAATTAATTTGTGACCACTCTAGGCATGAATATAAATGTTGCTCACCTGATTAGCCTGTTTTATAGCACTTCAAAAGCCTTGATAAAACTGGTCAATGCAATAAATACCTAATGACTGTTGAGCCTCCTTCCTCAGCAAATAAATAAAGCATAGCACAAACTCCAGGTAATGCTTTCAATCAATCAGCATAAATCCTCCTTTGGCTTTAGAAATGAAGCCTGAGATGTTAAAATGGAGTGGTTTTGGACGTGCTACATTGATTATATTCTTTTTTTCTCCCCCACAGTAATAAGGACAAACACAAGTCACTTTTCTCTTCAGTTTAAATGCAGTTTCCTGATAGTTTCATATCCTCTTCTAGTCTGTAGTACTTGCACCATGGCTGTTCTAATATTTTAAAGGACTGTGATCTGCTGGTACTGAGTTTACTGGATTATATTGCTTTTACAAGGTACAGTCACTGGTGGATAGGTTGAGACTCAGAAAGGAAGCCTTTTATTTTCTGGTGGTCCTGTAGCCATTCCTTAACTCTCACACTCCCACAGTCACTTAGACAATGCTCTTGTTGATACTAGCAGGTTTATTTTTGGAATGCATATTAGAGGCATAATATACCAAAGTGTCATAACAGCAGAGGATGGTCTTCATAACAGCTGTAGGAAAATATTTGAGAGAATACTGGAGCTCATAATGAAAAGGATACTTTAATGTTCATCATCCCTCTGATCTCTTCTTAATACGGCTAGGAAAGACTACTATGGTTCAGGTAATCTGGAAGGAATAAAGGGTTTTCAGCATGGCTCATGGTGGTTCATGATCCACACTACCTTTGGTTCCTTGTATTGGCCTTTCCTGGGCATTGCACTGTGCATTGATGCATTTTGTTCTTTCATAGGGACTCCAGCTTATGGATGATTTATTGAAATCCTGTGTGTTTTACAATGACACCACCAAAAAAAAATGGCTGTAACCATTCCTGCTGGTCATCTGAAAGATCTGATGAAATGGTGAAATCTGCTGAAATGACTCTTGCAGTGAGAATAAAAGTACTTGTTTTTAAGCAGAGTGATTTATATCCCATGCTTGATTTGATTCTATTTCTCTAAACAGTACCACTATAACACCCTGGCTCAGTCCTCGATATTGCTGTGACAACAACGAAAATGGGGAAGATTTTAGACAAATTTCTTTTGGGTTAGAATGCAGCCTCAGCCTGTTCTGCTGCAGCCACCTATACACTCAAGCATGGGACAAGCAGCAGTAAAAAACTCTGCCCTTCTACTGAATGTGATTGAATTAGATCTTTGTGAAAGCAATGAAGTCATCCCCTGTTATTTTTTGATGCCTGATAATGACTGTGAACCACTTGTTTTTCATAAGCACAGAGTTTGGCCCTTTTCTGTCTTCTTCAGATTGTACTGAAAATTCTTTCTCAACATCCTGCTTCCTTTGCTAAACTTAGAATAAATTAACATTTTTTTTTCTCAAACAAGTAAGTCCTTTTTCAGGTATAGTAGTGTCTTAAAGATACCAGGCATTGGTTTGAGTTTTACTCAGCATCATAATATATGGGATATGAATGTCCAATTCTCCAAATCTTCTTAGAACTTATGTGTAATTTCAGTAGTAAAATTGCAAGACTTTTTTTATGGCAGCTTTTACGTGGTTCCATGACTAATCCAACTTGCTGCAATATGACAAATTAAAAAAATGAAGCCGCACACTTCCAGGTAAAGCTGGAAGAAAATACTCATCTTTTCTTGGCTTTTTATAGCAAGAATGGTTTTTAATCTGGCAACTTCCATTGTTTCTTAAATTCATTAGAGTTTCAACAAATTATTATAAATCTCTCCACTCCAGCAAAACAAAAAGTTCTGTCTTTAAAATGAAAAAAAAAAAAAAAAGAAAAGAAAAATAGGACTGGAATGCTGGCGGGGAATTGAA
>JAWMRA010000162.1:25437404-25709959 GCA_035584735.1 Pseudotriccus pelzelni | reverse complement strand
CACCTAAAAAATCCAATGCGCAGGCTCGAAGGTGTAAAGACCTTCCCCGGATCTTCGTTCGCGAAGACTGGCCATTACTTACTTACAGGTAGTTCAGATGCGTTATACACACACAAGCTGCAGTCCCACTCTGGACAGCCTAGTGGATATTTACTCTGTTGTAGACAAAACAATTTGACTCAACTTGTAGAATTTTGGTGCCTGCAGCATAAAGTAACAGATCAAAATCAAACTGCTAGGCTGTCATTATATAAATCCTTCTGCAGATGCTGCCTTCTGTAACAGTCCTTCTTAAAAACATTAGGAATGCAGGGATTTGGAAAACAGTCATAAAAATAAATGAGGAGAAAATTCTTTGTGCTATGAAAGATTGAAAATTCCAGGACCATGCAGTTATAGAGAAGACATGGATGTCTCCACAGGTGATCGAATCCGGAGTAATGAGTGATATATAGAATATAAATCAGATGTTCTTATTAATCATCTCTCAGAATGATGGTTTATGCCATTACCACCTTTGAAATAGTTTCAGGCTTGCATGTCTCTTGGGATCACGTTAATAGGCGACGTTATATGACAAATAAGTTTTCCAATTTGTAGATTTCAACACTTTTTGTTTATTTTTATCTCTGTCTGAAGATACCACCTGCTTCAATTTCACAGCAATATACACTGCAGCCAAAACAGCTTTGAACTCAGACATAACACACGTCTGACTGTTCAAAACAACCTTCTCAATAATCTCAGGTTTATGTTCCTGAACTAATATTTTTTTATTAAATCTGGTCTTTGATAATCTAGTTTTTAGATTGATGTCTTAGATACAGATGTTCCAGTGCATTAAGAAGCAACAAGAAAAGGGAAATTTGCATTTTTATGCAACTTTTCTTTCTTGCAGTAGTTAAAAGGCATAGGCAAACTGTAATCATTATACATACATCACCACAGGTTTCTCTAATTTTTACACATTTTGAACAACACCTTAATCTTCCATAAAATAAAATAGGAGTTTCAAGCCTGAAAGTCAGTAATGCCCCTGTGTCTTCTTGTTGGCAATTATGATCATTATTAACATAGATTTTAGGGGCCATGAGACAGATTGTTGCTCCAGAGAACTTATTCTGAGCCTGAGCAAATATCATATGTTGGTTTTTCATAATTTTGAAGGGCAGTTTGGACTTAGGAGATCTTCAGTTTAACTTTGATGAATTAACAAAATGTTTAAATCTAAAAGAATCTTGGTGAATCAGAAGGATTTTTTCAGGTAATTTTCATGTCCTGTGTTTCTATGTGAGTGAGTTCTGTAGAAAAAAACATGTGCTTCAACAACTATCAGCAAGTTCCCAAGGGCACATGAAGAAAATTCCAATGTTATTACAGGGAACTTAAAAACTGACAACCGAATATGGCTCCTCTATTTGACCTGCCCACTTTTCTTTCAATTTTGTGGTTTGACAACTCCATCAAGATAGATTTGACTTCAGTGCCTTGAAAACTTTCAGTAACTATTAATCTTTTTTTCCCCACCATTTTTTTTATCTTCAATGAGTACATGCCACTCCATGCACAGCTGGGCAGATCTGTATGTCTAAGATTTTCATTTGCATCCTCTGGTGAAACAGTATTTTATACTTCTGCAGATTTCTAAATTTACATGGAATTTGCTAGGGGTTTTATTATATTCTCTGTCCTCCATTGCAGGTCTGACCGTAGGTGACTACAGATTAAGAAGAGAATTTGGGAAACTTCCCTGATGATTCTTTGGTTACTCCTGGGAGAGAGTGAACAGTTTGTAATAATTGCCTGACTGTTTCTTTTGGACAACTTTATGAGTTGTTGATTGATTTAAGATAGACAACCTCTGACGGATGTCATATAGCATATGTAGAGGTTATGGGGAAGCACTGGATTTTCGATGCTTGCTGCAACTAAAGGCAGCAGAGTCTGTCGTGCTTCGTTCCCAATCCCTTGAGTGGCCATTTTGTCTTGAAGTACCTTATTGCAGGTGTAGCATCAGGTACCAGTGGCCTAGAAACAAATACTGAACACTGAATTATTAGCAGCAACTATGAGCAAATGGTTTTCCCATTATTAGGAATATCCCATTATTAGGGAAAAAAAAATGTTGAATTGGTCATTGTGCCTCGTGATTTGCATAACACATTTATGAAAAATATTGCATAGTAATATAATGCAGGGTTTTCTATGCAAAGTCAGGAAAGTTGAAAAAAATGCCCCCAATATAAGAAGGACATGGAACTGTTGGCACAAGTCCAGAGGAGGGCTACAAATTTTATAGGAGGACTGGGGAACCTGCCCTATGAAGACAGGCTGACAAAGTTGGGTCTGTTCAGCCTGGAGAAGAGAAGGTTGTGTGGAGAACTCGTAGCAACCTTCTAGTATCTGAAGGGGGCCTACAGGGAAGCGGAGGACTCTTCTTCAGGCACTGTAGGGGTAGGACAAGGAGGAACGGGTACAAATAGGTGAAAAGTATGAAAAGTCCGAGTTTTATTTGTGACCAAAATTTCTGACTGATTTTGCTTCTAGATAAACAATTGTGCCTCAGTGCCATGTGTGGTATTCCTCTCTTCTTTTGATTTCACTTTATCATTATTTGCTACAATTTTCAGTCAATGTTTTCTTTTGCAAAAAAAGTTCTCCCTTAGCATATATAAATCTAGGTACAGCTTTAATCTAACAGATATTCATTGAGCAAAAGAAGGCAACAATTCTATTCCTGTTGAAAATTTTTGCCATAATTCTATGCCTTCCTACAGCAGCACAGATCAAAGAAGACTGTTTGGAGAGACTGCAGAGCATTCTGGAGTCAGGGCTGCAGGTGTAATCAGAGTAAAAATATAGGTTCCTCTGCTGGATGATATTACAAACCTACAGCACAAAAAAACTTTGTGATTCCCAACCAAATAAACATGTTATCACCTATCTCTGGGGAACAGCTACTTCACTGCAATGAAGTTTCTAGGAGGTTGCTGACAGGAACAAACTGTTAAACAATCAAGACATATCAAAGACATTTTCCTGCTTATTTTCTTTGTTCCCTGTCTAGTAGAACAAATCTGACATCTGACAATAGCAAGTCAGCAGTATTTCTACATTTGTTACTTCTTGTTTTCCTCTATTATTCATATATTGATGCTCAGGAAAGTTAGTACTGCAATTATCTATTGAAAAGACAGCAGGGGTTGTTGCAAATGTTCTTATGTATTTTCTTAGATTTCTGTGAACAAATATTTTTAGTGAAGTCTGTGTCTGTAATTGAACTGAGGCAGATCTTAAGTCTTTCAAGGACCTGTTCATAGAGCTTAGAGAAATATCTGGTTATTAGCTTCTCTGTCCTTTTGATGGTATCAAAGGAAGCTGTGAGTACACCCTGTAATTCTTTTGCATGATAACATAGGGGCATAGCAAATAGCTCTGAAGAAAAATTCTAAGGTAATTTCTGTTAGTGATGATATTACATTTTGTCAGTAGTACAGCCGACTGTGGGAGAAGTTAACCACATAAGTCAACACCCTGTAGCAGGCGAGATGGAATATTGTAGCTTAGACCAGAATATGCACGTGTGTGCTTAGTTTATGTTGAAAAGACAGAAAAAAATCATCTTCTCAAGAACTCAAAATCTCCTGTGAAACCTTATATGATGCATGGTTTCCTGTATCTTTGTGTTTCCCTCTCATCACCTTACTGGTTTGAATAATCAGGGACATTTTCTCATCTCCACCCTTGAAGAATATACTAGGAAATGTGAGGAAGGCTCCTAGCTAAAAGCACTCAGGAGGGGTTGCTAGAGGAGGTTTTGGGAGGAGTGGCTCCAGAGCTGTTTGGCAGAAAGGGACTTGGAGGTGCTGGTTGAGGGTGCCTAGGTAACCAAGAAGGCCAGTGGCATCTCGGCCTATGGAAAGAATAATGTAGTCAGCAGGACTAAGGAAGTGATCATCCCCCTGTTACTTGAACTGGTGAGGCCACACCTTGAATACTCTGTCGGTTCTGGGCCCCTCACTTTAAAAAGCACATTGGGATGCGGGAGCGTGTCCAGCAAAAGGCAACAAAGCTTATGAAAGGACTAGAGAACATGTCTTATGAGGAAGGACTGAGGGAGCTAGGTTTGTTTAGTCTTGAGAAGAGTTTCAACAAGGACTTCATTGCTTTCTGCAACTGCCTGAAAGGAGGTTGTTGGGGGGACTGATCCGTTGGCTACAGTCAAAGGACAAGAGGAAATGGCCTTAAACTGAGACAGGGGAGATTCAAATTAGATATTGGAAAGAAAAAATTCACTGTTAGGCTCATCAGGCATTGGAATAGGTTTCCCAAGGAAGTGGTAATTTCCCAAGGAGGTGGTGGAATTACCACCCCTGGAGGTGTTTAAGAGATGTCTGGCTCTGGCACTGGGTGATATGGTTTAGTGGTTTAGGGGATACAGTAACAGTGCTGGGTTGATGATCTTAAAGGTCTCTTCCAACCTTGACGATTCTATGATTTTATTCTGTGGTTCTACAAGAACATATATTTTATTCTAACACCTGGATCCAATATCTGGCATCATTAACAGCCTAAGTGAGTCCTGTTCAAGTATAACTGAATTATATCCAGCCTTATGACTTGCAGTGAGGCCACAACCCTGATTTCCTACTGGATAGTCAACACAGCTGTCAGCCTTGACAGAAATTGTCTATCAACTCAACACAGAAGTGTTTAGTAGTGTTTTGTCCTCCCTACCTAATTCAGCCTCAGGGTCAGCAGGAGACTTCCATTTGTTTTTTATTCAACTGTGCCTGTCGTAATCACAAATTTTTCCCAGTTAATGGAAGGTGATAGGGTGAAGCAAACATCCCAAGACCTGTGTTCCCAGTGTATGCTTTGGATAAGAGAGGAAATAAACTAACTCTAAGGATGAGACCTTCGTAGGGTACTAGCCTTTCTCAGTATGAGACATGCAAAGGAAAGTCCTTTAGAAGCACGCAATGTGCAGAGATAAATGAAGGTCCTTATGCTTCTTTGGGAACAAGAAACCCTTATGTCAGCTAAGAACAGATACTGATGTTCTCATTGCAATGCAAGATAATTTTAGACATTGTAAAATTTCATCCACATACCATGTGTTTTTGAATACCCTGCATGAGTCAGAGTGCTGGCCAGTTCAGTTGCTCTTTCTAAAGGGTATTTAGACTGAAAAAGCTATGATAACTGCAGAAATACAATGAATGAGCGATGGATATAACACCAAGAATGGAAACTCTCATAAACAAAACAGGCATACTTGTGTTTATATTGCTAAGGAGTAATAAAATTGTCTGAAATGAAAGCTTATTTGGCAAGGGGAAGTTATGAGGCTCATTGCCTACAGATCATTAAAGATCCATCATTGAGGTTGTAAGTTCAGGTCACACAATATTTCAAAAAGATAGAATACAAGGGGGAAACAAAGGCTAGTAATATTCATTAGATGTGTATAATTAAAAGAGCAAAGTGAATGAAACTATTATGGCTCGCATTACAGCGGAAGAGGACTAATGGCCAACATCAGAGATTAGCCTGAAGGAGTCTAAACTGTTATAATTTATAGTTTACATAAAATCTTCCCCCAAGGGCTGATCCATCATTCATTTAGAAACCTTTTATCCTAGCTGTGCAGAGAAGACTAATTCTGGACATAGAGCATCTTTACTGGCTCTGAGTTCTCCACAATGATGCCCGTGGCACAGAAGGCAGAATTGAATTTTCTGAATTGTTGCTGTGTATTACAAATCTCCTGCTGCCTGCATCCTAGACTAGAAAGTTTGGCTTGTGACAGAGACAGTCCTAAAGACTACTTGTCCTGCCTGGGTCATCCAAAGGGCATAATATTGCTATTTATCACTCTTGGAGACAATTAAACAATAAATGCTGAATAAAATTTTAAATTAGTTTATAATACAAAGTGAAATTATCACTACTAAAAAAACAGAATTGGGGTGGGGAACATGGGACATCTAGATCATGTTTAGGATTCAGGACATTACTATTATTCCTTTTCTTCAGACTTAAAATTTTGCAAAGTAATTATTTGTAACATTAACCAAAACAAGCATCAGAAAGTTCCTAGTGAACTTGAGTGAAATATGAAGGACTCAGTAATAGATGTCCTATTTAATAGAAATGTCTATTCAGCATAAGACTATAGTATAAAATCGCTAGACCAATTTAGACAAGAGTAAAAGTCAACAACTATGTGAAAGTGTAAGCAACAACAGAAGAAGACATAAATCATGAAAAGAATTTAAGCAAAATACTGAATATTGCCAGAAGAACTAAAAATGGAACCGTAGAAACACATATACAAGACTTGTTTTTAGGTAAAAACCCCCCAGAATTCACTGAAGAAAGAAATTAAAATATCAGAGTAAGGAATTAGAAAAGAAGATAGACAGAATGATAAAGCATACAATTACAGGGATGCTTCTCCAGTGTATTTACTTGAGAGACCAGGAGAAATGTGCCATCTGACACATCAATTTGTGTATGGACAAATTCAGTACTCTGAATGATTTTGTGACCAGTGAGGCGGAAGCGTTTAGTAATTTAGCACAAATGAAAACTATCAAGTCTCCTCAACTACATGGAATTTCTGCTAAAGTTTTATGAAGCAGGTTGTGGAAAAAACATGCAGGGCAGTGAAAAGCAGCATAGAGCAATTGTGAGGCTAGAGTGGGTTAAGAGAACTAATTTACAGGAAAAACAAGCCAAATATTGTAAATTTTGTTTGTAGTCCTTATGCAGGTATGAATAAGATAGATCTCTAATCAAACTTCATAGTGGAGTTTTGTTTGAGTTAAGATGTCTAGTGGATTTGATAAGGGTCTAAACCCATAACTTGCATGCCAGAGTAACATTCTAATCTGGTAGCTATAGAAAAGCCTGATGGTGGCTTCTTGGGTTCTCCTACTGAGATTATTCCATTGATAAAATTAAATACATTTTCAGAGGACAGGAAAGGAGCAGAAATTGATTTAGTCAATACTTTGCCTTCATGCTGTCACAAATAAAAAATCCATTTTCCATATGGTTTGGTAAGTTTAGAAGATTGATCAGAGCAAGAGTGAAGAGCACAGAAAGGCTTGTTCTTCTACTGAAAAGCACAGAGAAAGTAAGTAAAAGGAAAAAAGCTGCATCAATTTACTTGAGTGAGCTGACTCGCCCAAGCTCTTCTGCATTGATCTTGAAAGTTATTTTCACTTGCTCTCTAAGTACAAAAAACCTCATGCGAAAAGATCCACTTGTGCCTTATGCTGCTCCTGTTCACTGAGTTGATGGAAAACTGCAAATGTCCTTCACCACAGTAGATTTTAAATCCTAAATATGTAAAGTATTACCTCTGCTTTACATCAGCTGTGCATTTGTCTCCTCTGGCAAATTACACAAAAAAAGAACATGATCTGATCTGTTTTAGTTCCTAGTAACTAATAAACAAGTACCATATTGTTCATTTACTTGTTGTCTCCAGGTGGCCCTTTCAAAACTCCATAGTCTTCCTCCAACTTTTATGGCTGTGACACGTTTGTACTTTCTAATTGGAGTTTCCGGACCAAAAATTTCAGATGTATTACTTTCTCTCATTCTTTGACCTCCTAATGTTTTTATTTTCCCGTACATATTTTCTTGCTAGGGTGAAGCTGGCACCTTGTGGTTCATTGCTATACACCATCACTGGTAAAACAGAACGAGCTGTTTTTTCAATTTTTACATGTGAAGAGTTTAATCAAGAAAAGACATTATCTTATACAGTTAATTGAGACTAGACAGTTTAAAATCCTATTTCTTCTCTTACTTCCATATGTTTTGATGTTCATTCTGCTGAATAAATGTGTTGTTGAGAAAATATGTTGGAAACTTTCAGCTAATGCATCACTCATCCAATTTTTTAACAGAAAATATTAGCCTGAGAGTGATCCTGGAGCAAGAAAGCATGTAGTCTAAATATCAGATCCCATGCTGAATTTACAGGTCAAACAGCTTCATAAAATTATATTTTTAATACAAAGTAAAGCATATCTTTTTCCAAGACTTGAGAAATAATGCACAATTACACTTTTTATGTGGGCATTCACAGACAGACTTCATCATCTTCCTTAAAAAAGTGAGAAGGAATTAATGTTAAATGGGACCTAAGCCTCTAAATTGCTCTAAGTTTATACACAATGCCCTTTTTTATATAAGGCCTGGTCTCCCGTATGTTATTTGTCTTGTATCTTGGGAGTAAAAGATGACTGGGAGGAAGTGGGATATTGCATAGATTCATATACAGAATCTTTTATTTGAGGACTGTGCCATTTCATTACGGGCTGGCAAGAACTGCAGTAATACATGTTGCAGCTCAGATGAGGTCTCCTTAAGTTCATGTAAAAGTGGCAAATATTTTCCAGGCACAGTGTCTGAGATTGTCAGAATTTAATAAACGTTTCCTTGAGCAAGAGGCCAAGCAGGATGTTGAACTGTGCCAGGAACCTAACTTTATGTACAGCTCTAAACCTCTGGACACAATGATCATGTATTTTCTCCTGAGGCAAAGCAACATTATTTTATAGATAGATGTCTTTTATTATTATAAAACTTTGATTTATGAATTTTAATATTAAACAAAACAGTGCTTTCAAGTGAATTGATCTTGAAATAAGCAAATACATTGTCATTTAACCATATGCTTAATGGTATGCTACTTATAATTGTAATGATTGTTTGCCAAGCATAGTTTCAAATAAAGAAAGAAATGCACAGATGGTTTTCTTATTTATGTGCATTAAAATGCATACAGAATGTTTAGAAATGCAAATCCTTTAAATCAACTACTTGACAAAATCAGGCTTTGTTCCAAGTTGTTGTAATAGAGTCTCTTGCATATAAATAAAAGATTATGTTAGAGAAAGAGAGGGAATAAGTCATCTGTATAACAGCAGTCAAGAACTGAGTCTGAAAAGGGTGCAAACACAGGGCTTTTGTAGTACTGAGGAGCTGGAAGGGTTGGAGAACTAAATTGTCTGCAATTATTTCTATGGCTGATTGTACAGTAGCAGCAAGATTATGTTGATGCATTTGTCCTATTATAGTGACTTGGAGGGAATTACTCCTTTTAATACCTCAGCACCAGAAGCCAGTATTGCATTATTTTGATTTATAGCATTATTAGTATAATTTACATTCCAGTGCCCCTTCTTAATCATTCCATTCACAGCGTTTTACCAGTTTTTCTGAGATTTCAGCAGTGTCTTCAGAAATACAGTTTTCTAAGGGAATAGATGTTAAACCAAAGCTAACTGTGGTTTATAATGATCAAAACATACAAACGTGGGGGCATATGGATATGTGGTCCTGCGATTCAAAGCTTGGCTCTTATTGTGGTGGAGTTATTACTTTTCTTTGAAATTCAAAAGGACACCACAATTGTATCAAAGTCTCAGTAACTATGAATCTGTGGTGACCATCACCCATAATGAAAGGGAAATTTGAGGAAGCCTATGAAGAAAAGCTCAGAAAAAATACGAGAAAATAATAAGTGGGAGAGTTGTTCACATGTCTTCTTTCCTGTGATTATAGAAGTTTAGATCCATCTAGAAGAACATACTTGAACTTGAGGTTGGGTGCGAACTTCGTGGGGATTAATTTTTCATTCCTTCCAGTTTGGGGTTGATCTGAAAAGCAGAAGTAATACCCTTTGAGGACAGTGATCAAAACCACGTAAGAAGTACCTAATTGTGAATAAAATATTCCTCACATTACAACTGAAAAAAGAACTGTATTAAATTGGGCCAAAGGATCGTGTCCCTCTGTACCATGTTTCTAACAGTTCTCATGAGCATCTCATAGAGAAAAAGCAAGAATAGGCAAACATTCTTAATTTAATAGTCCTTTAGACTGCTTACCTCATCATTATCTATCTCTATACAGTACTTATCAATAATTTACTTCTGTGAACTTGAGCCTGGATATTCTCTAACATCTCTCTCATTAAGCATTTGCTCTTGCTGTTGGATTTGAACCTGGCTGCTGGCTTCTTCTCAGTTCTTGTCCTTGGAGAGGGCAGAAGTAGCTGGCCTATGCTAGCACTGACGTTTCCTCTGACCACACAAAACTCTGTTGTTGCTTGTCCAGTCTGAAGAGCCCCAAATTACTTCCTCATGCAGAAGACATTCTGTGCTTTGTACATTTGTTTCAGGCTGGACATCAGGAAGAATTTCTTCACTGACTGGGTGGTCAGACATTGGAATGAACTGGCCAGGGAGTCATCATCCCTGGAATTGTTCAAGAAACAACTCAGTGTGGGGCTCAGTGCTATGGTTTAGGTGAGATGGTGGTGTTTGGTCAAAGATTGGCCTCAATGGTCTTGGAGGTGTTTTCCAACCTTAATGTTTCTATGATTCTATGACAGCCCACTCTCTCTTACTTGTATTTATTTTACCTTGATTATTTTTTGAGTGACAGTGTTTTCCTTTCACCAAGTTTCCAGTATACTTATTCATTCTCAGCTAGATTTTCCATTTTCTACTCTTATTTCTTACTTATTTCTACTTATTTCTTAGATTTTTAACATTGATGTTAAAGCATGCATTTTGGTCATCTTTGCATCCTATTTAAATAGCACTCCTACTTTTTATAGGTCTGTTTCTTAACCTTCATGAGTCAGACAATTTGAATGGCCTTCTCTGTAAAAGACACTTTTTTATACATCTTAGCTTTTCCCCAACCCTTCAGTTTAGAAGTTCATTAACAAGCTTCTTTAAAGGTTAACAGTCTGGTTCACTTAGAGTTCAAATCAAATACATCCTTCCTTTTTGGCCTTCATCTGCTCCAGAAGCATTCTATGTGAATCATCAATGGGCAATTAATCTCCGGTAAGAATTTGTTTACAAAATATATTCTCTAAATATATTTTTAAACCAAAAGCAGAAAAAAAATTTTGAAATATAGCAGAGTATAGAAATTTCATATTACTTGAAAAAATATTGTTACTACTTTTTTTACTTTATATTTTGGATAGTATTTCAAACTTTATTAAGAAAATTAACCTATCCTTTACCTAACTAGTTCACAAAACAATTGTGACAATTTTTCAGTAAGATCAAGACCCACTCTAATTGCAACCTCAGTTCTCTCAAAAAACGTTTGAGAATGTGAGGGTTAAAAAGATTCACTGTGATATTTACTGCCATTTTCATTATACACGGTATAGTCTTGTTCCCATGAAACATCCAAATAATATATTAGATAAAAATTCTGCCTTTTGAATTATATGTTCTAACAATAAAAAAAAGTATTTTATTTGTATTCAGTCATGCCAATATTGAAATAGAATTTCAGTGATCTGTTACTGAACAGCCTTCATTTTATAGGAGAAGCCCATCTTGCACCAAAGCTAGTGAATGTCACCTTAGAGATCACTCACCCAGTTTGAGAGTGAGCTGAAGTGTAGAGAGAGTATCAACTAAATGTTTTGCTCGCCCTTTTACTGGTAACAGTTTTTTCCCTGTTTAACGGATTTACAAAACTATATTATGTCAATAGTTAGTATTTTGACTTTTAAAAAAGTGAAATCAACAAGCAAAACCCCAAAATAATAAAGTTGAAACTGAACCATGTTTCAACATTTCTTTCGCCTTAACAGTGCTGTTAATTGGATTATTTTCATTGTCTGACCAATTAGTATCAGGGAACGAAAAAAAAAATCTCTTCTAGGTTATGACTTAGATTAGGAGTTAAACATTGTCTGATTAACTACTCAAGCTTATTGCTCTTGTCTACAGAGGCATTGAAATGAATGTTGATGTTGGAAGTATAAAGCCAATAAACATACATTCTCAGTAGTTTCTCAAGTGTTGTTGTTTGCCCTTTGACCTGCATTTGCACTAATAATGGCAATATTTGGAACAAAAAGAATGACTGGATGCAAAGAGTGTTTCAAGTTAGGAAATACTCTTTTGTATGTGAAATGAGCACTTCTCAGTAGGGAAATCAATTGCTGAGATGTAATAAACAAGGAAACCAATAAGAAGGATTTGTTTTTGATTTTCAAAGGAAGATTGCAATTAAAAGCAGATAATCTTTAATTTTATTGTAGAATTACAGTAAAAATAGATAATCTTTGCATCTATTAGACAGGATTTATTAATATCTTGTTGTTTTACTACATTCTAATTTCTCTCTAACAATTATTTTCTTTTCTTTGAAAAATCTTTCCCTCAGTATGCTTTAGTGGTTATTCAGGCATCTATAGGATTTTTCCCATGTAAACAATACATGATCTCAGTTTTGGGTTTTTTTAAAGAATTAATATAAAATTACGTGAGTGCGTGAGTGTAACATTCTTTACACCACATGGTGATATTCTTAGAGAAACTAATATAAAGACACTACAAACCTAAGGCAAAATACACACTACATATGGATTCTAAAAAAAAAAAGAAGGATCTAAACTGATACGTGATAAAGTGTACAGAATTTCTATCCAGTTTGATAATTTTTATGACCCCAAATTTTTGTCCTACTCTTTTGGAGTCTTTCAAGGAACTTACTTGCTCAATTTTTTTTTTTTTTCAGAAGAGTGAAATCTGATATTTGGAAAATGTGCATCAGAGCCCTACTACAAGACAATAAATCATTTATCTCAGAATCCAAAAATATTTTGTTTCTTTCTAATTCCAATTAGTTATACTTTTATATCAAGTGTTCTTTGACAGAATCAAGCTGCGTTTCACATTTTATTATATAGGCCTCTTGGCTTTGGTATACAGTAAGTATATGACAGAAGATGAGATAGTTCAGCTATAATAATATTTTTATTATCAAATCCATTTGCCATTTTTCTCTGCATTAATATTTGAAAAGGGATATAATTTTACAAAGTAAACTAAAATGTTATTGAGGGTAGATAGCATCACTTTCATAGAGCGTCACTCCTTGCTGAAATCATAAAAATAGTAACTATACTTTCTTTTCAAGTATTCTCTTCTATGAACTGTATACAAAATAATTGTCTATTGCTTCAAGCTCATGAGATCTAAAATCCTTACAATATTTGCATAATTGATGACATTATAAGAATCATAAAACATTGCTTTTTGAAAACAAGAACAATATAGATGCAGTTGCTATTACTTGTCTTGCAATTTTGGTGGGGAAGCATACTTTTAGATTAAGGAAATGTTGACTTTTCACTATAGTAACTGGACAATGAGCAGTAAGGCTTTAATAAAAGTATTCACATGCCATGGCAAATTACCTAATTTAAAACATAGCTCTTGAGTTAGACGCACAATCTAGTGATGACTAAAGTATTTTCTGAGTGGGAATTAGTGACCTGTAAGTTTTGCAATAAGATATCATATATTATCTGAGTTCTGGAAGTAGAGTCAATAAACAAGGTTCTGTTGTATTTACAACTGCTTGAGACTTTTTTGTTATATGATATGAACATATGTCTCACCTTTTCCAGATAAAAGATCAAGACTTATTATGAAGAGACTTGTAAGGGCTGGAAGGCAGAAGAGAAAAAAATGTAGATCCAGAAACTGAAATGCACAAGACTTTTAATTCACTAAGAGAGTTATTAGACAGGATCTTTGTTGCTACTCCTAGCAAAAAAATTTCCATCAATGGCAAACTGATAAAAGACCCTGCCTAGGTGGCTTGGAAGTGTTCAAGGTACTGCCCACTAGGCTATGAAGTCTACACAATGAAAAGCAATTCAGATCCCATTAACAGGAAAACACTATTAATATAGACTCTCTTAAATAAGGAATTGGTTAATAGATTTACCAGATCACAGATCTATTTGGAATTAAAGTATATTGTCAAGAATGAAGTGCTGTAGTGACACTAAGCACCACAAACTTAGTATCTTTGAGTCCTGCTCCCTTACGCTGTACAAGTGTGGTCCAAGGACCACACTTCCATGAGAACCTAAGAACACATATGCATCTCAGATGCTTCATGGGCTCACTGTTTGTCTGTTCTTATACAACAGTTTTAAAATTCAAAAGCCTTAAAATGTGTTTTAAACAGCCACCCCTACTCAGAAAGTTATGCTTCCCTAATACTTCTTCAACTGAATTTATATCATAAACAACCTTCTTATGCCATAAAGAACAGCCTTTCTATCAATAGAAGTAAGTTTTCTCTGGGCTGTAGATCTACAGAATGAACATCTTACCTCTTAAAGAAGCATATATCCTTGAGGTTTTGTGCTCATTTCCGAGAAAACTGGCTGTTATCTGTCCCTGAATGAAAGAGAACCATGTAGATAAAGCATTAATCTAACTCTTGCAAAGAAAATATTGCAAGAAACTGAGAATTACAATAATTTGCTTGGGCATTTATACTGCATTACTCACCTGTAGTTTTCAAAGGTGGGTGAGTAATACCTGTGTTTAACAGAATTGGGGTCAGCACAATGAAATTCCTTGTATGAAAATCACAGAAAGCTCATATGGACTGGAATAGTAATGGAATGGCATGAGAGACAAGATCGCTATACATCATAGGTGATTTCCCTATGGTCACTTGAGAAGTCTTTCACAGAATCAGGGAGAACCTCTTGGTTTCCCATCTGATAATCTATTTTTGAACTGAGGAAGGGTATTGCCTATAGTTCTTTATTTGAAAGTCATTATAATATGATGTGGATATGTTTCTTTGACAACAGGTATAATGAACACAATATTGAATGACAAAATCACTGTTCCTAATAATGAACTGACAGTGACACTTGAACTTCAGCTGAAATTTTGGGTTTGGTCTGATACAAAATGAATGTGAGGAAGTAGAAGAAATCTAGTCTAATAGGAAATGAAGCAAAATGTTTAGGTAACTGAAAAAAATGTTTACACAAGGAAAAATTGCTTATTTTGTTCTCCTACCCTGGTGATACAATGTTTTATAAAGGGCAAATGACACAGGAAAGCCAAAGCTGAATTAGCTTTATACATAATATTGCTTCTTGCAGTAATAACAAAACCTATCAGGCAGCAAACATAGGGGGAAAATGTATGTTGAAAGAAAGAGACAATACCATTGGGCCTTGTATTTTATCTTATTACTTCCTTTAAGTCACTGAGGCAACCATCATTGTTACCACCAATGATTACTTGGAATGCAAATGGGTTGAAGATCCATTTTTAGCTTTCCTCAGTAGGATACAGGTTGGCTGTCCCCAGATTTTCTTCCCTTGTAATTAGTTTATGTCCATGGTAATCATGTCTTTCTGACTAAAAATTGATTTACAATCCTTCCTTCAAGCATGTCTTTACCCTGATAGCAGAAACTAATAGCAATGAGCAAGAGACCCAGATACAGGATGGCATTTTGCACACCTGAAAACCATTTATTTTTTCTGCATTTCTGTGACTGCATGGGGAGAAAAAGCACTCTGTTATGATGGGGTCGCAATATTTTTTGCATTAAACCTTTCGCATTTTGTTGTACTAGCAATGCCATCCATTCTGAAATGCCTAACGAATGTTCAGCAAAGTTGTATTTCATTGTAATTCTATTTTCTAGCACACTCTTTATCTCAATAAACAACTCTTCATCCTGTCTCTGGGCACTGGAGGCCTAGTCACATTGCCAAAATAAGCACCGATAATAAATGATGAGGGTGCCACTCAGTAAGTATTTCCATTTTTCATCTCTCATTAACTAAAAAGAAAAGTCTCATAGAAAGATTTGGGTGTAGCTGCAACTGCCATATGTAATATCTGTTAAAATATGATAAATTGACAATTTTACCCTACCTTCCTAACAGTTTGGACTGAACAACTAGAAGAGGCCTTGTTTTCTTACAATTTACCATCACATTCATGAGGTAAAATGTGCTCACTGTAATCTCTTTCACTGAGGTTTAAGATAAGGGCAGTTTCAAAAGCCAGTGCTTAGCATTTTAGCTCAAGTTACTGCTTTTCTGACTAATCTGCTTGACATTGCAGTAGAAAATGTAGGAGAGTGTACCTTGTCTCTTACTATGCCTGGATGCCTGAGGGGTGCAGGCTCAATGTTAGTTCACTTCCCTTTCTCCTAAGTATTTTCCCATGTGACTGAAGTGAATTTCTGCTGTATAATAACCACTGTGGCCATTCAGTGTATAGTGGGGAATTCTTAGGCATCTGTGTCTCCGCCATGCTCTGCCTTACAAAGCTATGCTGACTTAATTGTACTAGCTTCTCAGGTCTTGCACAGGATGCATTTGTAAGGAAAATGTGTCCCCTACGGCTTGCAATCTTCCCCACTGGTGTTAACACTTTGAATTGTTTCCTAAATTGCAGAAAACTGTTGTTGATTAATAATTAAATATTTTCAGGTGAAATCTTTGTTCACCCATGAGGTGTTCAGTCCTTAGAAATGTGTGAATTGCCTATTTCCCTAATATTGGTTGAAGGTGTTTAGGAGAAGAAGTGAAGATAAATAGCACAGACATTTGAAACTGCATGGGGAATTGCAGGCAGGGAAAATGAAACTTACAGATTTCATACTTGATTGAGATGCTGGAGGCCCTTTTTAAGTCATTATGCTGTATCATTCTTCCATTTAGTGTAATTTATTTTCCTCTCTTGAATCTTTGCAGATAGATTTATTAAGATTCTGTATCTATTCTAAAATAGGTACATGTTTATCTGCAGTAAAAATGCATTTGCCATACAGTAGTCCAGGTACTTAATATAAATGACATAGTCCTTCTGTTTTTTATTGCACACAGCTCAAGTAATTTATGGTGTTGCTGTGGTAATTCTAAACCTGGAGTTTTATTTTTTTGTTTGAATTTTTGTTTGAATTATTTTTTTTAACCATTTTAAAAAACCTTGTTCTTTAAAATCACCCCAAACAGAGTTTTCTGTAAAGCGGAAGTGGAGAGGAGTCAGTAATTACATGACTGTAATTGCAGGTGGTAGTTTAAATTTTAGAACATATTAGTTAATAATAAACTTACAGCCTTATGTCGATTTTTTGAATATCATGTTAAGCTGGCAGTCAATACCCTGTTTTAGTCTTAAGGTATCTCAAAATGCAAATAGTTAGTAATCTCTGGCTGGTTTTGTCTTTGAAGGGATAGAAACCTTATCCAAACACATAGAGGATTCGGAATGTAAAAAAATAATACTCTATCTTAACTCAGTCTATGGTGAAAATATTTTCTAGGGAGTACAGAGTCAGTAGAGACTTATGATCAATAGTAGAGTAGCTAATGATGTTGATATTTTACTTTTTCTGAAGGGACTTTTAATAAAATATATGTAAAATACTTTGGGGAACCTGATACATCAATGAGTTACATATTCATTGCCAGCTAAAGTAGGAAATGTGCTATTTATTGAGTCATCAGGTACATTACTCTAAACATATTAGAATTTCTATGCTGAAAATGAATAGCATGTATTCAGCAACTGTCTGCTCCCTTTATTTGCAAGACCAGTGAAGAATCACACTAGTTTGGATACTCCTTGCTAAGCTTTCAGATTTTCACTAATGTTATTGTATATCCACATCCAAAAGATACTATTCTTGCAATGTGTAAAACTACTGTACACATTTTCTTAGAACTAAGTATCCTGAATGTATCAAGTCTGCCAATCCTCCCTCATATTACTATATACAAATGAGTTATAGCACTAACAAGTTCTTCTGCCTTTACAGTTATAGCTGCTGGTAACTGTTATGATTTGACTGGAAAGACACCAGAGTCTCTTGACTACCATCATATTTCTCTAGTGTCCCAAATCTTCTTCAAGATATGGTGATACTCTGCATCATAAACATCATCTTTAGCTAGTCTTTCACCATATCTCATAAATGTACTGTAACAATAAACTTCAGACAAAACCTATGAAAAACGTGTAAAAATATATCACCCTCCTATTAACTTGCCCTCATTTACTATTTAAGTAATGTTCTTATACCATGCCAGTAGTGAATATACTCTCTTCTGGAAAATAGTTAGCTATCTAATAGCAGCTTGCTACCTGTATTTTCTATTAAATCCTTTGTGTTTGTTAAAGTATCTCAAAGAGAGAAAATAAAAGATTATTTCTGAAATATCTTTGCGTACCTTTCCCAAGACTTGAATGAACTCTTGCGAATTAACTGAAAATAGTGTTCAAATTCAGGCTATATATCTGTGGATTCTTCTATAATTTTCTTGTATCTTCAATGTCTTCTTAAACATAATTTAGAATAAAACTATACTTCTGTTTATAATGCCTGAAAACTTAGCATTTATACCAATGCTAGTTTTACAACAGCAGAAGTCTAAACAGCATGATAATGGAAGATCAAAGGATCCTAGCTTTACCAGATCCTGAACCAGTAAAATGTTTGCTAAATTGACTGTTAAGCAGTAATGTCACCCTGGGTGCCTGTTTGGTGAAATACAACTGAAGATACTGCTGGTTCTGCACCCGAGATGTGAATCACACCTTGAGAGGTCATGTAGTTTTAAAGTAGAATTAACTGTATCTCCCTTGTTTTATGGGTATAATTTACTTACCTATCAAAATGCGTGTTCTAATGCTTTACTGATTTTACTGTAAAAGTGTGTATGAAGGAAAGGATGTTTCAGTAAATTTTTCTCGTCCCACACACCCTGAGAACATAAGAAGTGCTTCACTGCATTGGAGAAAGGCTATTTAGGAAGAACACATCAGCATAGCTGCTTTCTGTGCCCTTGGACTTCACTAGCACCCAGAGCTGTCAGAGTTTACATGCCTAATTCTGCAACCCTTAAAGGATTTGGTCCTTTTGTTATCTGGTTATGGATCCATATATTTCTCTCATCCTCTTTTAGAAGTGCAGCTGATGTCTTCCTCCTCAGTGTCCTGTTGCAGCAAGTTCCAGAAGGTGACTGTCTGTTGCATAAAGTACTTATTTTTAGTCATATTAAATTTCTCAGAGTAGTTTAATCATATTTCCCCTATTTCTGTAGATTTTTATAGAAAAGTGTTGTGCATTTGATTTATGACATGGATTATTATGTTTGTGATAAGCATGGTAATTTTCATAAGTTTTGTTTGTTTGTTTGTTTGTTTTCCTGTAGTTTGAATACTTCAGGACTGTAAGGACTTGAATAATTATTTTGTCCTTCAAAAATACTGATGCAATACTTTCCCTTCTCCTGATTATTTTTTCAGTTCTGTTTTGGTTATGCAAACATAACACTTCATACCTGGCTTGAAACAAAGCCTCTGTGCTTGAAGCCATGACAATGCTGAGTAAACCAGAAGGGTCTGCGTGACTCTCTCTATTTCTGCCTCAGCCCATGTGCCTGGTCTGTCTCACACTTCAGCTACTTTGTAAAGTTTTATATCCACAATCTAGAAATTTCATCAATCAAATTATCTTTCAGAAAACCACTTTGGGGCAGTTTCAATAGCTTTAGTTAAGATTTATGGTTTCTCTACTGTCTCTGCAAAAGAAGTAAATAGTTTGGCTTGACGTGTACTCTTTATTATTGTGTTAGTTATCACACATTCCTTTCTTTTTTCCCAAATGGTTACAAATTGTTCCAAAATTTTTCCCGATTTATTGAATAGGTAGATTTTATTCAATCAAATAATGACATATTTATGACTTTAGTTAATTGTCCCAGGATTATAGATGAGAACATAAGTAAACTTCTCATCATTGCCAGCAAATTAGGCTGGTTTTTTTGGGTTTGCCTACTGGTCTCAGCATGTCCCCATAAGGAAAAGTTTAGGCATATGCAAGAGTGTATATTTAGTATTCTTTTCCTGGTAGAAATACAGCATCATTCTTCAGCAGAATTTACTGCAGTTTCAGCAGATCTGGGTAGCTCAAACTGTAGTTGAGTGTCAACACAGAGACAAGGACAGAAACCAAAGACCTCAAAGTCATTGGTAGTAATCAGCAAATTCCCACTTCTTTCCTTCCTCAGGAGCAAGGATGTGCCTATTCAGAAGCATCCATATGTTCCTGTTCTCAGTTGTCACTCCATTACACATTTGCTGGTTTGGTAATAACATTCCCATAACTGATGTAAGACTGGAATAAGAAAATGCTGGAGATGATTGTCCTGTGTTTTAAACACAGCAAAAAAAAATCACTGTCTGAATACCAGCGGACATTATTCTCTTTACTTAAACAGTTTGTTTTCCATATTAAGGGGAATGGGTCCAAACAAACAACCAAATAAAAAAGGGAGTGAAAAATGATCTCATAAATGCTAAACTGAAATATCTTAAGATGGAAAGTTCCATCTTATAAAGGGAAAATATATGCATGAAATTTTTATAGTTACATCATTTTTGTTCCAGTTCTCAAAATAAAGTCATTCAGTGCATTTGATGAGAGTCTCAAAGCAGAAAAATACACAAGGGAAAAGTCGAAAAATTCATGCTGAGCAGTATTTGTGTTATACAAAAGACTATAATGTTACTGAGATTTTCTTCTAGTCTGGAATCTAAAGAAAGAAATCAAGACAGAGATGCTGTGATGGTCTTCAATCCTTTATCTTTGTTCAATTACAAATAATTTTTAGAAAATGCTTCTAAAAGAGCAATGACCACGTTTCAAATAATAAAATCCTGGTTCCTTTTGTAATGCTGAAATGGTATTGTTTGTGTCATATTTAGTTGTACAAAAATTCAATATGGGACTGAAGAAAATTCAGTGTGAGCTGACGTGACAAAAATTTACTGAAGACAAACCAGCAGGTCACCATGAGAAGCTGTGAACATCCCAGCACTTCAAAAAGAAAATGGAAATCATTTATAGTAGAAATCAACTGAAATTAACCCGTGAATGCTTAAATCCACACCAATTTAAAGAACCTGTGGTCCTCTGAAAAGTACTGTCTGGAGCTGAGGGAAGAAAAGTGGACAGAAGTGTTGCCTTCTCAGAAATTTTGTCTTTTTTTGAGTGTATTTTTGGGAGGAGGGACACACCTTTCTGGTTAGGCCAAAAATAAGAATTCTGAATAGGAGTATGTGGTTGCACAGTGCTTATTTGTGCCTCTCATATAAAGATCTGTTATTGTTGCCAGCTTGTGTAAAGGAATACAGAGCATTTTTTTAAAATACCAATGAAAGCACCCTGTCATTTCTCCAAGCAAGTGGTGTGCTTGCTCTTAAATAAGAAATTGTCTGAACTATCTGAAAATGAACATCACTGAACATTTCTACAAAACAGAACATTAGTTTTCAAATATATCTCTCTTTCTCTGACATTTCTCCTTTCCTCTTGCTAAAGGCTATATTACTTTGGAATTTATCCAGTGCACTGTGTCTTCTTAGATTTTCCCATTACCTTTAGTATTATTATTCTTGCAACTGTTTCTGTTATTGGTTGTGCCAAGATTTCAGTGCAGTGCAACTGTGTGGCCACAGAGGTTTCTCCGCTAGTGATTTTAACTGGCATAAGTTGTATTAGGGTGTGATTTTTATTTCTGTGAAGATCAAATGTGGACCTTCTGGAATAACTTATTCTCTTTCTTGGATATTCAGTTTCTAATCTTTGATGCCATACCTTCTGGGTTTCCTGAGTGAAACTCAGCATTTTAAGTGATGGCAAATTTCTCCATAGAACCATAGAAAAAACTCAGGTTGGAAGGGCCTTCAAACGGCCTCTGGTACAACTTGTTCAAAGCAGGGACAGTTGTGACCAAGTTGCTCAGGGCTTTACTCTCCCTTCCCTTATTGACATAATTATTGTAATAGATTTCAGTAATTTTGTTATGTTTATTTGCCAGGCAATCTTAATATAATTTTTGGTTTCAAAATTTGAATATGTCTCATAATCACTCATAATGCTCCAATTGTTCAAAAAGGTTTTAGCTAGAAGATTCGTTTCTGATGGACTGTTAGCTTATATAGCTAATATAATTCACCAGTTGTTTGATCACGTAAGGTATTTCTAAGTGTGAGTAATCCCATCACTTGCATTGCTTTGTGCATAACAGGAAAGTTGCAAGGTACCACAGTAAAGTGACTGCAATTTGAAGTGCATGGGACTGCTTGAAAGAACAAAATGGAACATGTAAATCAAAATTTGACTCACAAATGGGCACAAAAATCTTACGGAGTATCCTTTCTTATAATACTATACTAAAGAAATTCCCATCTCTTTTTCACTAAACAAAGTTGTGCATATTTAATGTAATTCCAGTCATGAGTTAAATTGGGTATTGTGATCCCCCATAAATTATAGATGAAAAAGGTACTGTTCTTAGCAAGAAGGAGAAAGGGGGAAGGAACTACTATCTAAACCAGTTGTCGAGTTACTTTTTAGTGACAAGGGTCACATTTTTATACAAGTGAACGTTTAGCCTATAACAAGTACAGGATTTCAGTGTATGAGTTCAAGTGAAAATCACTGGTGGGATGTTTCTCTCCTGATCAGAAGGCATTGATTTCATGACAGTAGAGGAAACAAAGACATGACTGAAGTCTTTCAGAGAAAGGTACTGTCCTGGTTATGGGTGTGGGGTAGAAATCCAAGTACCATTTATTCACTTCTATACCACATAGTTCTGAAAGCTTGGGGAAAAAATAATTTTGTCTTCTGTAAGGGTTATGTTTTTGTTTGTTTGTTTGTTTGTTTGTGTTTTTGACTGGTTTTGGTTTCGTTTTGGGGTTTTGGTTTTGTGTTTGGTTTGGTTTGTTTTTTGTTGTGTTTTGGGGTTTTTTTGTTGTTGTTATTGTTTTCCTTCCATGCTTGAGACTGAACCCTTTATGCAGAAAAGGTTTTAATTCCAAACTATGTTACAACCTCCTTAAAATGGGTCTTGATAATGAAAGCACTGAGCCATGTTTGCAGCTTGCCAAAATTGCACATCTGTCACTATAAAAACTTTACTGTGAAGTGACAAAAGAAAGACAATATATAATACAATTTTTTAAATTGTAAAAATAATGCAAAACAAGGGCAGGGCATTTGTCAAATAAACCTGGCGTGATCTAATCTTTGCACAGTGTTTAATTTTCAGGTACCTGAGCTACATAACAAATAAGTTAGGAGGCCCTGTACTAACACAAATTACAGTAACTGAAGGAGGCATTAGCTCCTGCCCCTTTTAAATTGTGGGTTTTTTCTATTTATACAGACCCTCCCTGGGTCACTTACTATACATTACAATTATTGTTTAGTAGCAGAGAGTAGGGAGTAAACCTGCTAGAACTGAAATATACTCATTCAATCTCTCTCCTCAAGTGGTGTCTCTTGATAGCTCATTTCAAAATGGGAACTGACAGCTCATCTCTTTGTCTCCCCTAATCAAATCATTTTCTTCTTTCGTAGGCTGCTGTTCAGAGGAAATTGCATTTTTCTGCAGTTTTGATGTTTTGTGAAGCCGTGTTACAGGTAAAGGGGTAGTTGGAGTTACAGAGGCAAGGTTGTGCCCTCATAGAAAGGCGGTGTCAATTTTGTTTGTGTCAAATTGAGGTCTGTAGCAGTTGCATGAGGACGAATAGAACTGAAGATTAGCTGCTTTTAATTTTAGTAACTTAAATGTTGATAAGACTAGCGATAACTTGTACAAAAAAAAGAAAGTTTGCACTGCAGATTTGGATAAAATAAAAGAAGTTAATGATGCCTCCTCTTGTAGCATTTTATCCTTTACAACCTGATTTCCTATAGACTCGCTTCTTTTCCTACACAAATTTAGCACCCCAAAACATATGTCCCAAGTTATCATTCCAACTTGAAAAATAATTACTGAAAAACAATTTAATCCTAGTATTTATTTTTTTTTTAATGCATGGACACGAGCCTTATATTCTGAGTATGTAAATAGGCAGTCTGCATCAACCCTGCACAGCTAAAGTACCACAGTTAGGTGTGTAGTCACTATAGGTGCTCCTTCTAATCAAAGGGGACAAAGTGGCTCCTGATGAAAAACATTTATCTTCTTAATATCTGAACTACCTTCATGGACCTGCCTCCATCTACAGACAATTGAGAGAGTCCTGTTTCAGTAACACCCACATAGAACATGCATGGCTTATGATGAATTTGTGTCATGTTCTAGAACTGAGTTGCAGAACAGTAATTGCGGAGCAGATGAAAGGGAGAAACTGTTTTGCAGAACCAAATACTAACTTGGAAAAAAGAGGAACCCAAACTGGGCTAAAATAATTTCAGTGAGTATTTTCACAAGTGGTGTTTTCATCACGTGTGTAGCAGTTTGATTCTGATTGTGTTTCAAAGATCTTAATGAAGATCAGTGTAGATACTAGATTGCTTTACTCTTGGAAAAAAGCAGAATAAGGAGCTGCTGATGTTGAAACAATTATACTCTCCTTTGTGAGGACTTATTGAATGCAGCAGTGAAAATACAGCACTATATATTCTGTTCTGTTTGAACCAATTTTCTTTCTTTATCTTTTTTTATTTCAAAGGGAAAAGATATCATGTCCTAAAGCAGCTGCAGCTGTGTTTTTTGTGGATTTTATTTGCTTTTTTTTCCTTTTACCTTAACGTGTACGTTAATAAAAGCATTTTTAATTGCTTTATTTGTTCTTTACAAAGTCGACTCTCATGAGGTTGAAAACAAATAACTTTTTCAGTGTGTGTGTAACCACAAAGGTCTTTGTGCTGGGTTCATTGCAAGCTGATGCTGATTATATGTGTGATGTAATGATTTTAGTTCTCTAATCTGGCT
This sequence comes from Pseudotriccus pelzelni, assembly GCA_035584735.1. Lineage (NCBI taxonomy): Eukaryota > Metazoa > Chordata > Aves > Passeriformes > Tyrannidae > Pseudotriccus > Pseudotriccus pelzelni. Next base: position 25,685,313 of record JAWMRA010000162.1, on the reverse strand, counting down.
GGTTTACATCCTTAGAAAAGGTTCTTCAGTAGGAATAATTATATAATAAGGCTGCGGAGACTGTGATAATTTTAATGTCCTGATTCTTTCCTACTGGCGATAAATCTTCCCTTCATTCAGCTGAATTTCAGACTGTGCAGGGAAGTACTGATTACGCTTCTCTGTACTACTAAGAAAAGAATAATTTTGCTATCTTTAAACCAGCAAAATGAAAAGGGTTAGTTCTACTGAGTGCAAAACCAAACACCACAAATCTCTAGACTGTTATACTTACATCTGGGAAAGAAAAATTAATAAATTCCACTGAGATTGCAAAAGCTTTACTCAAACTTGAAAGACGGATGCCAGTTACAGGGGCATAATTATTATGCATTATTATTTTTACTAGACTAATTACTTCTGTTTTCTTTTAAGGCTGGTTGTTTCTCATCTTCAGCATGGCCCACATGTGTATGTGTATGTTTGATTTGCAATATAGCGCAAGGGTGATTCTCACTGCCAGCAGAGAAGTAGGCTGGGTCATCAGTTCTCCCCTGTACACGAAGGGGCAGATTGCTGTAGACTGTGAATGTTAAACCCTATCTGATGGAAAGGGTCCTTTTTTGTAGCTTCTTTTTCCTGCTCATCTTACAGACAATTTCCCTGATCAGTTCCCAGCATGGTTTCTTTTAAGGATGTTCCTTCCAAATATGCGTAAAGTGTCCTGTGCCTCCACATTCCCTCAGTTCAGTAAGAGAAGCTCGTAAGTAATTTTGGACAATTTGTATAATGCATGGTAGGATGTGTACAGCATGCTATGCTTCTCTTTTTTGACAATGAAGCCACTATTAAGGGATATAAATTTTTTCCCAATTATAATTTGCTGCACTCTTTTGTAGTGAAATGTGAGAATCTTTTTTTCCAGAGAACAATATATGACTGATGTGAAAAATAGGTGAGGCTCAGATGCTGCCAAAATGGCATCACACTGATACCTGCAGACACAAGGCAAGACATCATTATAGCTCTATCTTTTCATTTTTTCTAAAGATAACTACACATATTTTGTTAAATTCTTACATTAAAATTGTTAAATTCTTATATTACACAGAGAGTTGGAGTTTGATTCTTTATTCTACATTTATAAAGAAAATTAAATCCATTTAATTTGCACAAGTATAAATTATACTTCTTCACAAAATTCTAGCAACTTGCAAGAAACAATATGTTCAGCACAATGACCTGTGGAGTCAGAGAAAATTGTTGGTGTCAGTGGTCAAACACAATGGCGAGAAAATGCAGGAAACCAATGCAGAGAATTCTCATTTGTAGCAGGGATAATATATATGTATGCAACAACTTCCTGGAAGGCCAAAACTTGGATTCAGAATAGATCTACTGGGACTTTCTTTGATCTAGGTCTTCAATGATTAGCTATTAACTTTTTGTTACTTTTTTGATTTATCTGTGAAACTGTGACTTTTGCTTATATTGTACTAGGAAAGATGTGTTCTTCCTAAATTTCATGTCTGTATTGTCTTTCTGCTGTAGCTTATACAATTTAGGTTTATCTTCATTCTTGTTTTTCTTTGTTTAATTTCTTGCTGCATTATTTTCAATTTTGCAACACAGTCTGTTTGATTTTGATTTCTTCCAAACCCTTTCTTACTATTTTGTGTAAAGAAGAAAACACACTTTACATTCAACAGGTAGGACACCAAGATATTATCTGGAATATCGCAGATTCATCAATCTTTACGCAGATAAAGTATGCCTTGCTTATACTTTCTTTTAGCACATATAAATATTTTTCCTGATGATGTAATGCCAAGACTAATAATACTAAATCTGTACTAAAGCACACAGCAGTATTAGTTTGGTCCAGGCAGACAAGTAAATGATTCTGACCACTCAGTTACGTTTAATAAAGTTTATGCTTCAGAATATTCCTGCAGTTCAACATTAAAGATGGAAATCTACAATTAACAGATTGGCAATTCATAACAAGGAATATAGTCTTTTAAAATAAGAAGTTCTGGTAAAGATTATTTCCAGGTCATCTAAGATAACATTTTTGTAATGATGTGGAAAACAAAGTCTGAGGAAGATCATTGCATATATTGTGCATTTAATTTTTTTTCACTAAGGAAATGTTCCAAACATTTTAGACGCTGTTTGGTCTCAGTATTTTAATTTTACTTTTGATCAGCATGACCTAATTGAAGGTGAAAATAAAGCTAGTAAAAAATTAGAAGAAATTGCTGGAGGAATTGTAAAATATTTAAGAAGGTTAGAGGCTCAGGCAATATCCTACTGGCTCACCATGATACTGAAATGGTCATTACATGCATTCTTTTCTAATCACATGTAACACCATAATCATTATTTGTTCTGAGGCATCTCACAATCAAAATTCTTGGTTTATTGTGCCATGCACACATGCAAATAAGGATGAGAAATGCCCAAGTTGCCTCATCTTTAATTTGATTGCAATACCTGTTACGTTTCTTTAAGTTCTTCTTCAGTGTTCTGGCATTAATTTTTCTTAGTTTTAATTCTAAAATTTCAGTTCAATAAAAACTTTCCTAGCTCTGGAACATCTCAGTATGGAAACACTATAACATATATATATATATGCCTTTGGGTTTTCTGCTGTAACTGCAGCAAAGTTTTCTAGTTTTCAGAAATTGCCAGAAGCAGAGGGAATAAAGGTCGTTTATAGTTTTGATAACCCTCATCATCATCCCTCTGTGGCTACAAGGATGTGTTTATTTATATGTGCTCCACTTTTTTCTCTGCTCTATGCCAAATTTTACTCCTCAAAACAGCCATTTCATTTTCAAAGAGAGATCTCAGGAAATCAAAACTTTTTTTATAGTTGACCTACAGTGCTTATAAATCAGGATCACCCAGGCAATGAAGGAGAGAGAGAAATGTGTACATTAAAAATGGAACTCTATAAAAAGAGAGCTAAGAACATCCATCGGTACAAGAAGTCCTTAAAATATGGGAAACATGAATAATGCAGATCTCTGTTGAACTCAATATGCTCAAAACAGAGGGTAGGAATCATTTTGCCAATACTGCGGGCCATAAAAGTAAGGAAGAACATAAAAGAAATGACTAGTTCATTTTCATCAAACAGGGTAGTGACAGAGCTTGCCCAATTTTGAGTTTTTCATACATCTTACGATTGAGATAGAGTCAATTGTAGGACAATAAAGTTAAATGGAGAAATTGCTTGTGTGGAGAATATTCAAATCCAGGGACTCCTGTTTTGTTTTCCTGGTTTTGCTGATGATTAGCACTCTCCTGTGACTGGAACATTAGACCTTGTTGCTTTTGCTGATGCTCGTTCACCCTGTGGCATTACTTTTTCCCTGCTTGGTAGGCAATTGCACCCACCTTTACAGAACATAGCACAGAGTGTGCTTGAGTGCTTGAAATGTGGGCTAGTTTGAAGGAATTTGTACTGTATGGTATTGTATTCCTATATTGTATTGTATTGTATTCCTATAAGGGTAACACCTTCTCCCCCTTCCTCGCTCCCTGGAAAATGGCAGTAGGTGGTTATGGCACTGTGCAATTGTACTTACAAGAGCATTGTTATGCCAGTGAGGTGACCATGCTCTTCTCTGCTGAGAGACGTACTTTCCTTCTGCATGATATGTCTTGTCTTGGTCAAGCCAGGCTAGAGTTTGTCCAGCTTGCAGATTAGGCTTTAACTGGCCCAGACTGGGAGTCACTACAGCAAAGGATTACATGCTGGAGAACTGACTCCTTAGGCTCTAGGACTCCTTTTTCTGACAGCACTGCAGTTGAGCTGGGCTGTGCTAGTCAGCAGTAGAAGTGAGAGTCACTAATTCTCTTTCTGCAGCTGTCTAAGAGTGAGAATTATTCTCTCAACTGACTTGTCTGTGTTAACTGGAGAGGAGTGCCATGGTTGTCCAAGACCTGCCACTCCCAACTACTCAGTGCTTGGATGCTGCTTCTGAACTCAGAAGTATACAATTGTCCTTGCTCTCCCTCCCCATTTAACCTTGTGCTACTAAAAGCATAGCAGCAGGACCCAGCTCAAAGCACTTTGCATGGATTTGGTAAGCCCTTTTGTGGAGTGGACTGATTATGGCTGCAGGTAGATTGCCCTTCCTTCAGTATCCATTTACACATTTTGCCCTTTTTATCACACCCTGACTCCAGAGTACCTTCTACAGATTGCACTGTAATCTGCTGTTGAGAGAGCATTATGTCTGTAACAGGCGTGTGATGGGAGGGCAAAAGGTCAAATATTTAAGTTTTATGTAGCTGACAACAGAAAATAAGCCAAACTTCAAGGCTTAGCAGAACTTCTAGAAATTAACTTTGGAAGTCAGACAATCTATTAGTGTAATCAGTATGAGACTGGATGCCAGTAATAATAATGTTAGCTGTATGAATTTGAAATCAAGTAGTCATGATTTATTTTCAGGACGACTTAATGCCTAGTAATTCAACTCACTCTCATAAAAAAATGAGATAATTATCTCTAATTCTCTCCTCTGGTGCTATGATTTTGTTACTATATAGGGACTATATATTCTTTGTAAAAAGTCATTGTTTAATACTAATCAGATCACATATGACGGTTTCCATGACAGCCTAATGAAACACTAGCTCTTAAGGCAGAAAGATGAAATAATTCAAACTATTTAAATTGCTTATATGTTAATTAATCAAATGCCTTTCCCAAGGTAGTGATTTTTTTAGTCAATATTCCTCTCTCACATATGCACACATATATCCACACAGATTCACTTTTTAATAAAGTTAAATTTCTCCTGTAAATATCATCAAAGTAAAAAAAAGAACAAAACAACAAAACCCCTCAACTTTGTCAAGCAATATTATTTTAACCATTCCACATGATCATATTATTTTTGCCGAGCATTTAGTTTCCCATTTCCACCATATAGGAATTGTTGCTTAAATTATGGATCGTCTTAAGTTACTATCTTTTATAATGTATATCCTGTGACATTTAAATAATTAAAAATATATTAATTAATTAAATATAAACCAGCTTTTGAGTTCTTTATAATCTTAATATCTACTAATTAATTTATACACATTCATTTTGGGTCTCAAATTCACTACTGTAATGATATTGCATGCTGCAATGATAAGCATGTAGCATAAAATTTGAGAAAAATGCCATTAGTTAAAGAACATTATACATTCGACTGTTAAGTGGTTAATGCTTAGTCACATTCTGGATTTACTGTTGGAGTATACATCTCCTAAGGAGAGATGGGTTTTATCACTGTTATTACATGATGCAGATTAAAGTGGGTAAAAGGGTTTATGTGAAAAAAATTAAATTCTCTTGACAGCCTGACTAAGGCAAAGTTTTTCATATAGAGTCCTGATGCCACATCTTATCTTTCGTAGCTAGTTCACCTGTTACATCTCATGGGGTGTTGCTTCACACGGGTTGAAATGATAAAGAAAAGACCAGTCTTCTTTTGCCAACAACAGTTGCAAGAAAGCCTTTCCTAAGTGAGTGCATTTAGAGACAACATAATCCTCTTTGAAAGCAAACTGTGGTTTTTTGGAAGTTCTACATTTCTTCCTAGCCCTTTACAACATCCAGAAAGGAAAAATCCCTTCAAACTTGATAGAGCATTTCAGGAGGAAGTTTGAGACTATAAATTGATTCTTGAAGTTTACATAAGGACATATCAGGGCTCCAAATCATCTGATGTCTACATTGTTTTTCTCTCTGTCATGGTTGTATGTTTCAGAATCATTGGTGTTATAGCCTGCAACTATAATGTTTGTAGTTATTCCTAGTTTCTCTTTAAAGAATATGGAGTTAAAATGCCCCAAAAACGATTGAATGACATTCTACTTTGGCTAGTGGTGAGAGAATGGTGCAAAAGTAGAGTTTATTACATTGATTCTGCAGAAGTTGTTTTAAGAGTATAAAATAGATTAGTAGACTCACAGAGTCATTGGGGTTGGAAAAGAACTCTGGAGATCATCTAGTCCAGCTTGCCTTCTCTATTGAGACAGGGTCAGCTAGAGGAGATTTCTCAGGACTGTGTCCAGTCAGATTTTCACTCTTAAATTAAACAGTTCTTTTCATTTTGGAAGTATTGGAGTGTCACAAGAAACTTCCTTTTTTCTTAAAAACAAACAAACAAACAAAAAAAACTCAAACCAAACCAAAAAAACACAACAAAGCAAAAACACAAAAAGAAACAATACCAATGTGCAGAAAGATTTTGAAGTATTTATTGATTTTTCTTTTCATGTTGACTAAATCCTGAGAAACGTCATCCATTTTCCCCTACAGAGGTCTTGTTTTTTGACCTATTATAAATCAAAATTTAGTAAGTGAAAAGCACTGTAGCAGTTTTTTAATGTCAATTTTATACCCTTGTGGTGGGTTGATGCTGACTGTATGCCAGGTGCCAACAAAAGCTACTCTGTCACTCTCCTCCCCAGCTGGACAGGGGGAGGAAAATACAAAAAAAGGTCATGGGTTGACATACAGACAGGGAGAGATTGCTCACTCATTATTGTCATGGGCAAAACAGACTTGATTTGGGGAAACAACTGGGGGTCCTTAAACAGAAGTACCATGGAAATGTTTACTATCTTGGTTACAAAAGTATACTTCTTAATTGAAGTATTTTTCTACTCTGAAGACCACAAAAATTGCTGGCTGCTCTCCTTCTGCATGAGATTCAAGACATGCAAAAAAACTATACATTCTGTGGTGTAGGTTCTGAGAGGTAGTCTGCATAGAATGAAGCACTAAATGGAATGAGCTTAGCAAAGAACTAAATCCCATATTCCGCTCTGTTGTGGGCAATGTGTTGCCTCTGGCAGCAGCTAAGCTTTTTCTTAGTAACTCGATAAGTAACATTTTCAGAGCAGATCACTCATAATTTATACATGCACTGATAACAACAGGTATTCTCTTTCAAGCATCTCTGCACCCATAGGCAATGAAATTACTATGTTTTTTTCACAATTCTTCTCAAAACAAGACAAATGAATGACCCAATTCAGAACTAAGAATCCTCTTTGTACTCGTGTGAGTGGCTTTATATGTATTCAGGCATGCTCCAGAAACCAGTGATGATTAGTTCATTCATTATGTTGATTGACAGTAAAGCATCAAGAAAAGCATCTGTCTGTGACTGCTTTGTCAAGAGAAGTACTGTCTGTACAGCTGCTGAGAATGTGTATCTTGGCATTTTTGTTCAACATCTAAATACTAACAAATAAAATGCAATTCTAATGAGCACAGTACTATTGGTTCTGACAGAGCATTTAACAACACAGGATCATGAAACCCCAGTTCAAGAAGGAGAGCCTTGGTTCAAGTTTTATCTGCAGAACTTTTCTTTCTCTTTTTACCTATCTCTTCCAATCCATTGCTCCCATCCCCCTTCTGCACCCTATCCACTCCTCCCCAGCTCCTTCCTCTTCTTTCTTGTATTTCTTTTTATTTCAAAACCTTTTGAGAAACAGTGACAGCATTCACTTTTTTTTTTTTTTTTAATGTATTAAATATTAATGAATCTAGAGTATTTTCAGTGCTTCCTTTTTGTTGTGTTTTTTTTTTGCTTTGTTTTCCAGCAGGAATTATTAAGCAATCAGAAGCTATACTCAGAATCTTAGGCTTTCAGGTAGGGGTGAAGCAGAAGATTTTGTTCAGGGTGGTTAGTAGTGCAGGGAAACCAGTTTGAAAAGCAAGCTTGTAAATGTGAGGGCTTGCAAAATCATTTGGGAAAGTATACAATTAATAAGATAAAGTAATTAGTTTCTTCACTGGCTTGAAGAAATGAGGCAAAGTAGCTTGCAGAAGATAATTTCAGTTTCACTGAAGTCTAGAATTGCACAGTTTCACCATTCATTAGAAAAAAACATTATGGTGTTATTCATGAAAGCTCTGGTAGCAAAATGAAGAGAGTCCTTTACACTGGGCAATTGAGCAAAACAATAATTGATAATTTAAGTCAAGACCACGTAAATTTGCAAGCAATAAATTAATTACATGGATTTGTAGAATCATAGAAATTACCTCCGTTTATTCAGTGAGATGAACTATGGTGATCTCTTTATTAAATTTGCAGCACATCTTGATGTAATGTCGATTGAAGTAATGTGCCGTGTACTTACATTTCCATTCATGTTGAAAATGATACTAGCCATGAGCATCAGAGGTCTCATAGGACTGCATGTCAGCTGCTTTTTGAGCCATCGTTCAATATGACTAAGTTTCTTTCTCATACAGTTTGATGTGATAAATCTGTGGCTGTTCAAGAAGGCAATAGCAGCTAACAACCCAGAGAAATACAGTGTTGATGTAGATCAATATGTTACTTGCCTATACTTGTGAGCCAGATTTTAGAAGGCTATGTGTGCAGCTTCTGGAGTTATCTGCATACACTGTTGTTGTTGCTTACTCATAAAAAAAAAAAAAAAAAGAAAAGAAAAATAGGACTGGAATGCTGGCAGGGAATTGAACTGTTTCAGATGGGCAAATTAATTTTTTTCAACAAAATTTCTGCCTCAGTAAAATACATGAAAAACAAGAGGGAGGATGTCACTGGGTTTTGTATTGGTATAAATACAAGTTTATTAAAGTGTTTTTGCATACATGTACACTTGCATAACTGTGTAGAGTATCTAGTAATTTTGTAGGTCAAGCATATCTGCTTCTTAAAAAATGATTCAGGTATGGGTTGGCTTGGGTAATTCATTGCACTGAAATCAGAAAAAATATCCGTTTGGTTTTTGTTTGGTTGGTTTCATTTTGTTTGTGCTTTGCCCTTTCCTGGGAAACCATCCTGGTTAATGCCTGCCCATAGATGGGTTGAAACATAAGTGTAAAAACATTCTTTGGCTTACAGAGAATGTAAAGGGAAAATAGAAACCTGTCACATAGGTTGTAGTCTAATGCTGAAGTTGATTTTATTTACAGTACCACAGCTGCTCTCTCTGCTGGCAAAAGTGCAGCTTTAGGCAACCTTTCCTGTAGCTGGGATGAGCTGCTTGTCTGGGTGCAAAGGCTGTCACTGTTTGTCCCAATCATTCTTATGCTATCTTAAACAGGGTTTGAAATTACCTTCCCAATCCTTAAGACAGCAGTACAAACAGAAAAGTTAGTTTTTAAAGTATTTATTTTCACACACTTTATGCAAAACTAAACTTTTTGTTTAGTTCTGTGTCAGTCTGACAGACACCTGGGATATTTGAGTATGTTTCCCTGTTGAATAACACATCTTTCTGGCTATTAGTATTATGACACCTATTATCTTTGTGATTAAAACCCACGATAAATTGCAAAGTAGTGCATGTAATAAAAAGAGTAGTCTTTTTTCATCTTTAATGAATGTAAAAGTAGTGCCCAAATTCATTATGTAGGTAACGGCTTTTTTAGTACTTGACCAACATCAGACATACATCCTTCCCAACTTGGTTGTCCCATGTCAGTGGTCCGTTTAAAATTTGCAAGAATTAATCTTCTGGATTCACATTAGCCACCTCTGTTGAAGGCCACCGTCTGCTAATGACTGGATGCTCAGGGCACTTTTTCCTTGAGGGGCAGACTTGTTAATCAAAAAGACTGTTCTATTCAAGAATTTCTGAAGATTTCCTTGAAGTGTTCTAGCTAGACTTTGAACACTCCTTTCCCAAAGCCAAGGCTAGTACGTCAGGAGTTGATTTTGGTCTCCAGCCACGAGAGACAGAGTCAAAACAAACCAGAGACTTGTGACTTGTACCCATTCTCTGAGGTCTGTCAGCAGACAATTTTGAAGGAATGTCAATATCAATGAAAAGAACATTTTGAAGTTTGTTTTTTTTATTGGCCAGCCCTTGGAGGGCATGACAAAAGGAAGAGAAGAGGTCTCGGTCGCATGCTGCTGGAGGATTCTGGCAGGGGTGGAGTCCTGAAACGTATGCCTTATCTGAATTTTTTGGCACGTGTTCGGAGATGTTTACAGATATTTTCTTCTAGTAAACAAGCAGGTCACCACAAGATTTTCTAGTCAGCCCTTACAAACTGATATCCAGCAGCCTAACATGGGCAACTATCCTGACAACAGCAAAGCAGGGTTGCTCCTACAGTAGAAGGAAGTGAAATCTTAGTAAACACATGGGGAGAATTGCATGAAAGGTTTGAAGAATTGAACTTACTGGGGGCAGAATAAGTAAGAAAAATGCCAAGCTAATGAAAACCTCACTGACACTGGTGGCCCACACACAGCCTGATGTCTGACAGTAGGCAGTAAGGGTGCCAGCACTATGACACCTACTGAAAGAGTTAATGAGCTGTGGGATTTCTTGCTGAAGGATGAGATGATAAGTTAAGGACTTGCATACCTGTGATGTTTGCTCTAATAAGTCAGGTTTGATCCACCGTTCCAGTTTTTGATGCTGTCCTTGGAAAAGGCTGTCATACAGGTGGCTTAGGAGGGAGCATAATATTTTATGACTTACAACACCTGCATTCCTCTCATGGAATGAGTTCCCAGGAGATTCTAACTATACAAAGCTAATATTGCTTAGCTGGTGATAACATCATGCTGCCAAGCTGAGTTACATGGATTGCTGTGGCAAATGCCTGGCTGATTAATTTTAATTCAATGCAAATAGAAAGGGTGTCAAGGATACACTGTGTGAATAAGAGATGTCTTTACATGGGAAGGCATTAGTGGCAGGCTGATGAGCTGACATGCTGTGACCACCACAATCTTGGGTCACGATATTGCTGAGGTAATGAAATGAAGAGGAAAAGTAGTGATACAGCAGTATGACATGAGATTCCTGAGGCTGATGGAAAAAAATTGGTGGCAGAGTCCGTACTGCAGGCTGTGCCTTTCTCCAGTGATTCTGGAGAGCCCTGTGGGCAGTATTTATTCTGATACCACCCAGCCCTGTAAAAGAAAGTTCAGTGCCTTCTGCTTTAGCCAAGGAGGGAGTTAAGACAGGCTGAGGGGAGCACTGCTGTGAAAGGAGCAGGGTGGGAAGCATGACATGGAACTAGGTGATCTTTGAGGTCCCTTCCAACCCAAACTATTCTGTGTGTTTGTAGGAGTTCATTCTCCTACTGAATTAACCCATCATCAAGCTAATTTCCTGTAATCCTGGGATACAGAGAAAAACAATTAGCTGCAGGTTTATATTGCTGATAAAATCAACTAAAAACTGCTTCTATTCCCATAGCAAGGAAGCTAGGCTTGTTTGTGATTTACCCTGCTACCCCCTCCCCTTGAAAAGAAAATAAACCCAAATATATATGTAAATTAAGTGAATCTCTTAAGCTCCTGTCAAGTTGCCAGTTCAAGCCCACTTATTGCGAGCAGATCTCTCTTTATTGTCAGAACCTGGTTGCTCATTTTGGACTCAGTCCACAAACTTTGCTTTTTGCCTTTCAGGCTATACGCATACAGTTAATCACATTACAGCCAATAAATGACTCCAAGTTGCAGCAGGTCATTAGAATTTTTTTTTTTTAAGTAGGTCATTACTCTTTTTTCTTTCTCCAGAGCATTCTGAGGGAGAAACTCTGTGAATATTCATGAGAATACTAAAACTAGGCAAGTGAGAAGATGGACGTGTTATTTATGTTTGAGAAAGAAACTGTAGCCTTGCTTTCATCGTATTGACTTCTGGTGATTTACATACTGGCCTGAAAGAATTTAATTATGTGGGTTATATGAAGAAAAGGATGCCTAGCTGGCTAGAGTTATGAGCACTGTGTTCTGTGCTGTACACCTTGTTTGACCTGGGCAAATCATTCTCTTTTATTTTTTCCACTTGTGCTAAATGGAAATAGTAATTACCCACTTCACAGAGGAGGGCATGTGGCTGAAATTAATTAATGTTTATAATGTGCTTGGTTTTCCTGAGGTTTGTAGCTGTGTTGTTGAGTAGAGTTATTTCTGGGTTTTGGCTTGTGTGTGTGTGCGTGTGGTATACAGAGATTGTCTCCAGGAGAAAGAGTAGTAAAATACAGTCGTAAGAATAAAATTTGTTAGCACTTATATAAATGCCATTAATTGCTAAAGATTTTAAAGCCAGAATGCGGCTGGTACTGGCTTTGCTACTGAAATGTAACCGCTCTGTGCAAAGCAAGACGGTAAATAACAAGGCAGAAGGCTTATGATGTTTTTTAATGGGAGCAGTAAAAATACTGGAACTCAAGGATAGCCCTTGGAGAACAGAATTCTTTAGGCCACTGAATGTAGTTCACCTGAAACCTCAAAAAAATCTCATTGCCTGATTGACCTCAGTGGTAACTTGTGGGAAGAAAGTGAAATCCTGAATGAGCCTCAGATATTTATTTTACAGTGTGGTAGTAATTGGAAGGTGTTATAAATCATATCAGTATACATGCTAAAATCATATCAATAGATGTAGGAAAAATACTTAACACATCATGGTGAATGGTCAGAGGATTTTATTCTTTTTTCTGGATTTCCATAAGATCTACAGATCTCTGCCAAATTAGTTTCTATCAATTATGTAAATCAAGCAAAACCTAGTAAAATCTACAGCCTTCTGAATGTTTGCCGGAAAGCAAATTTATGCAAAGCTGCTCAAGTGCAAGATTTTGGTGAAAAACATATTGAAATGAATGAGTTGCTCTACAATGTGGAACAAAAATTCTCAGTGTGAGGGGCCCACTGACAGCAAACCTGCATATGTAGGTGTGCATTGCAACTAGCAATACTGAAGTTTAGCAGCTGGTCAAGTTAAGCAGAGGCTTAATGCAAGGGAAATTGCCCTTGGAGTTAAGCATATTTTTATGCAGTTTGTTAGACTGGGATAATATCAAGGAGATGTTCATTGTAAAGGATGTCCTTAAGTGCTTTGCTGAATCCAGGCCATAATGGCCAAGATCTTCACCTTTCTTTGATATGATGGATAGCATTTAATGGGTGAGTTACTCTGCTTGAAACACTGAGCTTTTGAGCCAGCCTTAACTGTGACACAGATTTTTAGATGGGTATTCTAGCTTTTTCCAGAGTCCCTTTGATACTGTCAGTGAATCACAAGTAATTCGTCGACCCAAGGAGGGCTCCAGAGAACTCTTGTTTTCTCATCTTGGAGTGGGTTTTTATTTTGTAATAACTTCTCCCGAAATTTTGACTCTGATTAGCAGTGTGTCTGCATTTTAATAAATGATCTTAAAGAGCTCCCTTCCGTCTTCCCCCAGCACTTAATTACAATGTGTAAATATGCACACAGCCCTATTACTGATGTTAATCCCAATGCTGATAAAGCTGGATAGGAGAGAATAGAAATGAATTGGAATAAGGATAAGCACAGGTCTTTCATTAGCCCAACTAAAAGTAATCACAGATCTCTTGCTGGTAATATACATCTTCCAGATAGAGTACTAATTACTTCTGGCAGTGCTGTGCTACATCTCAGAGATAGCTTTATTGTAATCCTGCAGTGATCTAATGCTTTCACGTACCAGTTGCTGCTTTTCCCTCTTTCTCTCCTTCATAATGTGACCTTACAGACTTTGAACATTCAAACTACACCTTGTAGTGTCAAGGCTGAGCAAATCTGACAGAGTGTTTTATTTGTTTGTCATGTTTTGATTTGTCTCTTTCCTTTTTTTCCCCACTCAAAGTTTTCCTCCAGTGTTTGCCATAAAGTAAAGTTGTACAGAATTCAGGGAAATAAGCTTGTACATTACATGTGCCCAGGGTAATGTTTTATGCAGCATCCCGTGTGTTTACAAATGTGTCACTGACAGATAAATCAACTGCTTCTTTCTGCTCCGGGAACCTGAAGTGCTTCCACATAAGTTTTGTGTTCTCTATATATTATGAGTAGTCTTTTCAGACTGTGGTTCCTAAAACTGTGAAATTCCACAGTTAGGATCAGAATCTCATCCTCTGAGTTCTTTTTAAGGGATACCAAATTCCATAAATTAAACCTGTTTTGTACTTCTAATTAGTACATAAAATTCTGATTGAAATGATCAAGACATTTTGGGGGGTAAGGGTGTATATGTGTTTATTTTTGTGGGGTTTGGATTGTTGTTTTTTTCTCAAAGCAGTGGGGGTTTTACCTAGAAGTGCAGCTGCACGGATGAGTGATGTTTTTGTTTAGTCATCTTAAAGGTGAACAAAAGGGAGAAGAGAATTGTAAGGGTTGACTGAGAAAGGACATTAGGGACACTAAAAGGCTGCAATGTCCTTCCCTCAAAATGCTTGCTATTCAGTTAAATTCTTTTGTTTGAATTGGACCACTAGACTCCGCATGAAATATTCATCATCAACATGTTAATTAGCAAAATTGCGGGAGCTTTCAAGCCAAAGAAGTAATCTTTATTTCAAAAATCATTCAATATATGCCATTTACATGGAATTCCTCCTGTGGTTTTGATACTTAATTGAATCCAAAAAGAGGAAAGAGTTCATGTGAAAATGGATAAATGACATAAATTCTTGTCACTGCATGTTTGGTCCAAAAAACACTGTCAATGACAAATTGACCAGCTTGTACTGATGGTCCAGTTCAGAGCCCTTTAAAACACATCTCTCGGGCAGCACTGGGTTAGAAATGCCAGAGGTAACCAGGTGACCAAGTGTAGCTGTATGGTGCTCTCATCCTGGTACTGTGTGGTTGTCTCATCCCTCCACCTCCAGCTGGTCACCTTCACACCACATCAGTTTCTGACTGAGGAGATATCGTGGACTTTGAGAATCTGAACGGTCCTTTTGGCTTCGAGCATATTGTGTTGTGTGATGTGCCAAATCCAGTCAGCAGAGTTTTGCCACCTTCCTCGTGGGGAACACTTGAGATCATGTCATTTATCCTTCTCAAGATGTTAGTTCCCACCTCTGCTGCTGGTTATGCTGTTACTGGGAAATGCTGTCATTTAGAGTAACATATTTTTGCTTGCAGACTAAAGTCCTTTCTGAGTTTGTGTGAACAATTTCTGTAAGTACTTGAGTGTGCCGATGAAGGTTGCCAGAATAGGAGGTTGAAGAGTATGTGCTGAGATGCTGTGTGTGAAAATCTCCCAGAGATTGACAAGGTCTGGACATAAGTGGCCCATTCATACTTACAGCTTAATAAAAGGTTTTGAAATAAATACTGTTCATGATTTGATGGTCCAGCTTGATGCTGTACTGCGGGAAATGGTAGTTTATAAATAAACTATTTCATTTAATTTATACACAGTTTTTTTCTATGTCCTTGACCTGTTTTGCCTTTCTTTCTGTATGATGTGGTCTCACGTGCTTGCATTAGGTTCGCACTGTTTCTTGGACCCATTTTCCTTTTCTGTCTGAAATAAAAAACTTACTTGTGATTTCCTGAAAGCACAGCAGGGCTTGTTGTACAAGTGCTCCTTGGGCATAGCATCACACTGAGACTTGGCTGCTTGCTTTAAATAAAATGGTGCCTAATATTTTATTCTTGCTCCAAATAAAAACAAACAATCTGAAGGAATTTGTGTCATTTGTAAACAGTTTATTTCAATTACAGTTTACAACATCATTTACAAACCATGCACACTGGGATGCAATTTGATGAATTATTAAAGAAATCAGTCTTATTCTGTGATAAACATGAACCTGTAAGTATCAAGAACTGAAATATTAAATCGTCAAAGATGATTTTTCTTTTAACTAATACTAGAAATTTAATACCAGATTCTGTCCATGCAGCTGCTTTCTGTAGAGTGATTGCTAAGTCTCAGTCCACAGGAAATATTTCTGAAATTATATAAGATTTTTAAACTAACTAATTTACATGGCAGTACATTAAAATTTTTGTGCATGGCCTATTTTAATTCTTGTGCAAAACTTCTGGACTTTTTGGATAAAGCACTTACAAACTGTTGCTTCCCTCCTGACAAGGGCAACAATAATGACATCAGTAGGTAAGATGTGAGGTTGCAAAGAAACAGATGCGCAGAAAATAAAAAGGTGGTTACTAAGAGACACCTGTTCGGCAGAGCTGTGTAACTACAGAAATGTTTCTGGTATGAGACCTGTGAATGATTTATCTGTGATGCAGTGGGGGTTGGAACATCTGGTCTGAGATTTCCAGTTCACAGTGAAGCTTCTGGGCTTGTTTCATGGGCACATCAGTTATGCCTGGTGACTAAGGGCAGTTAGATAATGTTTTACCTTGTGCTTTGGCGTCTAAAATAAAACTGGGAGCAGATGGCAGATGCATGTCTGTCTTGCAAACAGGGGCCTGACTAGGCAGCTCTGTGATATCCCCTCCTGCATTTTTTCATGGCAGGCAGCACCAATTCCACACACCTTTTATGTGAAATAGCTAAAGATTATAGGAGACTTCCTGCTGCTCAGTGCATGTAAAACTGCAGCTCGTGAAGTAGAGCCCAAGCTAAGCACCTCTAATGTGCACGTGAAAACTTATTTGGCCATAAAGATGTACAGTCCCGTCTGTCTTTCTTCAAAACTATTAAGTACAAATTCTCTTCTGAGAGCTATAGGTTTGTGTCTTAACAACTGCATTTCAAACTAAGGATTCAGCAGAGTGTCCCAGATGAGACTCGCAATGCCTTGGTGGCTAATGGAAATAATTAACATTATCCATCTTAATGTGCAAGTGATGAGGCTCAGGTAATGACTGCATCCTATTTAGAGAGGATGACACAAAATGGGAATTTGAAATGCGAGCTTATGGTGCTGGCAATTGATTTTGTATTGCTGATTTTTAGACTATATGGCTGCCTAAAAATGGCATTCTTGTGTTAATCTAATGATGAATGATGCTGCAGGTCTGAAGATAACTTAATTCCTGCAGTCAGCTCTATCCTCAAAACTTGTTTGTGGAAGAAGAGGGGCTCTGGCGCTGCTATATAGATTCTGAGATGATTTCTGTCTAAAGCAGGGTGAAAAAGTACTTTTGATATCTGATTTTAGGGCTGTGATAAGTCTTGTGTCTGCTTTACAAGCCAGGAGCTAATAAATGTCAGTGTTTTAGCCAGTGAAAATATTGTGGCATGAAACACAAAGAAATAGTCCACAAATACAGTTTAATTTTCTGTTTGATGTTGCTGCCCCCTGTTTTCCTTGAACACCAGTACTTAGCAGCTCTTCATCTTGCCTTATCTTTTGCATGATGCTTGAAGAGTGCAAAGTCATCTAGGAGATGTGATATGCCCAGTTTTTACTTTATATTTTTACATGGGCATCTCCATCCTTCTGTTTACAGATACCTAAACCTGTATTCCTTTAAGAAAGGAAGATAGGAAGGACTGTTTGGTTAGTTTCTTTTTTTTTCTTTTCAAAACTGAAATCCTGCCCAGAGACTGGCTCTGTGTTACTGTGGTGGCTGGAGTAACTCATGCTACCTTGGAACAGATGAGTGTTTAAAATGCTAAGAATTAGAGACAGCTTGCAGGAGAGCTTATGGTGAACCCCTTGCTGTAGGGGATTTTGCTGTGTGTTTTCCTGTTTTGTTGGTTTGGGGTTTTATCTGGAGGGGGAGGAGGAAAAGATGTAATAGTTCTAAAGAAAGTGGATAAGTGGAAAAAACAGCTGTTTGGAGATTTATTTTTTTTTTTAAATCTGTTGAATAATTCAATTTTATTTTCTTTGGGAATAGTGAATGAGACCTTACCTTTTTAATGTAAAAATAGACAAGTTCAGTTGAGATTGAACAGTGCACTTAGAGAGTTTGGATTGCTTATTTCTATTCTAGCTAAATCACCAGCATTTAAAAGCAATTTAAGAACTTGAAGTTATAATAGCCTATTTACTTAAGAAGAAAAAAAATTAAATATGACATTTTGTTTATTAAGTAGAAAGTATTTTATTTAATTGCAGACAAGTTGCCCTCAATCTAGAGACTGCTGAGAGTGTACTCACACAACTGAGATTAAGTCTGTGCTAACAGCCCTTTGCATATGTAGGTATATTTATGTATTGTGCTTGTGAATTCCTCTCTAAACACACATGGCTGTGTTGACAGCACAGGGATTTTCACTGCTGTGATGGGAGTGGCCTTGCTGTCCCTTGACCGAGTCGGACCAACACCATCAATCCACCTGTTCAGGGCTTCCTTGGGGACCTTTGTCCATGCAGGGTCACATCACAGGTCAGTATAGGCAGGCAACCATAAAAATTAACGTATCTGTCACTCTGCATTAGATAACTGAGAAAAATAATTTTCTCTATGAAAATTCAGAAGATATAGATGTTTTGATTTATGCCTGAAAACCCAACAAGTTGTAGGTTTGGAATGCTAACACTTGGTTTTTGAAAGCTTTTCTCCTGCGTATTGTATGCATTTGGTATCTTTTTTTTTTCTGTTTTACTATGGGGGCTTTCCTTCCTTTTCCTACTCCTATTTACTCTGTCTTCTTCTATACCAAGTAATATGGGAAAGAGTTTCAGAGGTACGATGCACAGTGAATAAAATTTGTCTCTTTCCTGTAAGTGTTGAGACTCATTTGATACCAAATACAGATTTTTGTTTCATACCATCTTGACCTTCCCCCCATCCCTTCCAGAAGGGACGTGTTAATCAGCTTTACTAGTCATCTAGAATTGAAGCAGTAATTTTTTCCTGTATTAATGCAAACTGCTTGCCACCATGGTGCTACCTCCCCTAGCTTTTTTTTTTTTTTTTTCCAAAGTACTTAAAGGCAGAAATAAGAACTTTGTTCCTCAGTAAGTGAGAAAGAAGAAAGTGAATTTGTTATTCAGCAACGCAGTGGTGTCTCTATGAAATGAATACACATCTCTAGAAAAACTGTGGTCTGCTATTCTTCCTGCTTACCAGTCTCTTAATATCAGCCACTTAAAGCTTAAGGGTCAGAATAAAAAAATTTAGTAATATTTGGAAGTGCAGATTACTGTATAAACAACGTGCTCATGCAGTGCCGTGTCTAATTTGTGTGTGAGATTAGTGTAATTGCCAGTGCAAGCTAGGTAATTGTGTGTGAAAATGATGACCATGATTTCCTCATCTGCACCAACTGCAATGGAAACAACTTGTGCTTTATTTACTTAGTAGTCTTTTCCAAACGAGCTTATCCTTTGGTGCAGATGAACTTGGTGGGACCAATCACTATTTGCCTTGACAATATGCAGTTTCAGAAGTCCAAGGATAGTGAGGACAGTGGGTCTGGAAAAGACAACTGAGTGTCAGAGAAGTTGTCTTTTCAACAGTCAATACAGTTCAACCAGGAGCTGCATTATTTCCTTCTGACTTTTTTGGAATGCATCCTCACAGTTGACAGAAAAAGGTATTTTCTTGAGTAACTCCAGCTTGTGTAACTTCTCACCTGTGAACAATATTGATATTTAAATGATTCTCTTTGAACAAAAGTGAAGACAAACATCAGTGTGTTGCAGTTCTCTTAGCTGGAAGTTCCTGTAGGAGCTGATCCTCTGGGGAAGAGCACAGCATGGGTTTGGATAGGCACTGGGGGCGATTACTGGGGAGTTTAGGGGTGCAGCCCTACAGGTTTACTTGTGACAACCTAAACCAAAATTCGGCATCAGACTGCTGTTCATGCTGTCCCACGTTGCCAGCACTGCTGCATCCAGCTGGGCTGAGCTGTGCTTTGTGCAGCTCCTGGCAAGGACTGCATTCACTTAGTGCCTTTCTCTCTGCCCAGGTAGAGCTTCTTGTCACTGTACTGGTTTGACACGAGCTGTCGCTTTGCTCTGCATAAAGATGAAGGAAGGAATAGGAAAAACTGTGAGGGGAAAAAACAATAAAAAACTCCAGGTTGTCTGCCTTTTCCTAGAGAGGTCGGTATTGGTGAACCACAGTTACTGCCTTTTTATCTGTTTCCTCTCCAGCAAAATGTTCTGGTTCATTTTGTGCTGATATTTGCGACCCCTTTTCAAACTGCTAGAAATTTAACATGGAGATAACACTAAATAACGTATTTTCTCTGTGAAGGAAATTAAGTCAAAGGACCATAATTCTTTCTTTGAGAAACAATGTGAAATTTTTCTCTTTTTCACCCTGGTTTTGCTTTAATCATCTTCTAAAATGCTTAACATTCTTTTTTCTATTGAAGAAGAAACTGAATTAAAAAGGATAAGACAGTTTTTATGGAAAGATTTTACTGGTTTAATGACATGTCAGTTGGTTTCAGCTGAGTAGTCTTTAATCTTTAGCTGCGTTTGTACAGTGATAAACCGTTTTAAAATGATAGGAAGCTCATTACTTGGAACTGAATTTTGTTTTGGGTTGTCACAAATAAATCTGTAGAGCAGATACCTTTTCACGCTGGCTGTATCTTACCACAGAAAAAGAAGAAGCCATTGTGTGGTGATGCTGTGTTGTGGTATTACATCTTCAGTATGGAATAGAAATCATAAAGACAGTTTATAGGTTCATGAGACTCTTTCCAGATGAAAGGTGTACGTGTTTGTCTCTGCTTTGAGATTTTTTTTTTTTAGTCATAGTTTCTAAATTTTTAACACAAATGGGAAAGCAAGTTTTTGTTATTTTGTAAAATCACACATAAGCCCCTCCTGTAGTGGTAGGTGCATCTTTATTAAAGCAGATATTGCAAGTCCAGTGATAAAATTGATGAAGCTTTTTCAAGTAAGGTAACATGCAATTTTGCTTCCCCAGTCACCCTCTACTATCAGGTGTGGGTTTTGTTAGCATGGTGCAAATAGCATCAGCATTGTCCTTTGCAAATTTTGAAGTAGCTGTCATTAGTTTTCCTGACAAATTTCATTTTATGAAGTTCAGTCCTAACAGAATTTCCTTCTCTGTTTCGTTTTTGGAGGTAGCCTTCAAATGTATGCATGAAACTTTCTCTGCAGTATAAAAAGAGCAAGGGAGAGCCCTTGGAGAGTTGAGCTTCCTGCAGCTTATAAACTCTTTTTTGGGGAGTTTCTGAGGTTAATGCAGTGGAAGCAAGAGCTGTAGGCCTTGCTTATGCCATTTTTTATCTGGGTTTTCCCAGATAATGTTTTTCCTAGTGAGGCAAATCTTTCAAGTTGCACTATCCCAGTTGTAGGAATTTCTCAGAATGTCTAAAATTCCCTGAATGGTATCCCAAACTGATGGAAGTTGTTGGCGCTCCACAGGGAGCTCCTAGAGTGATACCAATTTGTTTCCTGCCTCTTTAATCTCTTTGGGGAATATACACTGCTAGTAGTGCTTACAACACTGAGCTACTTTGTTAATGGCAAGCCAAAGCTAAAGGCTAATAATCTTTCTTTAGTGATTTCTATGGAACAAGCAGCTGAGGATAAAGGTGGTAGGTGACACAATGAGAATGTTTTTCTTACCTAAGACCTATTTATTCAGTTGCCTGTGTTGCTGAAAGGCAGAAATAGGGAAATATCACTCTCCTCGAGGACAGGTGTTGAGCAAGCAGAAGAGATGCTGGGGAAAAAATTGTGCTTCCCTGGAGGCAAACACGTCAAATATAAAACGTTAAGTCAAAGGGAATGGAATATAAAGCTTCATTTCATACCTGTCTTGACAAACGGCTGACTGTAAGTGTAAGGCAAATTTAGTAGATGGGTCAGTGAACTGGTGACAGGGCTGAAAATTTCTGTTAGAAATAATTCAGGAGGATTCTCTGCTATTACAAATCCATGCTGTTTCTGTAGTACGTTTTGGGGGTAATTGCTTGCAGGTGAGAGAGATATGGAAGCAATGTCCAGCTTTGGGGCAAAATTCAGATCTCTAAAACCCCTACTTAGTCAAGGTTGAGGGCAGATTGGTTTGCTATAGGAGGAAGCTTAATAAAGCCAAGTGAAAAGATCAGTGGACTAGAATTTGGGAATGCAATGGTGAAAAATCAGAAATGTCAAAGTGGGAGAAACACCTACTTGGCTGCAGGTTTGCACTCAGAAACAAAGTGTTTCTCTTTCAGACAAGCAATACCTGAGGGTAGAGAAATAATTTTCAAGCTGTTGAGTGCTTCTGAAATTAAGTCTCCAAACCAATGCTCTAGTGCTCCCAGGTTATCTGTGACTTGCTGGAGCTTAAAGTGTTTGGATCCCTTGTCAGACTTTAAGGGATGACTCTTGCCCATGTATTTGTAGGATGTTACTTATGTAATGTTAGCATGCTGTGGAAGAATACCCTGAAATCAGCTGTTGAAGAAATCGTGAAACCAGAAATTTTCAGTCTCAAATATTTTTATTAGAGTCTGAAATTCTGAGAAGAACTTTAAATATGTTTCTTCCAGCTTTCATTGTTGCATTGATACAGTTGATGAAACAATACATTTCTCTGCAGTCTGTTGAGAGGAATGGGCCATTTTTCTATACTATACTCTTCAGTCAGGGTGGTTATTTTTGTTGATAAGCACTAATAGCAATTTTTTTCAAGTTTTGGGACCTTTGAAAATGACAGTCAATACACTGCTTTTCATTTTTAATAAAGGGTATATGGCAAAAGCATCAGGGAAATTTGGATGTGTGGGCTAGTTCAGGGGTTAAGATGTTTCCCAATAATAAAATCCTCCCTGCACCTGTTTGTTAGTATGATTTTATCTAATGTAAGAGTTAGGGGGTTGGCCCAAAGCATAGCAAAGACAGTTTGAAGGAAGTGATTGAGAAATAGACAAAGGAGCGTACACTTTTTGTAGGTGTTTTTTTTTTAGTTATCAGAGATATTCTCACTAGAGGAAATTACCAAAGCAGAGCTGTTTCTTATAATGTCTGAAGTCTAAAGGACATCTGATTCGACAGGTTCCTTTTAATCATCATTGTTGCACCTGGATGACTGTTGCATCCAGGTGCAACAATCTAGCACTGGTTGGATGTTACAAAAAATGGTCAGTGATTTGGGTGTTGGAGTTCCAGTAATGGCCTTCCATCCTGTTGCCTTTTGTCCTTTGTTTTGCCCTTGCTAAGAGAGGAAGTCAGGAACTGACTTGACTTTTCACTTCCAAAAGACCACGTGAAAATCTTAAGTGGTTTATATCTCACTTGACAACGAATGAGGAGGAAAAGGAGGAGAAATGAAGATGAAGGTCACCAGTCACTTGGGACTGCTGTGCTTCTCCTATGCTTTCTGTCAAAGCCTGGAGGATGTAGGCAGAAGGCAGCTTAGTTTTGATATCCTTCAGATAATAGGATCTTAGTCGCACATCTTAGTGGGTTAATAAGATTTTTGTGTGTTGGCTTGTAATACGCTTTGGTTTTCCCCTCCTTTTGAGGTAGCCTCTTGATAAAATGTGTGCCAGGGGAAAGAGGAGATGTGAGGTGCAAGTTACTGTCCTGCCCAATTCCTTTAAGAGATGAAACCACTGCAGCAGATAGACATGTCCCTTTCTTCTTATTTTATAACTAGGAGGCAGTTAAAAACTATAGGAAAAGAAATATAAGACTCAAATTTGAAGGGAAGGGAAAGATGCAGAGAGCAATAAGGGCCTTTCTAATGAATAAAAATCTTGTTTGTTTGTTTGTTTTTATTTAAACTGGAGGGGACTGTCATTTCAGCCACAGTGCTGCCAAGGGTATCTCAGGCCTAATAGTATCTATGAAGATATTTAGCATTAGTATGTCTTCTGTTATATATTAGTTAGAAATAGTGTTGCCAGAACAAATTTCATGGGGATCCTAGGTGGGAATGCAGCAACAAATGGGTGCAGCTTTCCAAGGTGAAAACTTTATGCTATTGTTACATCAATACTTGTCCTTGTTAACTAGTCCTGCCCTGTCTGGCTGTGAGAGTTGATGACAGCCATGGGAGCTGTTTAATCTTTGGATGGTGGCTGTAAATGGGATGGGGTAGTGGGAAGAGAAGAAGAAACAATCCGTAATTCATGTCTTAGTTACTGGAGTTTGTGTGTGTGTTCGGTTTGTTTGTTTTTATCCCCCAAAAGAACTGACGGAAGGATCTTACTTCGAATGTATCTCACTTCGTTTAACAAGTTGTTTTTCACTAAGCCCTCTTCTCTTTGCTAAAACATTACAGTTTTCAGTCTGTCAGCATCAACGTGTTCTGTGGAATATAGAGCCCCAGTGAAATTAGGCCTTTAACAGCAATTTATATCCCAAGTCTGAAATGTGCACTTTATGTCTGTTATGATCCCTGGGTACCTGTTAAGGGATTACTTACATCTTGCCATCCTAAGTTTCTTTCCATAAACAAATGAAACCTTTGAGTCAGAGGTTCAAGGAATATGGTCAGATGAAGCAGTATTTAACAGCTCTTCAGGGAGAAAGAAATAAGGTGGGAAAGTGAAGAATTGATAACCTCTTAGCTGTTTAAATTTTCCACCTTGAATTATTGACAACATGTGACATTACAAACTTAAAAATTACTGTCTATAAACAGCTTGGAAAATATGACCTTTGCATTACAATTGGTCTCCAGATGCCTTCCAGCTTAATACAAACACCTGCTGCTGGCATATTTTGTTGCAGGTGGAATGGGTGGAAGAATGCAGGGAACTGAAAAACTTTTCTTCTATAATCAGGCATATATTCAGATGACAAAACATACCAGGTAATGGCTGAAATGTCTCTGTTTGAGACTGGGCTCACTCCTCCAGAATTCTGGAGTGATCTAATTTTCAGCAATAAAGCCATCCAGTTAGTGAAGATTAGTTGTCCTTACCTATTGCTATGTCTCTTTCTAGAGCAAGTGGTGAATGTTCAGAGACATTAGAAAGCCTTATGTTACTTTAATTCCTGCTTCCTTGCCTGTATTGACCAGAGAGTGTGAGCTGAATGGATGTTTTTTTCTTATTTTTTTTAATGGCAAACCAGGTGCACTAAATTATTGCTTTGTAGTGTTGTTCATGTGATTAACACGCAAACTAAGTGTTGTGCTGAACTTCGTCCTGAGGTTTCTGCTGATCTGGGAGAAGCTGAGAACACAAGGACTTGATTTTTCATCTTCTCTTGTTATCACTGTTGAGGAGTAACAAGTGAGCAAATTAGTGTTGGCAGGCAGAGACCTCATAAGGCACTTTATAAACCTTAGGACTGAGGAAAATTATTTTGTAATTTAGGCCCATTAACAGTGGTTGCCATAAGATGAGACCTACCAAGTTTGTTAATAGAGTGATGCATTTTATTGTCAGTTGTCAGTGTAAGATGCATAGGGAATGCTAGAGAGTGCTTTGGATGAACAGGTATTTGGAAGAATAGATGTCCTCAACACAGTGTAGCAAAAGACTGTGCAGAATAAAAATTATCTTTGCATAAGACTTGTTTGTTTTCTCAGCTTCTGGGAAACATACCTTGTGTATGTTAGGGTAGTGTTGTTCATCACTGACTGAAGATCAGGCTAAAAAGTGTATGTTCACGTCTGTTTGAATTCAAAAAGACAGTAGAATTACAGGAAGGGGAATAGAAAGCTTTTACTCATGTGCTGTTAGAGCTAAACAAGGTGGAAGCTAGGACTCAATGTTAGAGCAGGTCAGGACCTTATGAAGCCCATTTCTCCATCCATTACAGGACAGGGAAGAATGTTTTCAAGAGTAAAGGCCTGGGAGTTCATTAGAGTAAGTATTCCTACCCTGCTTTCCGTAACAAACTCTCTTGAACTCTGCATGCTTGATGTGTGTAATAAAACTAACCTACATCATAGAACTCTTGTTAAGAGTGATCAATTAATGTTTTCAGGGCACTTTTGGGGCCTAAAGATAAAAGGCGCTTATGGTCTTAAGTTTTACTACCCCTGCTGCCCCAGGATGAAAGTTTTAGTTTTGAAGACCCAATTTTTTCCCTGCAGTGAGGGGAGGGTAGTCTATTATTAAAGGACATCATCCTTATCTCTGCTGTAGTTGCCTTGTGGCCATGCAACATCACTCAGTAATACTGTCAAGTATTATCTTTTGCTTGTAACGCAGTGCCAAACAGTGATTTATTGCTTGAATACACATTGCTTTCATGAAAGTGATTTGTTTAAACAATAGCAAAGTGCTAAATAAATTATTCATTGCATGCTAATTTTTCACTTTTGTATTCCGTAGTGAGCTCCAGAATAAACAATCTGGGTATTGGATATACCATATGAATCCCAGTTTTTTTGTGTTGTGTATCCCCCCACCTCCAGTCTTCCCTCAGGTCATGGCTCCTTTCCCAAAGAAAGGCCTCTTCAGTCTTTCTCACATTAGTTGCCTTTTGTGATATTTCTCCATTCTTTCTTCAGATAGAGTTGAGTGAATTACATTCCAATAGAGGCTTGGATTACTGGTTTGTGGAAAATTGTGTGTTTGGAGTTCATGGGTATTTCTAAATCTTTCAAGAACTTCTGGGTCTTAACCGGAATAACACCACCATAAGTAGAGCTTGCAAAGTAGGATCTTAATGGCTGCCTGGAATGTTTTCATGAAGTCTCTTCTTGCATACCCCGTTTTTTAATAAGTGCTGCTCTCTTTTAGCTCCCAGTGGCTATGCTGCAGCCCTAGTCTGCACGTAAGATCAGGTGTCTGAGAAACTTCTCAGAAGCAAGTTTTTACTTGCTTGTAAATGTGCTGGCTTTCCAAATTTCCTTTAGAAATGACAGTTCATCACTTAAAATCTTTGTCCCTTGGCAAGGCCTGGAGCCTCTGAAATGTCTCGGAGTGTTTCAATAACAAGCCCCGGAGCACGCCAGGCACAGAACAGCTAAGTGCTTTTCTCCACTTGACCCTTCCACCCTTTCTGGGTACCCACCCTAAATCACTGGCAGTAACTGTATGTTTAAGAAAGAGCTGCTGATTGACAGCAAATATAACAGGGCATAAGAGAAGAAATTTCTTTCCAAGTAGTTTTAGGGCTCTTCCCTCCTCTGGTCTTAATTCTGAAGTAATTCCCTAAAGGCCTATGTAAGTATTCAGTGAAATGAATAAACAGAAGACTATATTTCTCTCTTGAAGCATACACAGGGCTCTCATGCTAATGGCTTTTAAGCATGAACGCAATTACAGTGTGTAATCGATTCTCTCTATACCAGCTTTTGTCTTCTGAAATGAAACCTTGTCTCTTTCATCATTATTTGCCTTTGTATTAAAACATTTCAAGACGACAAGCAGCTTTTTCCTTGTTTTTGTCCTCCTTCCCCTCTTTCCTGCCTAATTCTGCCACTGGAAGAAAATCTACTATGTTTACTTCGAAACCTGAGTATTTGCTTTTTTTCCCTACAGTAATTTACTCCATGGATTTTCCTTTTACTCCTTTTAATATGTTGGGTTTGTGTGTGTTTTTTTGGTTTAGCTCATTAATCATGTTTGGAGCTACTCAGAAATATTTTCATGAAACAGATTCTTACAGAATGAAAGGGGAATTTGTGAAAGGGGATTTCAATGTGGAAAAAAGAATCCAAAGCAGGGAATTAATTCCACTTTATAAGTTAATCAGCATGTCAGTGGCTGAGGTGTTTTTCTGGAATGTGATAGGCCTATGTTTGGGTCCCTTTAGGAGCCAGGAGAAGCAGGAACTCAGTGTCTTGACCTTTGGGCATTAGTGATTACAGAAACACAGTTCCCTTGTCTCTTAGTATCTTAAATTCTTTTTAGACTGTAACAAATTTCTATTCCATCCTGATGACAAGCATGAAGATTGGGACTATCTTTAAAAGATTTGAGGGAGAGAGATGCTGCATTTTGCCTTTCTTTATTATAATTTGTGCTGTTGTGTCCTAGAAGTTGTCACCATGCCAGGGACCCGTGTAATCTGAGTATAATAGACATTGCCATACATCTTGCTCTAGTGATTGAATTATAAAAGATTAAGAAAAAAAATACTAGTATCCATGTTTGGCAGGCATTGAAATTCCCGCCTACAGGTGGTTTGTATAGATGCCAAAAATAGGAATAACTATAAACAGATTTATATAAGTTCATGAGTGCAAGAGCTACCTATGTTATCTATAAGAACAAAAGAATGGGCCATGTTCTCTCTCCAAAATGGCTAAAATTGCATACCTGGGAAAGCCTGCACAAACACTGCTAAATATATTTTTATTTAATTGACCTCAATGAACTTTTTTTTTCCCCTGAACTTTTGTTTCCCTTTGAGCAAATAGTAAGTTTTCAGTATCCACAAAATGCACTGGGAAGGAACTTCCATAGTCATATATATGTAATATTTTGAACCTCCCAATTTTGCTTGCTGTCCTAGGCCCTGTGTACTGAAAACTAGTGAATAATCAATTCAGGACACTTGTGACTTTACAGATGTCTTTCATATCTCCTTTGTCTCTTTTTTGGATTGAGAGTTGCAGTAATTTCTCACTAAAAAAAAGGTCATTCCACATCTTTGATCATCCTTGATTGCTCTCTCTGATCCTTTTATTATTAGGCACAATAGTTGCAATAGTTTTTGAATTAGGAAGAGTGTAATCTGCTGACTGCTGGAAGTTATTAAGGGGAAGTGTCACCCTTTACATGCACAATTTTAATGCTTTCTCTCTAAACTTCTGCTATCGCTTCTGTCACAGAGAGGATTAGTGGGCAGTATTGAACCTTTGTTCATTAAAGGATGCAGAAAAATGAAGGGATTTTTACTTTATGGATTCTTCATAACAAAGACTGGTGGAATTGTGAGTTGGTAATTTAGCTGTTTAACCATGTGGTTGTCGTTCTGTCATTGCATTTCTGTTGATCTGCAGTCCAGGTGGAAAGCAAATCACAAAAGTCTTCATGACTCCGTAGTTCTTGTTACTTGCATAGTTTGTAGAGGTCCTGATACCTGCTGAGCAGTATAAAATTGCTAAAAAAATAGTACAAAGAACAAGATTTGTATAAGTAATTTGATCAAATAATGAGTTCTCTCAAGTTTGGTTTTTTTTATTCATGAGCAGCCTGTAAAATTTTCAGTCATGAATTATTCAGGCTTATTTGTGAATTTATTTGAAAACATTTCCTCACATAGCTGTCTCACCAGACAGTTCATTGAGAATATTCCAGTGTTCTGGTTCTTTTCCTCCTTTTTTACAGTCCTGAAGTCCTGTGGTGGGTTGACCTTGGCTGGATGCCAGGTGCCCACCCAGCCTCTCTATCACTCCTCTTCCCTGCTGGACACACAAGCGAGTAAGGTGGAGAAACAACTCGTGGGTTGGGATAAAACAAAAAGTATAGCAGAAGCGGAGCAGAAGATAATATGGTTTATTCTCTACTTCCCATGAGCAGCAATGTTTGGCCACTCCTGAGAAGCAGGGTTGTGGTATGTGTGACAGTTTCTCAGCAGGCAGCCATTGGAGACAATGCATGCCTGCCCTGCTCCTCCTTGCCTCAGCTTTTGTATCTGAGCCGAGGTCATCTGGTATGGAATATTTCTTTGGACAGTTTGGGTCAGCTGGCCTCCTTGGGTCCCCTCCCAGGATGTTGCCCTCGACAGAGGAAGGAGTGTTCTAGTGTTGGCGCTGTGCTCAGCAGTAGCCAAAACACCAGTGTGTTATCAGCACCCTTCTAGCTACTAGTGCAAAGCACAGCACTGTGAGGGCTGCTGTGGGGATATGAACTCCAGCTCAGCCAGACCCAATACAGTCTGGTATTGGGAAGGTAGAGATAAAGGGAACAGATAGGTGCCCAATTATTTCTAGTCTTTTAATGTGCATATTCTCAAACACAACAGCCCGAAAAATACAGTTTATTGACACATAGAGCATTAGAAAGCTTCAAGTCCTTCAGTTTCCTGCTCAATTATAGCAGACCAGCAGGCTTGTGAAAACTTAATTTAGTGCTTCTTTGTTATTGACTTATGTTCCTGCTAAGTAGGCGATGGAAAGGATCTCTAGAGTTTAATAAGGGATTCATGGATCACTGCACATTGAGGTGTACTTAAACTGTCTTGATTGTGCCTGGATATTTCTTTCTCTCTTCCCAGTTAGGAGGCACTGTGGCAGTTTCATCTGAGAGTCTTGTAAATGTAGTTACACCATTAAATCTATAATTTTTTACATAGCTATACGCATTACAATACTTTATCAACAAAACAGTTATATTGAAGACTGCCAGTGTCTGTGTGGGACAGATGCTATGTCTAAACCTTATCAGCTCATAACAATAGAGCAACCAAACTACAAATATAGTGTGTTGAGTCCCAGAAGCTCTGGATGTGTTGCATGCTTCTGGTTTTTTTCTTTTTTCTTTTTTTTTTTTCCCCTGCGATTTCAATGGTCAATAGGAATGTTTGGTTACCACGTTGACAGTCCTCACAAGAAATTGATTCAGAAAGCTGCTGTAAGTGGTTATTAGTCAGATATTAAAAATATTTTACCAAATATACCACTTTAAAATGATTGCAATGAAATGTTGAGGGGCCCTCTGTACAGAACTAGTTCTGAGAGCTGATGGGTGTGCAAGCTGGGAAAGTGCTTGTGCTGCATAAGGTGAAAAGCATTTGCAGAGAGGACCTGGGGGTGGTGGTGAGAATGCAGATGATAAAACCTATCCAAGGTGACCTGTTGCTGTAAACGAAATGGAGTTGGATTATCATAAACCACTTTGTGTAGTGGGTCTTTAGTGATCGTGATCAAACCTGGAACACAATGATTGTTGCAGTCCATGTCCTTGTTTAGCTGAGCTTGCATAAGTATAGACATCTTTTCATGCAGTGCTCATGTAGTATTCCCAGGGGTAAATTTGCAGCTGTCAGTGAGGACTGTGGAGTGTTACAGATCCCTTACCTAGTGTGCTATTAATTGTCTCAGGTGCTGGTTTCTGTGTAGCTGTGGCAGGGTGGGCTGGTTTGCTTTCTGGACCCACATCATTAACAGCAGGTGAGTTACACAGCCACACAGCCTGTCGCTTCCTTCCCAATACGATATGAACTTGATCAGCAGCCGTGTACAGACTTCTGTTCACTACCTTGCTGGCCAGCTAGTTCAGCACTGTTTGATCAGATGCAATATCTTTTGCTAGGGTAGAAAAGTCAGTTTAAATGTAATCCTTTGGAACTAGTGCTGCAGTACAGGACAAGCTCTGCCTGATACCCTGAGGGAGCTTCCTAGATGTGTTTGCAGAGCAGTTGAGAATGGGGTTAAGACAAAGATTTAAGCTGGTTCTAAACCTGGGTCAGAAGCGCAAAGAAGGATACGGTGGGATAGCACAGATCAGTCGATCATGAACCAAGGTAGGCGTGGGAAAAATTTAGCCATGTTTACCCTAGAATTTCTCCTGTGATAGCAAAGACCCTCCTAGGGCCTAAACTGGCAAGTTCACAGAGCAGCATCTTCTGCCCAGCCACTGATTGTTGTTTGGAAACCTATAGGTAGGCCCTCACATCCCAGGTCTTAAAAAGCAATCACAGGTCAGGAGTGATTAACAAAGTATGTTTTCCTTGAAAATGCTATTTTAGGTTGAAATAGAACTTGATTGTATTCAAAGGGCCAATACCCTGTCCTTCCTAGAATAGCCACTTGGAGCTGGTTTCCTTTGGGAGATGGGTGAGCCACGTTTAAGCACCTCTTTTGACAGTCTGTTTTCTTCCATGTGAGAGTGCTAACCTACCAAGGCTTCTGTCTGTTTCCTGCCTGCTGGGGCTTTTCCGCTTTTTATGAGTAACTAAAAACATTTTCAGTGCTATATCTCTTGGTAGGTGTGCTCACTGGGGATGTGGTAAAACCCAGGATCAAATATCTTTTAATTTGAGCTGTCAATGCAGAAGTGATAAAGTTTTGTCTCTCCCCCGTCTGTCCCACCTGCTATGGCAGAATAACCCACTTCAACTGCTGATCCTAATGAATAACAGACTTTCTGAAGTCCTGTATTTCTGTGCAATAGGAAGGGTTATCTGTATTCACAGCAGAGCTGGTGTAAAACTGGATTTTCAGCTCCTTTTCATTGTGTTTCTGCTTTGCCTTGTTTTTGCTTCTTGCTCTTGTTAGCTTGCATTGATTGGTGAGTGGTAAAGTGTTTGGTCCCAGAAAACAAAACCAAAGCAAGAAATAAAGAAAAGGCGAGACAGTGATTTTCATTTCATTACTATGCTTCTTCACGGCCCCCATTCTGACATTTAGAACAACATAATATGCATGTCTCTGTTCATTAGGTTCCTCAGTACTACACAGTGACAGCCACAGAGGGCGGGGAAAAAAAGAGAAAGAAACAATCTTAAACATGAACTAACCTTTGCAGGCTAAATTACAAAGAAATGAGAACTGCAAAGGGGAAAAATGTTTTCTGAAAAATTAAATATATCCAAAACCATGGCCCTGTGTAGGTTATTCAAGTATCATTAAGAAGGGGAAAAGAGAATACTGACCTCTACGTCAGAAATAACTAATTTTCTGCCCAGTGATTTGTTTGTTCTCTACATATATGTTTGAGCAGATCTATTATTGGTATTTGAACAACAGTGAATGACACATGGAGATTGCTGAAACTAAGGATAATGTTTAAGACATTTGGGAGTTGATACAGATTCTCAAAAATTAAAAAGCTTCTAATAGAAAAGCTCTTAAGCGTTCTCAAAATAGGGTATCTGCACCAAGTGGAGATATTTAAATGGGTGCCTATGTTCACCCCAGCATGGTGTCAAATACATATATCAGCTTGGAAATGTTAAATGCTAAGATTTTATCCTAAATTTACTAACAAGTCAGGATATAGCAATATTACTTAGGATTCTTGATGTAGCTAGTCAGCAATTATGATGCATATTTGTGTGGGTCCAGGGATGCCTCTGCAGAAGGACTGTTAGAGCTATATCAGAAATAATTATGATGGAATGCAGCTGGGTTCCCCCCCCCAATTCCAAGAAAGCTGCAGAACTTTAAGATTGTGCGGGTTTTACTCAAATTTCTGGAGGAAGAAAAAAGAACAAAAGCGGCATTTCAACTCTCTGGAAGAGAAATATTTTGATTTCTCATATTGGTAATTTTAATTTTTTGTAATTTCATATTCTTTTTGGGATGTCAATTGCAATTTTCCCCCCCTAAGTGACAAGGTTAAAATTCTCAATGGAGTTTTCTTTCATGGTTATTTTGAGATATGTAATTTTTTTCTCAGTTGGAAAAAAGTAACAATCTGAGTATTTTATGAAAAATAATTCTCAGTCTATTTTTCATCAGTAATTACACACTGATAATTTTAGTATTCCATAACATAAAATTGTCCTGATTTTAATTGCTGTACTTTACAGACGGGGGAAGTGTTTCTTGATTCGTGTATGGTCTTCCCCAAGATTACATCAGCCAGTAGCAAAGATGGAGAAAATCACACTGTTTTTCCTGTTTATTCTTCCTGATTTCTATACCTGTTATCTCCAGATAACTTCTAAAACTACCAGATGTCAAAATATTAATTAGGGGAAACATTCGTTAGTCACTTGCATCTCTGGTACCTCTGGCAAGCACAGCAGGAGAGGGACAAGAGAAGAAAACAAGACTTGGAAAGACATATAAGTAACTGTACAGCTGCCTTGCAGGTCCAAGGGAGGCTCAAAGCCACATGGTGTCTCCAAGCAGGCTGGCTCTGCACATCATGGAGTTGACTGCTACCTTTCAGTGGGAGAGTTGTTATTCAGAAAGGCTTTATGCACGCCCCCCCATCCCCTTAGTTTGTCTCCAGCCTTGATTTTTATTTGTTTGCCAAGTAGGGGATTTACAGACCCATTCAGAGGGCGTGTGAGGGATGGCAGAGGCGCAGTTCTGTATCTGGAGCAGACAGCTGCCCTGCTGTCATTGATAAGCACTCCTGTGAGGGTGGAGATTGAGATTTAGCACTTACAAAGCGCGAATTGGTGTGAGCCTTGGTGAACCATATGTGCCCTCCGCAGCCTGGCCATCTGATGCCTCGGCAGGCAGCTGGCGCTTCACACCTTGGCTGCCTCTTCAAAGAGGGACCTGCCAGGCGAGGGGAAAAGACAGCCTGGACAGCAGTGGGGTTTTGGGGAGCGGAGGGGATGTCCGTGTCAGGGTGCCCTGGGGAGCAGGGGAGATCATGGCTGTTGTGTAGATTTCTCCATGAGCCGCACATGACATGTGTTTGTGAGGATAGGAAGTGCTTTGGGCAGCCTTTCTTAGTGCTATGAGAGATCCAAGAGCTGTGCTGTAGAAACAGATATCTGTCAGATGTATGTCCTCTTTCCCCTATACCTTCCTCTATAGCACCATGTGCTCCCTCATGCCCTCAGCTCCCACATCAGCTTTTTCTGCCATCTCACATGCTGAGCATATTGGAAAGAGACAAATTCCCATTGTGGCTGTTTCAAGGCTATCTGTGTGTAAGATGTAGAAGGGCTTTTGGCTTTGGAAAAGGCAGTGGTGAGGGCTGTCCCTCCCCTGGTGCAAGCAGCTATGGGGTGATTCCTCTGCCATGCTGGTGCCAGCTGATAGGCACTGAATTTCCTACAGCCCTTTGCTGCTCTGCCAAACGTGTTGAAGTTGGCAATTTTACCAAGGGAGCAGGGGGATGTGTAACTGTGTGCCTCATTTCTTAGAAACCCAGGCTGAAAATAGTAAGAAACATATAGATCAGGGGTTCTGTCAGATAAGTGTTGGGACTCTAATTTACTGCAGTTTTAATGGGATACAGAGGAGGATAAGATATACAGCGATCTCGCAGGGAGACATGCAAAATAAATTAGAAGCAATAGTAATAATCTGGTAGTTTGTCCCAAATGTAAGTCTTCTTAAAGGAACCCAACATCTTGAAAGTCAGAAATTATTTTTTGAAGACATTAAGAGAAGAGCAGGCTGAAATGTTTTGCTCAAAATTCTTTTTGCTGAAATTGCTTTCCTCCCCCTAGTAAGATAACTTTATTCTAGAAGAGCCTGTTTTGGCAGGAGGGAAAGGCTGTTTGTAAAAAGGGCTAATAAAAGTCCTAAACTTGGAAACACTTCCATTCTGAATAAATCTAAAACTTTTCACTGAAGTCATAGAAACATTGGTTGTTAGAGGTATTTGGAGGTCCCCAGTTCAACCTCTTACTCCAAGCATGGTTATCACTAGCTGCAGATCAGGTCAGATACGACTTTTTCTAGCCAAGTCTTAAGAAACAACAGGGATGGAGGCTTTACACATGTTCTGGGTAGTCAAGAGTGTTGAACTGTTTTCTGTATTGAGATTTTTCTTGATGTCCAGTCTGAGTCTCCCAAATCAAAATCAATGGTCATTTGTTTGTGTCATGTCATCTGCTACAACTGGAGTTTGACTGGAGGCAGGCCAGTGGGTTATCTGTTCACCACAGCTGTGAAAAAAAGTCAGCAGCTTCAGTGCCTGTGAAACAGAGAAGAAAATATTCACTTTTTCTACTGCGTACAAGATCTCATCTTGTATCCTGAAACTTCAGTATCTCAGCTCCTTCCCACTGCCTCCTGAGGTCGAGGGAAGAACCTGTTGGTGATAACATGCGGAGGAGCTGAATGAGAAGAGGTCCAAGTGGCTAAATGTACACCTCTGCAAATTCTTTCCCTGTCAGTTTAGGCAAATGCTTTTGACAATTCATGCCATTATGTTAAGCACCCATTAAAGGAATTCTAAGTCCTCCCTAGGGTTATTTCAGTTTTGTGAGATTGTAATTGTTTGAGACTAATCATGATTTCTTCTTTTGCCTTCAGGTGATTCTAATTCTGACAAAGCTGTATGACTACAACCTGGGAAGCATCACAGAGAGCTCTCTTTGGAGGTATGGAAATAAATTGAGTTAATAATTATCACCTTACTTAAATAGGAAGAGCCTGGTGCAATTCTTTTATTGAATTTAATTGGATTTCTTTAAATGTGCTGGAAGGTTTGTAGCTAAACCCTCTCTCTTACTTCTTTCATACTCAAGGACAAAGAGGCTGAAGTCTGATTGTCTTGTTTCAGCTAGATAAGGTACTTCATGGATATACTGTAATTTGATTTCCCCTTCCCTGTCTTATTCAGATTGAAATCAGGCAATTGGTTTATTTTTAGGAGAATTCAACAGCCTAAAGTTCTTGAGTTCTTATTTATAATGATGGATCTCATGGCTGTCTGCCCAAATGATCCTTATGAAAAGCCAGTGCTGCTAAGACTGGGGGAATACCTATGAGTGAGTATTCAATGTCTGTTGATTAGAACTGATGGGATTAGTACTAGATAATTGATTTCCCCTTGACTGCTAGATTGATTTATAGGGAATGTTTCAATACTTTCATTATTTCAAAGCATATCATGCACTCTGTGAACCAAAGGAAGGAGCTAGGCCATGGACAGTTTCTTAAGGCTGTTACTTGGATTCAATGCAAGCAGATGGTGCCTCTTTTTACTTCTCTGAAGAAGTAATCTAAGAAATGTTACCTGTCCCTTGTGTTACTTTTATGAGCTGTAATGGATGAAGGGGACGTTTTGTTGTGGTTTCATCTGTGAAACTTTGGTGGGAAGTTTAGGGACTTTGTATGCAGGGCACTGGTGGACGTGAATAGGCTACAGTCATAGCAGAAGAAAACTTCTGGTATTTGAAACTGAAACTTCTGGTTAGAATGACCTTGTTTTGATCAGCTTGCGCGGGAAAGGGGTTATCTTCATCAAGGAAGATTTTTGGTTCAGAAGTAGAACAAATAACCTTTTTGTTCAAGGAACTCAGCAGGTTTTAAGAGAACAACAGAGCGGGGGTTTCATATAAAGGATATTCTGAACTCAGGCTATTGCTTTGCCCACTGGCCTGAAGGAATGAAACAAAGCCAAACCCAAACAAACAGAAAAACCAAACCCAAGACAGAAAAACTAAGCCCTAAAGAAACACAGAACTCTTAGTATTTGTTCTGAACAGCAGGAGGAACACTCCAAAAATTATTATTTTTCAGGGTTGAATAAATATTTTTTCATCTATTCATATACCTCACTGCTATGACTTTGTACTTCCTTGTCTTTACTGTGGTGTGTGCACACATAAAGGGTCTTTCAGGAACGTGGCCTCTGCAATGCTTTTATAAAGGGAGTTTGTGCTAGATTGTTTGATTTCTTGGTAGTTTTAAAAAAGAATATTCATAAATATGAAAAATATTATTTCTATTTCCTTTTACTAGCTTCAGTCATTTTACCCTGAGAAATACTCATTTCTGTTTCATTAGTCATTGAGGAAGATACATGTGAAGATACCTCCTTCCCCATTGCTGACAGTGCTGAAGATCTGCTTATGTGATTGTGCAGGATTGTGTTAAGATACGGTCTTCTGACTGAAAACAGCCATGGAAAACATGCTTCTTGTTGCCCTTACGCTGTTGCCTGTTTCAGAATTAGTTTCTGTGGAGAATTCCAGAGAAATGGCATAAAATTTTGCCCTGATTAAAAGAGAAGGGACTGTGGGGATGTCACTGGAGGATGTAGCAGATAGCTGGGGCCTTAGCAATGTAGCAGTCCTAGAGCTCATGAGTGCAGCGCACTTTTCCTGAGCTCAGACAGTCCTAATGTCAGAATGCGATTAACAACATAAAATAGTCTGATTGTTTCCTCTAGCTTGGTATCCTGTTACCAAAAACCAGTCTAAGAAAGACTGTATGAAAATGATCATCATATCTGACACTTCCTCCTAGTATTCTAGCATTCATTCTCAGGCTTTAAGTTTGGGGTCCTTCTTCAATCTTATGTGTAAGGTGTATCAGGATGGGAATAGCTTTTTAAAAATATATATATATTAATATATATCCTGGGATTAATATTCCATGAGCTAACTTTCTCAGTATCTTTCAGAGCGTGTTAAAATTTTTAGTACCTGTGACCAAGAACAAAGGATTCCATAAATTCTTGAAGCAAGGAATTCCATAAATTATTTGAGGAACCACTTGCCTTACTTTGAACCCATCAGACTTCACTTGGCATAGGTCACTTGTCAGAACTTGACTGCCATTGTATGGCCAACCATCCAGAATTCCTGGGTGATTGTTTTGAGCTGGGAATTGTGGAAGGAGAATCAGAATAAACCCACTTGTCTTTGCAGTGCTCCATTACTCCTAATTGGCTCTTCAGTGCTCATGGCTGCCCTGGAAGCTGCCACTGCACTTCCTTGTATTTTCCTCAGTCCTATTGCCTTACATAAGCCTTAGGTGGTCACACTGTGCTCTGTCCTGAGCCTGGCTCTGCTGTTAGGTCCCCGCTCACTGTACACTCATGCCTCCAGGTCACTAATAAATATGCCTATGAAGATCCCAAGACAGCTTCTCTGCTCTTGGTGTGATAAATAGAAATGGTCAGATGTATTCAATGTACCTGGTAGAGGTTGTTAGCTGTTGCTCCTCCTGGCTGATTAAGTGACACGTTAATTTAAATCTCCCTGCTTTTTTGAAAAGGGTACGAAAAAATAGGTTTGAGAGAAGGGATGAAACATATCTTGCAATTTATTTCATGCGTCTAAGCTTGATTCTGGGGAATGGTAGAAAACATGATCTTATGTCTGATTTGCTTGCTGAAGTTCTGTTTCTGAAGGTGAGAGGAGAAAGGTAGTTCTGCAGGTACCCACAATTGAAGTGGAATCTGTCTTGAGTACATGACAAAGAAATACCACTCTTGCCTCCTGTGCTGAGTGCATTCTCAAAAGGCTGATGAATGATGAGAGGCTGTTTAGAAGCATGTCATGGGCACGAGTCATTTATGTGATAGCTGGTTATAAGCACATCTGTCATATGAAAGTGTAGTTGGATGATTTAAACAGTTTCATGACTGATGGGACTGTAACCACCTATAACCCAACTATGCCATTGCCTACAGTATATGAATCTGTCGTCTTTATAAACACACTACTACCTGCTAGGATGACATTTCTTTGTAATTTTTCAGCCAGTTTAACTACTGGAGTTACAACTGCAGTTGGCTGCAGTGCTAACGGATAGAGATCATCCTTCTAAAACTACTGATGAATTAAAAGACCACTGGTGACAGACATGAAGAGATGAAATACAGTAAGAAAAAAGAGATGGAGAGAATCTATATTATCTACTACAGTTTAAGGCTCTGTGCTCAGTGAGCTTTGGATGGCAAGTGAGCTGCTGCCACTGTACATGGTAAATGAAATTTTGCATCAGGCTGTGTCTGACTTTAATTATGCCTTATCCTCTCAGCAGGTTTTTTCCACAGTTTCAGTTGAGGGCTTTTTATTTACCTTTTGCTATTCTTTTTATAGAAGAGGACGAAAATGGAGGAAAAAGATTATCTGTCACTGAGCAATTAACTGAGTGTATTGGATTTATTTCTCTTCCTCTCATAGATATATCTCAGATAACAAAGAGGATTAAGCTGTGAGAGTTAGGAGGAGATGTTTTTTACCACTGGAGTAAGATAAGCTTATATTTCAAATAAATAAAAATGTCAGAATAGTGTATATGGTATCCATGAGCTGTAGACAGCTGTGGGGAGGACTAATCTTTTTCTGTTTGTGTAAATATGATACTCTGGAAAGGTGTTCATGCAGGACACTTTCAGGGCCTTGAGAGGCTGACAAGCCATTATTACTACCATTCACCTCTTTGCCTTCTTATTGCTCTGTATTTGGGCGGTAATGAGTAATTTCATGGAACTTCATATAAAAATAACAGTGATTAAATTTCTGTACTCAGCCAGAAAGTAGGAAGATGTAGAGTTTGCTTAGTCTGAGAGCATTCTAAAATGTGATCTGTTACTGTGTTAGTTCTGGGAGTTATTGGTGATACTCTTGACACTCTAATACTATGCCTGAACTGTGATCTCCCCTGATCAGGAGAGCTTATCCCTTCCAACCTGTTCTTCACCAATCCTGGTTTCTGCAGTAAGGAAGCTTCAGCACACATGCCATGAAAAAGGCATGCTGAAAGATACTTATTCCTCCTATAGATCTAGATTTAATGTTCCCTGTGTAAAGCAGGGGTTGTTAAGAGTTGCTATTTTTTTTTTTCCTTCTTGGAAAGCTAAGAATGGATCTGTTTCTAGCTTTTACATGACCTTTTTGTTTAACCTGGAGCTACTGTCCATCAGTAACCTTCGTTTATTCCATGGGATAACAATGAAAGAATTCACTGGCCTGCTCTCAGGCACTGCTGGAGACAAGATATCGGGCTCAGGTAGGCCGAGGTACTTGGTACTAAGGTCTAAGCACCATTGTGTTGTGTCTGTATGTTGAGTAATCCCCTAATCATCACTGTGTATGGGAGTGTGTTGGTGAAAACACTTATGGTTGAAGATGGGCTGGCAGTAGTATGTTAAATAATGAAAAGGAGCAGTGGAGAAACTGGAATGTATTCTTTCCTCTTGCAGTTGCTCTAGGGATAGAAGTCTCAGGGAGTGAGATAGATATGATCCTCAATCTACACCTGAACACAGACTTGCAGTGCGGTAGAACGAGGGGTAATGGCTTTAAACTGAGAGTAGGTGTAGGTTAGATACTGGGAAGAAATTCTTTACTGTGAGGGTGGTGCGATGCTGGAACAGGTCACCCACAGAAGTTGTGGATGTCCCATCCCTGGAAGTATTCAAAGCTGGGTTGGATGGGCCTTCGAGCAATCTGGTCTTGTGGGTGGGCAGGAGGGTTGGAACTATGTGATCTTTAAGGTCCCTTCTGACCCAAACCATTCTATGATATTAGCCAGATGATCTCTGTTAGACATCTATCTCTCCTTTGAATCCCATTGCTGGAAAGTTCTTGGCTGTGAGTTGACCCCAGACATGTGGTTATCAATACTGTAGGTGCTTTGAAGCCTCCCATACTGATGTTTCTGCCTGCAATTTTCTGGCACCTTGCTATGTAAGAAAGCCCTCTCTCACCCTTGTCATGTTCAGAATTATTGATCTGTTTCTGAAGATTTTCTTCTCTGGACTAGAGAGTTACTGCAACAGGACACTTAAGAGTTTGTCTGTATTTGCTTGCTTCCTTTGAGGGGAATTTCCAGGATATGTCTGTTAATACATTCATTGTTCTTCTGGAACTTTTATGCTAGGTCCTTACTTGGGTTTTGCAGATTGATTGTTCTCAACTCACATTTATTTTCCACCTGCTGAACCACACTAATAAGGTCATAATGTGTGGCTTAGTGACACAGTGTGCTCTGCAACAGCAGATTAGGGTCTTTTAGCTGAAGTAGGTGGGAGAAGCAAATCCGTATGAGAGGAACTGAAAAAGTGAAGGGAAGGAAAGACTCATTAAGCACATTTTAGCCAGCAGTTTCATGGGAAAAAGAAACTTGAAAAGGACTATTTGAAATGCTTTTATCTATAAATATGGTGCTCCAGTTGCACAGTGTAAGTCACTTTTCTTAAATGAATATCAGAGCTTGATAAATCCTGCCACATTATCTCCTATGGGCATTTAGTGAAATTGTAACAATGACATTTCCTCGTGTCTTTTAGTTTAATTCTTTTTTCATTTTCTCTCCTGCAAACATAACAACCTCTGTCTGCTCTGTGAATAAATGCTGGAGGGCATCTGGGGGAAGGGAAGAATGAGTTTGCACACTCAGCTATTCGTGTAGGAAGCAGTATCGTTTTATGGTTTGATCACAGTGGGAGATCTGCTTGCATTGGAAGTGGGCTTAGAACATGGATTTTATTCACTGTGTGTGGAGCTCAGTGCAGCCTTTTGCTGTGTGATGGGACACACTGTTCAGCCATCAGGACCCCTAGGGACCTATAGCTATCAAATTTTTACACGAAGGGGCTCATTTTACCCTGGTGACTAACAGTAATAAAAATTTCTACCACAGTCAAGTCTTCTACTTGGTTGCCAAAGTCTCCTGGGATGGTTTTCCTGTTATCAAAACCACCTCCAGTAAAGCTGAAGGGTGGGTAGTGGGGATTGCCAACCAATCAAACAAAAAGTGCACTCAAAAAACCCAAAAAGACCTGCCTAGGAAACAACTCACAGCAGATGGTTAAATAGGTCCTAGTTTGGCAGGAAAATTAAATTTTTTTTTGAATGTTACCAGAGTTTTATGCTCCCTGAGGAGTAAGAGCCAGTAAAACTATTGCATTTTGTGGCATGTCATGTGTGTATATTTAATCAATCTCATGTAAGTTCTGCCTTGACATAGCTTGAAGAATCATACCCTGATATTTTGAAAGATCAGATTTGATTGTGGATTTAGTGCTATGCTTCTTATTCCCTGGCTGTGTGGATAAAATATTCTGCACTAATGATGATGTAAATTTATTAAGCATATTAAAAATTTGTTCTCTGTTGCAGCCAGTCATGAAATGTAGGAATGTTATCAAGTAAATCAGAAAGGACCCAAATCCATTTTCCACATGAAAGAAACATGTAAATCAAGATAATGAATATTAATGCAGACATATATTAGCAATATACTGTAAATAACAAATGCACCATGTTCGTGCCATTTTACAGACATACAGTGTTTAAATGCAGTTTTTCTTTCCCGTTCTGTAAATTAGGTTATGAACTTATGTATCTGTTTCCTAGACCGTACCTTTCTGTGCAAATGATATTGGTAAAACATAACGGAACTATCTCTGGTTCCGGTCCATGGGGTTCATCCTTCTGTTGTGGATGTGTAATAACTGCAGATGAGCTAGACTGGAGCTGATATCTAAGAGGAAAAACAACACAGTAGTTGCCGGTTCATAAACAGAAATTTGAACACCCTTTATGTTCTGATACTTCCATTCCTTTCATATCTGTGCAATCATTCTTCCTTTTGCAGGTTTGGGTGCAATGGTACTTATCTCTTCAGAGGGATTTAACTGCTACTAATCACAAAAAGGAAAGTGTCTTTAAGGCTGAGCTTGGGTTCACCAAAAGCTACTCCACTTTAGTGCCTACTAGTAGCTTGAGATCTGAACGCTAAGGTCTTCAGACCTGCTTTGGGATGTGATTTTTGCCAGTGGTTCCTGTGCCTTGGAGTACAGGAGTTTGTGGAGGGCTGTGTGTGTGTAAAGTGGGACACCAATGCATGAGCTGTTCATCAGGAAGGCGCAGAGTCCCTTAGGAAGGCTTAGGGCTGCTGGGTGAGACCCCAGACCTGTGCGTGTGCACAGAATTGTTAGTGAATACTGTGCAGGTCACTGGAACAACTAGGGCAAGGAAGGTTCCTTTTGTCCCCTGTCATTAGGATGTACCATGGATGGCCTCTGTGTACTCAGCACTGAGAAAGTTTGTACTTATATGACGGGGGCAACATGAGGGAGACTCGATTTCTGCTGAGCCAGGAATTAATTTGCTTCTTGACTACCCCTTATGTAGGCTTGGAGGAGGCATGGTGGGATTCAGGAACTTTTCTATCCTTTCTATCAGCTTCCCACTGCTATTGCACCGAGTAATTTCACTGGTGAGATGCATTAAGTGGTAGAGGAAGATGTGTCCTGTTGATTATGGACATCAATTGTAATGCACTCTGAACTGATGCAGTGCTTTGCATGGTAGTGGGAGGTAAAAAGCCTGCCTTGTCTTTTGCCCTTTATTTTCCCCCATCCCCCAAATAAGTTTCTTCTGTAAGGAATTTGCATGGATTTCCCTAGCACGCATTTTAGTGTGTGCTGTGTAGTTGGGTATGAAGATAATATCTCTTTTCAATGATCTTGCAATCTGGATAGATAGTGTATCTATGAGAGATGCTGAGTTGAAAAGTAATAGAAATTCAGAAACACCACATGTATTGTTCATTAAATGACTTCATGAGGA
Organism: Pseudotriccus pelzelni; assembly: GCA_035584735.1. Lineage (NCBI taxonomy): Eukaryota > Metazoa > Chordata > Aves > Passeriformes > Tyrannidae > Pseudotriccus > Pseudotriccus pelzelni. The sequence continues at coordinate 25,641,886 of JAWMRA010000162.1, read as the reverse complement.
GAGATAGAGACTGATATCTGATCTCCCTCCAAGGCAAAATTCATGCAGAAAGAGTGTTGTTCGTTCTACTAATGTGCTTTTACTACTGTATTTTATGACTTTATGTGCATATCTGTGTATGTGTTCCCAATTAATGCCTGGTTTTCCTACAAGCCTGAGCTCCTGGAGTTGGGTGGTTGCTCAGAGTTTCAGCTTTTCCGTGGTGGGAGAAAGCCTCGCTTCCTGGTTTTCTCCTAGTGAAGAGAGAATTGAATAGCTCAAATTGCTGTACACATGGGGAAGCCCAACTGCAAATTCTTCACACTTGGTTCCTGAGAGCTTTTTTCTTAATAGCTTAAAGTATCTTAGCTGCAAAGACAAATTAGGGTAGGATGGAAGGGGGAATAAGAATGGGGTGGATATTTCCATGAACTGAGCATGTAGATGCTTTGTCATACCGAAGGCTAAGGTTCAGATCACAGCTCTGGTCAGGCCAAGCAGAATCCTGAGACTGGCCTTTCTGAAAACCAGCTGAATGGACACAGACACTGGAAGTCAGTCTAAGGAGATGGCAGGTTCCTTGTCACTGATTAAAAGCTGCCAGTCTTCCCCAGCAGGCTGTGACTGCCTGTCTAGAGCTCCTGAGAGAATTTTCTGAAGTTGCAGACTTTAAAACCTGCACAGCACTCAGATGCCTGTCTTATTCACTCTGAAACCTCTGGGGGCGAAGGGACTGCAATCAAAATCAGGCCAGCATTTTTTTAAATATATTTGAATACAAAACCTTTTTTGAATAAGCTAAAAGGGAAATAGGAGGCCAGAACTTCTCCTAACGGAAGTAGATCTGTTTAATTACCCCTCTGTAATACAGCAGAATAAAAGGAATCTGTAGGCAGGTCTAAGCTCTCATTGTGCTTTACCAACAAGTCACTGTTTTCTTACTGATAGTTTGTATGTGTTTACATTGACTCAAACTGTCTCTGCTCCAAAGGATCAATCTAGGAGGCTGAAACCCACACATATTTGGTCTCCTTTATTTCTGTCCTTGTAAGAAGCAACAGATCTTCTGTTTAGAGCTGTGGAATGAGAAAGACAGCTGTGAGTCGTAGCCTTCCTACATACAGCTTCAGGCCAGCTTCTTCACCACTGCATGTATGAGTAAGGGAGTTATGTTACCTGCCTGTCTGCAGTAGATGAGCTGAGAGCTTTGGATGAAGCTGGCTTACAAAACACAGTCCTGGAAGACTGACAGCAGAAACATAGCTGCATAAGCCTACAATCTCTATCCATAGCTGAAGCCTGACAGATATTTGATCCATGCTTTACCCAGCCAAACTTCTGCTATATTCTCTTCCAATACCTGACAGAACCTTGAGAAACTCATGTATGGATTGTCATCTTTGGGTCAATGTATGATGTCGTTAGTCTGGATTTTGCCTGAACAGAGGCTAATCCTTGCAGAAGGGGTAAGAAATGAGAATCAAAACCATTCCTTTTAAACAGTCAGTTCTCTTTCCAAGGAAGGAAAATCAACACAAAAGGTATGACCATGGACTGTGTGCCATTGCTGGTAGGAACTACTAGGTTGGAGAAGCCCTAGAGGTAGCAACAACATGAAATTTTAATGCACTCATTTGTAATAGTTGTTTCTTTGTGAATATATGAGACAATCTTTTTTCCCTAATTGTGTTTGCAACTTCTCAACTCCTCTGTTCTTGTGTTTTATGGGAGGTGAGGGAGGCAGAACTAGAGCCTTTTTTTCTCCTTACTCTGTGGTAGCACAGCTTCAGTGAAAGCAACATTGTACTGTGGAGTAGGTAAGAATCTGAAGTTTTTCCACAGTTCTTCCTCAAGATGAGCTTTCCTTGCTAGAGTTTTCAAGAGGTGATCTGCTTTTCCTTCCCCTAGCCTGCCTCCAGCTAAATGACAGCTATTATCAGTGTTAAACTCTCAGTAAGCTTGCTACCTTTGGGATAATTTGTATTTCCTGCTCTGCTATAGAAATCAGTGTTTGCCCCGAAACGTGAGTTTTGATGACTTGCCATATTAACATTAATATCTAGTTAAAAATGTAAGTTATATCACTTATAGACTGTTGGCCCTTTCTAGTAAGCGCATCTGTGGCTTGCAAGGCTCTGACCTCCTTTGCCTGTGAGCAGTGTGCACTGACTACAGGCATTGTGGAAATATAATTTCTCTTCACTTCCCTGCCAATGCTTGAGTGACGATGTGCTCCCTTGTTATGAGGCAGCATAAAATTTAGAGGCTAGTCACGATGAAGGTAGTAAGAAAGAAACTCAAAGACCTCAGTAAATTTTCCTTCTAAGTGTTCCCTTTTCAAAGGTAAATGGTCTTATTCTTTGTAATCTCTCTCTGTATGTTAACAGCTTTCACAATGCTAACTCTTTTGTAAGAAAAGCTCATTACAATCCCAGCAGACTTCATCTCTGGTAAAGGAGCCAAAGAAGCAAGAAGCCAATACACTTTTTTTTTTTCTTTACAGTCCACCAGCTACTCAGCATACATGTACTGTAAATTCAAGATGTGGGTGTTACTGAAAGAAGCAAGTGTGATGTCACAAGTGTTTTAATAGCCTTTGATTTATTTCCCAAGTGCTTTATTAAGATGATGCACAACAGCGTTTGGAAGCCAAATGCTGCCTTAAGGAGAGACTTGGAGGAGTTATTTTCAGTCTTCTGACTTCTCTTCTTCAACACAGTAATTTGTTTGATTGGAGCAAAAGGGCCCTGGATTCAGAACAGGGATTTTACTTCTTATTTAGTGTTTCTTTGTGAGTTAATCAGCCCTGTTTGTGGTGTGAGTGAGCAGGAGTATGAATGAACTTACTGTGATATGAGAGAGCTGCATGATTCAGAGAACAGGATACAGGCTGTGGTTGGGAGATTTGTGTTCTATCGCTGTGCGGGCTTGTAGCTATTTGATAGTGAAATATTTGGTTAAGCATAATCAAGAATCAGCAAATTCATGTGATTCAAAAGTCATCTGCAAGAAATCCTCTCCTGGCAAGATATTTCTAATGACATTCTGGAAGGTTTGTTCCAGGTGCAGTGATATAGGGCATCTTTGCCATTAGTCTGGTAATAAATCTGGTATAATTTCCAAGTTTGAAGACAGTGAGGATAGTGAATCAAAGCGAGACCTGAGGTAATCACAGTGAGCAAATGGCTGACTTAATAAGCAGAGCTCACTTGAAAAAATTTATTTTAGTTCAACAAAGGATAATAGTAGGACAAGGACTGAGGGTTCTACTTACAGGACTGTGTAATATCTACCTACAGCATAGAGAAGGAGCTGTGATTGAACAGTGTGGAGGAGCTGGAGTAGGCAAAGAGTTGGATTTCATGTCCCGTTGTTAAAAGGCAAAAATGCTCTGATTTGATCAATGACTGTGTAGGGTAAGGAGCCAGGAGTTGAATTTTAAAAGAAATTAGAACTGTGAAATATTGAAGATACTAATTTGGCATGTAATGCTTTTTGAGACAGCGTACAATTTTCAATAAAACTCTGCCCAAGATAGGATTTCTGGGCAGATGTAAATAAGAAATACAAAGTGCAACAGTGCATTACACTGTTTGTTTCTGAAGCATACAAGCTTCCTAATCTCAGGATGCTATCTGTGGCCCAGAAAGGCAAAGAATCCCAACTGCTGGAGACTGGGAGAGTAGGGGAAATACTAATTCACGCTTCCCAAGGTCTTACACAGATATCTGTTGTTAACCATCAGCAGAGGCAGGATAAAGAGCTAAATGAACTTACACTCACACATGATGCCTACTTGATGTTATGGTAGAACTGAACTCTGTATAGGTAAGTGTGCTCACTGGAAGTGTTCCTTTTGAGATATAGTTTAATCTCATAACCAAATTGGATAGCTTCCATTTTGCAAAGGTGAATATTTTGCATTAATTCATTTCAAATTATCCAGTTCTGCACAAGACTAACTGAAATGCTGAACTCAAAGAATAGACATAAAATTAAACAGATCTGAAACATCCCCCTAAGACCATGCTTAAAATGGTAAGTGAACCAAGTTTGTTGTCTATTAGTGCCTTGAGAGTTGTAACAATGGGAAGAAAATACTAGTGGTGGAATAAGGTGGGCAAATGATTACTCAGGCTGGGTAAAGGGTGACAAATACTGATAAGAGATGTGGGAGGAAATTTGATTTTTGGAGCAAAGAAGATGAGACATGGTGAAGGTGAGAAGAGCTGCATGAGGAGTCAGCCCTTCTGCTTGTAGCAGCTGGTGTTAATGCATTGACCTGAGTCAATGGCACCACTTTCCACTCGCTCCAGAAATTACTTCTGGCCGCTGATATAAAAGCAGCATCATGCTTCTTGTTAGGCTTTTCTTTTTACTGTTGATATTATTTTGATGGCTGCTGTTACAGCTTAGTTTTTTGGCATCATCAAAATTCAAAGTAAACAGAAAAGGTGGTTGAAAATACAGTTAGTGTAGCTATAGTCTATTCAATCTATGTCCCATTGGAAAATAGTGGTCAGTATAGTAATAATTATAAATGCATTGTTCAGGCCCTCTATTAACGTAATTATAAAAGCATTTGGTTTGGCAGTTGGCTTCTCTTATATTCAGTTGCTATTTTTTGTTTCAGAAGAAACATGCTGAGTCAATTGGTTTAGAAAGAAGATGGAATAAACCTCTCAGAGTGAACAGGGCTTGTTAATTTGCAGAATTTCTGTTGAATTGGCATGAAAAGAACACGTATAGAGATATAATAGCCTTGTTTTTGTGTTTGGATTATCTCTGATGTGCAGTAACTCCAGGAATGCTGGTTAGTGCTCTAAAAAAAAGGGAAAAAATGTGGGGTTTAGTTTGGTATTTAAGAAAATGAAAGATCTAGAATTATTATGCAGAGGAGCTGCATGTTGCAACTTACCCCCAAACCAAATCCAAAATCCAACTCTGTCTCATTTAACTGACAGAAGGTCTGAGGCTATTTACTCCTGTTATAGTAACTAGAACTGTAGCCTTTTTTATTATAAGTAAACTCATCAAGTCAATAAGAATTTATCACTGAATAAGGGAGGTCCATTTCAGTTGCATGGGGGTTATTTTAGATTAAACCAAAGATCCATTTGACTCAATATCTTCCATGGGAACATGCAGCAAATAAAAGTAACGGGGTATAAGAACAAGGCCAAGATATGTCTGTTAGTTTTCTGATATAGCCTTTCCGGTAATACTGACTTCTGGCTCAATGATTTTATAAAACAGCAAGTGTTTAGTAGAGGTATTTTTAGTAGCCCTTGGTGGCTGTGTTTATGTGTGGGTTATTTTCTGGTCTTAGAATGTAACTATCATGTAAACTAATACAAAGTTTTAGCATCCAGAATGGTGGACAGCTGAAAAGCACCAGGTTGGCCTGTGTCAGCTGGAAAGAGCTTAATTAGTACTTTAGAAATAAGCACTTCTGTGCCTTTAGCCATCCAGTTTCTTTTTCCTACACCTCTTTATACATGTGAAGTCTTACTGTGTGATGAAGGCAAACTCACCCAGCTGTATTTTGTCTTCTAAAATGAACTGGCTACTCAGCATGTTCAATAGAGTGCCCTGTGGAAGTAAAAAAGAAGTATATGACATAAAATTTCACTTGTGTGTAGCCTTTAGCCTTTATGGCAGTTGGAGAACAGAGTGTCCATGAGTTCTACTCCTTGGTATTTAAGCATAGCCAAATCCTTTTAATTAAAGGAGAAAATAGTAGGGATAGCTTTGGAAAGGTCCGTTAAGTAGTCAGGGAAAAATTCTGGCTCTTCAGTAAACCTGTGCTGTGTAAATTTTCATCATGCTGCTTACTAGAGAATGGAAGCATGGAAGAATAAAGTGGTGGTGGTTTTGGATGATCATCAGCTCTGTAATGCTTGCAGACCAGCTAGATTGTTCCTGCCACCTCAAAAATATTTTTCTCTTCAGAAGAGTGGCAATGACCCTGACTCTGCAGACCCATTTGCTTGGGACATGTGATTCAAAATATCAGTTATTCCTATTTAATTCGTGGACCTAAACCTACAGTGGGAAACTCATTGGCTTGTTAATTTAAGTTTCTGAAACAACTTAGTGGTGACTGCCCTGCCTTCTTCTGGTTGAACATGATGTAGAGAATTGAATCTGCTTTCTCCTTTCCTGTTTGATAAATCTGACTTCCTATGAGAAAGAACTGCTGCAAAAATACCTGTAGAAATCTTGGTCAGAAAGGAAAAAGGAGAGGGAAATAAAATTTTAGCAAGCTATGTCTTCTCTTTTCTAAGAACAAAATATAAAAGGTAGCATTGGCTTCTTTAAGGTCTAGAAGTTCACCACCTGATGGGATGGGTCAGCCTCTACTGGCTGCAAAATAGCTTTTCACTGGTGGAGAGGAAAGCTGCAGAAAGGGAAATCGTGCAGTTATTGCCAGCATTTCTCTCAGGGGCTGGAAGTAATGTCTTGCATGGGATGATACCAACACTCAGTGTCTTATCTGCCCTGATGCAGAAATTCCCCCTCTTTGTTAAAGATTGAGCGTTGACACCTGTGTTAATAACTTTAAGGATCTATTTTCGATGGTGGGTTTTCTCTTAATTTGGAAAACACAAAAACACCATAGCTTAATCTGGCACGTAGGGAAAGTGCACAAGATATGTGGTCTAAATCTGGCTGGATAATTCCATTTCTTTTTGGCACCTGTTTTATTTTGCGTAGGAATGGATGTCTTTCAGCTGCACCTAATGAGCTCAAATTCATTTAGGAAGGGGTAGAGGATGCTGAGTGAATCAGCAACATCTCAGATGCCTTGGAGCCTTAATTTACATGTGTATTTGGCCTACACTTGGTAGTCATCATGTACATGCTTTTACAGTATTGCACTGGGCACTGTCATCCTGTCCTCCCACGTAGGTTTTTCCCCTCCTTTCCTTTCTGAAATGCTGCTTCCCTGCCCTCCCTGATTCTGACATTTTCTTGGTTAGTTTCAAGAAGTTTTAAGTCTTGCTCTGAAAGCTAAATAACACATATTTTCTTATGAAACATCACACAAGAGTCCGCAACTTTCCTGAATCCAGATGTCATAAACATTTGTCTTGTCAATCACTAAGCTTCTCGCAGGTTTTTTGGTAATTATACAGGATAATTACACAGATTCTCCTGTCATTAAGTCTTTGGAAAGACTTTCAGATTTCAGTAAGGTTTGGGTCAGGCTCATTTCCAGTTTTACCTCTCCAAAAAGACAGGATTTTTGTGCTTTGATTTGTTTTGTCTTTACCATCTATAAGAACACAAAGTTCTTTTGAATTGGTATTTGTAAAATGGTATATACTCATTTTTGTTTGTTTGGACACCTACCAGTAACATAACTCGTATAAATGCAGTCCTTGCACTACAGCTGTTCCAGAGTATCTTGTGATTTGGCTGGATGCAGCAGACAGGTGACCCCAGTGCAGTGGGGAAGGAAGTGTTGCTGGCACATCAGGCAGTGACTCACAGGTTGCTGCCCTAATTTCTGGAGGAGTAAGTCCCTGCCATCTGCTGTTGGCATCTGATTCCTAGGAGAGACTTGAAGTGTGTGAATAGGGGCTGAAGGTAATAACAGAGATTAGTGAACTTAGAGGGCTCTATGGAGAATAAAATTCAGTTGCCTCAGTAGTATGAATAGGCTTATTGTCCAAGGCATTGGAGATGCTAAAACAGAGGTAAATTCTAAGGAAGAATCTGTCTGAGGCTAAAGGACTTCTTTTTTTTTTTTTTTTTATTATCTGATTGGCAGCTGCTGTGCTGTGTCAGAGATCAAATGGGTGTGGGTGGGTAAGTTTGATCAATGGCCAGCTGAGACTGCTGTCCTGGCTATGCGTTATCTCTGGGAGACAAAAAGGAAAAAAACTGTCAGGCATCCCACAATAGCTGTTACACTTTCCTGACCAAGCCTGGCTCCTGCTTCTCTGCAGCAGGGTGCCATGGCCTCTCTCTTGCTCTGTGGTTCTGTGTAGTGAGTGCAGGTGGTTGTACTGGTTTTTAAGTCACCAGCTGTGCCCAGAGTGTGGCTGTAACTGCTGTACAGCTGTGGCAGAGACCCGTGGGAGATGACTCTCATCTGCTTAGATTATGAACTGGCAGTAGTCCTGCTATAAGGCCCAGGCTTGCTGCTGCTGATTTACAGAGTCAGGAGGCCTAGATTCTTTGGAGGAACAGGGCTGGTAGCGTAACTCTTCTACTGACAGAGTCCTGCAAAAATGAGGTAGTTACACTCAAGGAGCTGAACTTACCAGCCTCTAAATCAGACAGGACTTGTCAGCACTGTCAGCTGAGTTAATGCCTGGTGGTACAGTAAGGAAGATGCACTGTTAGTGTTGCTTTTCTGTCAGAGTCATAGAGTAGACAAGTAATAATGTCTTCATTCAGCATAAAAAGACTGTTCCATTAATTGAAATAACAGACTAGGACTGGGTTTGTCAGGAGGTAGAGAACAGAGATCTAGTCCCTGTCCCCAGGCAGGGGGTAATTGTGATTTACATGTTGTTTGTGTTCCAGCACTGTAATTTGCTGCACTCTAGGCTGACTTTCTGGGATTAATTGATTATGTTTTCTTACTAGTGCTTCCCCTAAAGTCGACTACTACTCAGTTGCCCCCAGGACTGCAAATCAGATGATCTGTCAGTTGCCACAAGAATCACTTCTTGTGTGTCTTCACTCCTAATTTTCTAAAGCAAGCTTTACTCTTAGCAGTTACTTCATTTCCTGCATCTTTTTGCTCTGTCAGCCAAAGATTTCTATTCCATCAGGTCCCAAAGGTGCGGTTTCTTAATTCCCTGGTTAATTTTGAAATAATTCCCCAGCTGGTACCAATTGCTGGGATGAATGTAGGTATGCTGATTAGCTGCTGTGACAACTATGTCTAATTAGCTGAGCTGGTTTCTTCTTCTCTGAATACCCAAAGGAGATGTTTAATTTCAAGGTTTTATTTAGATGAGCTGGGAGTTAATCACTGTGCACAAGTCCGGTGGTTGATGACAGATCAGCCTCTGATCTCGCTCCACAGCGTTAATTTGTGGAGGCAGAAGAAGTCCTCATATTTCAGAGGTGACAGTACAATCACGAGAGTTGTCCATTTGTCCCTCTATTTCCCTACAGAATGATTCCTTTACCTGCTCACCTTTCCACAGCCCTTAGAAGATACATTTAAGGTCAATGAGCTTCATGCTTAAGCACAACAATGTGGCAAGAGGCATTTTCCTTTGCTGTCCAGTTTGGTTTTTTTTTTTGGATAGTTGAGCAACATCATATTTGGAAATGGTGACTTTAATTAAATATATCTTTTAGTTAAATATCTCCTTCCTTATGAATAGAAACTCAATAAAGCAGAACTTGGAATAGTCCACAGCAATTTCCCAAAAAGAAAAGGACTGTGAATATCTGGAATGTGAAAGTGAGAATATAAGAGTTTCACAGTCCCAAGACTAGACTTATTTCTACTTCTTGGCCAGTGAGTACCCCCAGCATTGATGGATAGATCTGTCCTGCAGCATTTGATTATATTCCTGAGTCTAGGTCTAAACACAGTTTGTACTCTTCCATGCTTATTAACATGGCTGAAGAAATTTGGTAACATATACTCTTTTCTTTTGGTGTTTGTAAACTGTTGGTGAATACAAAGGTAAACTTCCTGAAAATGAGGGGCTTTTTGCTTAAGCAGTTACAAGGAGACGATTAGAAAGTCTACTGTAAGTCTCAAGGTAATGACAGAGTATCTGGCATGCGCAAAGGTAATAGAGTTTAGGGATTATTTTTTTGTGTAGTAATCTAGTGTTGCCTCAGGGAATTTTGGAGTGTGAAATTTCTCTCACCCTCAGGTTCCCTCTTCTACTCTCCTGCATCAGTGACCAAGCCATAAAGCCAGCCTTCGTAGTTGGCTACAATATACAGGGTTTGGGATTGTTTGTCCTACTTGGATGCCTTACTGAGGGATTTTCTGGGTGGTTTGAACTAGTTTGGGTTGTAACACAGTTTTGCAGACACAACTGCTCCTTCACCCTCAGGATAAAGCCCTTCTTCTATGTGATTCTGTCAATGTACCCGAATGGTCCTTAAGGGCCATTTAGGAGGCAGCTCTTCCTGGGCCATCTCTTCTCATTGCTTGTTTTCTCCATTCTCTTCAGGAGCTGTCTCTCTCTTAAATACCAGTAGTCTGTTCTTAGAGCAAACACCCCATAAATCAAAACATTACAAATCATCCCCACATCTATCACATCTCTTATACAACATGTTGAAGTGTCCTTTATAAAAACTATTAGCACCTTAGGAATCCAGTAAAACACATAGTGGTTTTTTTAACCATTAATGACCTCTGGATTTTTCCCATTAAGTCTTAGCATGAAGTAAAAGGATAAATAAAATCACAGGAATCTCATTTTATTCCCTTCAACAATTCTATTTTACTCTCACAAATAAAACATTGCTACAGAGAGATGCTTATTTTAATTTATTCTCGCATTGCCACCCAGGTTGAGTTTTTTGACTCTCAGTAACTTCACACAGTGTTGATAACTTTGTGGGACCACCACTGTGCTGTATGTGGATAAGTCAGCTTTCCATTTCCAAACTAGCTTTGCTTTTTTTCTTGAAACCACACATTTCTCATACAAAACTCAGCTTACTTTCTGAGGTTTGTCATGATCCTCACTCAGAGCCACAGTTGTCTCCATTGCTACAAGAAAATCTGTCATCTTCAACTGCTGTTTACAGTCACCTGACCTAAATGGTTCTACAGGTACTAGGGCTTTCTCTGCAGTTTCTCTTCTTTGCAGATTTTGTTTGGTGATCCTCTGAGATGAAGCTCAAAGAGCCAATCCAGTCTTAGCTGCACCCTATACCTGAATTTTATTATCTGTATATTGCTGTATCCAGGCTATTCTCTTTCCTTCCCTTTTATGGACCAGTAAATCCTCTTTGTTACACTGCAAATGTGCAGAATTTCATTTTTATTTTAGTGAACTGCTGCTGGGAGAATCCTTCCCTTTTTGTTGAACCCAATCACTTTTTCAGCTTGATTAGTCAAATTGCTGGTGAATCTATTACTCTCCTCCATAATCCTGAGTGTAGTTGCATAATTAAACATCTCTCTCTGCCCTGCACACAAGCAGAGTTCAGAGGGCTGAAGGAGAACATCACCCCACAATAATTAGTAGCACAGTGGCTGAGAGAGCTCTCTTCAGATAGAGAAGGCTCCTACATTGAAGTTTTTTATTGTTTGAGAGTGACTGCATCCCAGTATTTGCTTTGCTGTAAAGGAAGATTTTCTGGAAACTAATGTCAGTATATTGGTGGTTGCTGTAGTAACAGCCCCAGCTGTTGTTCTAATGCTTAGATAGCTACAAATGCATCAATACTTTAGCTGACTATTTTTCTGTGTGCTGCCTTCTCCTTCTACCAAAGCCTGGACCTTTCACATCTCAGGTGGATATCTTCCCAGAACTAAATAATCTATTCCTTCTGGTGTTCTTCCAGGAAATTCCATTCACTATCTTTTCTAAAAAGTTCTACTTTTGAAGGTTGGCATTTTCTAAAGTGAAAACGTGTCTGAAGCATTTCCAAGTGACCCTGCAGATGACTGAATTAAATTTCAGTTTTATCCCTGAACTTTCAATATGTGTGTGTGTAGTTTTGCTTTTGTTTTGTTGGGGGATTTGTTTGGTTTTTTGGAGTTTTTTGTTTATTTTTTTCCCTAACCACTCCTTCTAGGCAGAAGCATAAACCTGTGAACTAATGATTATTGTTTCAGGCAGTGCGACAGCACAGATGTCAAAAATAGTCCTTGAGACCTCTCCAGGACTCCTGGAGAACTTGGGAGTTGTCAGGGAAAATTTATACCATCATGAACTCACTTCACTGTCTGGAAAAACAGAATTTTTGTTTTATATAGAATTTTGCATATATGAAACTGTAGTAAAACATGATAGTGAAAAAGACGGTGAAACTTGTCACTAAATGAATTATGTCATTCAGCCAGCTGGCTAGGAAGGTTGGATAGGTCCCTGGAGGATGTTTTGATTTTGTCCAGAAACTGTCACCTGATGGAGAACATCCTTAGGGAACACTTTATTTTCAATGATCTTCTAAGACACATTCCTTCTTTGTATGGGTGGCACAGTAACAGGAGGTCTTAATCTCCTTGACTGTTAACAGTGAAAGTCACATCAGCAGTGTGGAAGGACCACAAGTTCTCGTGTCACCGTGTTCTCTAGAGATACTGGTTCAAGAATTCAAATGCTACTACTTATTTCTTGTGTTTTAGTTGTGATGATGCCAACTGTCACCAGTTGTCGAGTACATGAAATTGGGCTACTCCTGAGAGTGCCACTGACACAGCATTGCAGGTATTGCCCCTCTGCTTATTGTGCTGCTGTCCTGGAAAGCTAGAATGCCTCTGACAGGCACAGGAGTGGTAATAAATCCTCCTGGGATGCATGCATAATAACCCCTCTCTGTAGCACACAAGGTTGTTCCCACTGCATTCCTCTTGCTGCAGAAAATAGAAATGAGAGGTCTGACTTGTCAGGGACTTGCCTAAATTCCCTGAGCTCTGCCATCCCTATTTTCTGTGGGGTGATCTGGCTCCAGTCCAGCCCCAGTCCTTGCCCAGTGGAGCAAGAATATTTCAGTTTTGTCCCTGTCTGAGCAGCCTTTGGGATGGTGGCATGAGAAGGCATCAGTGAACCTTCTCCCTTGGGCACCCGACACTTTTCTCTTTTGATTGACGTACCTCTCTCGAAGCCAGCTTGAAAAGTGTTTGCACTTGAAGCAAGTGGAGCAAATTCTAATTTGTCTGGAATGGGTCCTCCTGCTAAATGTTAAACTGACCTTTTCAAGAGAAATTTACTTGATAGTTCTAAGTGAAGCCCTGCTTTAAGCTAAACCTGTCACTACAACATGATTAAAATCACTTAAATGTACATCAGTTGCACATATTATTAATGGAAATTGAAATCAGCCTAAATGGTAACCATAAATTTTAAAACAGGGGGAAGAGGATGGAGGCAGAAAAAAACCCCATACATGATGTGAAGGTTAAGGTGCCTTATTCACCTGAAAATCAGATGGACTGAACAGGGAACTTTATTCTGAAGCAATGAAAAATCACTGACTACTTTTTTATGATTTACAGTCCTCCAGTTCTTATCTACGGAAAAGGGAAATTCAGTGCATTTGTGGCAGGGGTTTGATTGTGTAGACCTAGAAGAATTGTTCACAGTTTTCTGGTCTTATTTCACCTGGACCTTTAAGCAACAAATTATCAGATGTCTGGCAGCCTGATAGATGGTGGAGGCGTCTGTGTGTGTAGACAGTGCTGAAAGTGGGGTTTGGGGCATACCTGTGATACATGAATGCCTGCTCCCCAGCTGAACTGCACATTTAAAATCTTGCAGCTGTTCTTGCCTCTTTGCCTCCCCCACCATCCAGTGTGACAGCTCCAGTGTTTGGCTTTTGTAACAACTGTTACTTAAAGTGTCTATTCTAATTGGGTGCTAATAACTCAAAACGAAATTGAAGACCTTCCACTTACAGTCATTTATCAGGGACTTTCCATCACACAGAAGGACAGGACTTGGCAAGCATCTCTAGACAAATGTCCAGGGACTTATGAAGGTCCTTCTTGAGGATATTATCTTTGTGTAACTGTGTGACCTTCGTCATTCCAAATGCAAACTTGAACCTTTTGTAATTAATAACTCTTGCTCTACCAGAATTGGCTTTCACACAGGTGAAATTAGCGTGACTTTTTCCACCTGTTTTGGGACACTGAGTGCTTCCACGTGGCACTGAATAGTACTCCATGGATATAACCAGATAAGCTCTTTTTTGGGTTTGGAGCTAAGTAGGCCGCATTGCCCACAGAGTGGAAGTAAACAAAGATCCTGTATGGCCAACATCAGACTGCTATTTCTCACTAATGCCACCTCCACTTCCTAATATAGGAGTGTGAGTGGATACACACAGTATGTATCACCATCTGCCCACTGTCCAGAAGGGAAAACACATTGCAGCCTGACTGAGCCCACTGCATAGGAGTTGCCCAACTGTGCTAGCACAGAGCAGCAGTGTGCCTGGAAGTGATGGACTCGAGGTTGGATATGGCAATACACCTCAGTTTGGGGAAGTACGTGGCTTTTGTGCTGAAGTGTGAGATTTGGTCAGCAAAGCTGACATTTTCTGAGTTTCTGAGCGAGTTAGGAGATGCTGGTTTTTTGTTTTTTTTTTATAGGACGATGATGGCTGAGAATGACAGGTCTGTTGTATGAAGGTAAAAGGAATTTTCGGTTACTTGGCTGAGTTCCTGTTGGTAGCATTATTTTAATGACTAGATTGTATAATTAATGTCTTTATACACCCACATCTTTGGAAAGACCTTCCTTAAAAATTTAATTCCAAATAAATTCAAAACAAGCGACTTATGGGAAAAACAAGTCTTCTGGTCAATTTTTTTTTTTTTTGACTTGACTATAAGTTTTGAGTAGTGGATGAATATAGCCCATTAGTAAGGATTCTGTATCAAGGAATCTTTTCAAGGTGTTTCAATCTGCAGTCTTTATTTGCTCACAAACAGAAAATATAATTAATACAAGATGTTGCTGCAATGCAGGGCAAAATAGTAACTTGATCCTTGTGCAAGATGTTTCTGATATAGAATTTACACCTAAGCTTTAACTTACTTTTATCATTTACTAGTAACATAAAAGCAAATCCATTTTATCAGTAGCTGGTGCTGACATAAAGATGACTTTCAGCATCAAAGAACCAGAGGAGCTGAGCTCGTTTCTAGACTATCAGCCTGCAATTCCTCTATGCACAAATGCCAGTGTATCAGTTTGCTAATAGACTGTTTGAACACCTCACCTTGACCACAACCTGCTCTATTCTTAACACACAGCACATGCTCCTGACCATTTTTTTCTGCAGAGTGATTGGGAGCAGGCATGCTCCACAGGCCTGGGAAACAGTATTAATCTTCTGCTGTGTACTTTCATTTCATTTCCTGTAAAAATCCATCTTCTACTACTGGAGTTGACCTGAGGTTAGATGTCAGAGGAACAAATTACTGTCACTTGCTTGATACCCCAAGAATAGCTATAAATAGTAAGCTTTATAACCCCACAGATCCTTGAGATACGTAGTGATAAATATGCTTCTATCAACCAAGAGGAAAAAAAAATAAAGCTGCGTGGCTCTGGGTGATGTACATTATTTGGAACTGACACAAGTAGTAGAACTGCATCAGTCAAATGGCTTTAAAAAGAAGAAGAGCAAGGCTTGTATTTGCCTGCTTTAAAACTTTAATTGCTGGTCTTGGGTGTGGTAATCCAATAGCATATCTTTTACACCCAGCAACAACAAATTCTTTCTTAGCTACTATAACGTGGTAACAGTGGAGCTGACAGCTAGATTAGGGTAACAGTTGAGCTAACAGCTTAGCCTGCTCACTGCTTGGACTTAGAGGATGAATTGAAAACCTTTTCAATGGAATAATTTTCTGCTGGAAAATGCAGCATTATTCAGATAAATCTCCCGTAACATTTTTTTAAAAAGAAATCTTGACAGAAAATGTTGGAATTATTTGAAACCTAAAGTGCGTTTCATTTTGATTTTCTCTCCTTGTTTCATTGGAGCTTTTTTCCTGTGGGGTGACAGCCAGACTATGTTATAAAATATTCAGTTGAATGGATAATGGTACCACTGGTACAAGCGAAATGAAACAGTCTGAATTATTATTTTTTTAATTTAATCTCTTTCTCCCCTGTATTCTTTTCCCATCCAGATTTGAGGAATAATAAGATTTTAAAACAAGGCAAAAAAAATTTGTTAGCAATGCCTAAGGGATGAGAATTTCATCTTCCAGCTAACTTTAGCATGAATTAATGCATGAGGCACATTTTTAGCTGGTTTTAAAATACTATTGGTCCTTGGGAGTTACTCCATTATAACAACTAAGGGGCTTGGACAGTGATTTTGAAAATAATGTCTTGGACTATCTGGATCTTTTAAGCTTTCTAGCTGTTGATTTGCACTGGCAGGATAGAATGAAGGTTGTGTATTGTGTTGCAAAAGTTTGGATGGTGCCAGCTAGAAAATTTTTTCTCTGACAGTTAGTACTTACCCTGCAGAAGACCTGCAACATTTTTATGACACAATAAAATTGCTTCTTACTCATAATTGGAGGTGGGCTAAAGCAGCTTTCTGGGTGTATAATGTGACTATGGATGCTAAAGTAGCTCTGCTGAGCAAGTGTATCAAACCTTCTACCTGAGCTCAGCCTGCTGTGAGAGTTTTTTAAAAGATTTTTGTTTGTTTGGTTGGTTTTGTTTGTTTGTTGTTTTGTTGGTTTTTTTTTTAAATAATGCTGCAATGACCTCAGCGCTATGATGGGGAGGGGAGTGTAGGACATGTACGGTTGTCTCATCTTGCTGATTAATGGAAAAGCTTCCTGTTGCTCTACCCTCAAGCTACAAAATCCATTAACCACCCCTTGGGGTGCCTGAAATTTATTCTGGCCATTACCATCAATTAGAAAGTTAATAGTGTGATGATTACTGGGCTACAGTCCTAGCTATTTGTGTGATTTACACCAGGCTGGGATGAAAATGGGAAGCATCAACACTCGAGGAATCACATTTATGAGCAAGAATTTGGCATTAAGGGTGTGGTGATGTCAATATGCCTCTGTAAACATATGGCAAGAAGAATCATTAGTCATTCTCAATTCTCCAATTTAAAAGGCAGCTTTTAATTTAAATGTATGGAAGAACAACTTTAATATCCATCACAGCTAGGCAGATTTATTTTACTGACGACCATAAGCCTTGAGTAAGGCTGGGCCCGTGGGAATAGTTGCATTCTGAGTTACAGTGGTGCAAGGTATTCACCAACCTGATGAAGGAAGGGCAGAAATGTGCATCTTAGCCTGCTTGTTTGTTTTGACAAGCAAGTCTGATGGACAAGGAGATCTTCCAGACTGGTGCTTTTCCACTTGTAGTCTACTGATTCCCCAAAATTTTCCTAAGATAGCAAAGAAAAATCCTGTTGCCAGTAAACTTTCATTCCTTTTTTCAGGGTCTTTCACTGAAAATAATGTTGTGATGGCAAATGAAAGTTATTGAAAGTAGAGTACTGTGGCCTTACAGAAAATGCTGGGAGTGTGCATACCATCAGATGCACAAGCGCCAGTAACCTGTCAGCTTTTGGTATACATTAATTAGCTCCAAAAAATTAATAGTCCTCCTGGTGTTACTGATCCTTCCCACATGCATCCAGATGCTGCAGCACAAAATGACTTGTAGAAAGAACTGGTGAAATTTCACTATTGTTTCAGCCAGAGCACCGGTAGTGCCAGCCTCTTGAGTCTTTCACTGAGAGGGTCAAGTGGAGGTCTTGTTTTGACGGATATTCCTTTGTTTCTCGCTGCTGGATTTCACCTTGCATTGGATTGGAATAGCTAAAGTGCTTGTGATCGCAAGTCTCTCTGCAACTCTTCTTGACTTTTGCTGCTTCTGTCAGTGAGGGGTTGGAGATGAGTCTTTGAGGCCATAGGGAGATAAGAAACTGAAAGGGAGATCTGAGGAGCAAAGTGTTGGAGAGTCACCCTCTCTGCTGCTCAGGTAACGGAGATGAAAGATTCAGTTCTTGCAGCTGCCACTTCACTTTGTCCTCAGTGGCAACCACCAGTCTTTCTGGGAATCTGTTAGCCAGGCAAAATAAGTAAGTCCACACCTATTTTGCCACCAAAATTCTGCCCCAGACATCTCATCTCCTTTTCCAGAGTTTATCCTGCAAGTAGTCTTCTTGCACAGCAGAGAGGGGTTCCAGAATGGAGCTGTGGACCCTGAAATGGGATCATCCACAGCAAAGCCCCTCATTTACAGTCCCTTCTTGCAAAAGAATGCCTTGGAAATGCTTTCAGTCAAATCTCTGTGCGTTATTTTTCACACAAAAACTTGGGAATTGTATACTGGAAAGAAAAACCCTCATGTCTTGCATTCTGACGGCAAAGATCATTCTGATTTCCTGGAAACAGCTACTTGCAAGCCAGGGCAAATTGATCGTTGAAGCTGTGCAGTTCCATGTGTATGGTGGTGCATCTCCACAGGAAATACTTCAGATTTACATGGGAGCGTGATTGGGATGTGATCTTTGATCAGCAGGCAGGGGAGTGGGGAATCTGAATATGGATTTAATCAACAGCCAGAATCCTTTCTTGTTAGCCTGATGACATGAGAAGCCACTGCACTATGCAGTAAAAGGGGGATTATTTGTCAGACAAGATGGGACAGACATCTAAAATTAGAGAAGTAGTGAAAGGGAGGAGGGGAAAAGTGTATTGTTCCCATCTAACCCAAATTTGATTTTTTTTCTGCTAACATATTTGATGTTGCTCTTTTCTTCGGGTATCCAACCTTTATGCAGCAATGGTTCTGAAGCCTGAGGGTAAAAAAGCCCATCTCCACAGTACAGTGGAATGTTACTTCTGCTAAAAAAAGGCAGTGGCGTCAAAAACTGGTATTTTAAAAAATCCTTTAATGACACCTTGCAAGCACAAAATGCCTCTGCTCCCATGGATAGTTTGGTAAGGTGGGAGGATTTGAAGAGATATTATGCACAGGGATGTAAGTCACCAGAGCTGAAACAGATACATCCAGATTGGTGTTTTAGCTTTCCCTTCTTTTATTTTTGATTCTTTACTACTGATTATCTATGCCATAGACTATCTCCTCCCTAGGTTTTATTTTCTAGTGTCTCCAAGAAGAAGCTGAGTGAGCAACATGGGTTCTTCACCATGGCTTATACAGGTGACTGGTTTCTGCAAAGGGTGCTATGCTTTAGCAGGATAGATATGAACCAGTCTTTAGCAGTTCACAGAGAGACAAGTTTTGCATCATATCAAGGACAGTGTAGATCAGTTCAGGTGGATCATTTTGATTTCAGGACAAGAGTACTTAGGCCATTCAGCACAGTTCTTCCAAGACTTCAGGTGATAAAAAAGCACTTAGAAGGCTCAGAGACACTTACAAGGCTTAGAGCCTCATGCTTTGTTTGGGCATTTGGGGAGACTTTGAAGTTTCTGTCAACTTTCAATCTTGCCAGCCTGGTGGTGTGGTTTAACCCCAGCTGGCAGCTAAGCACCACAGAGCCGCTTGCTCTTTCCACTCCCCGTTGGGATGAGGAGGAAAATCATGGAAAAAAGTAAAAGTCATGGGTTGATATAAGAACAGTTTAACAATTTAAACAAAGTAAAATATAATAATTCAAGAAGAGAGAGAGAAAGAACCCAAGAAAAGCAAGTGATGCACAATACAATTGCTCACCACCTGCTTTCCTAAATTGTGATTGGCCCCTCTTT
The DNA here is from genome assembly GCA_035584735.1 of Pseudotriccus pelzelni. Classification (NCBI taxonomy): domain Eukaryota; kingdom Metazoa; phylum Chordata; class Aves; order Passeriformes; family Tyrannidae; genus Pseudotriccus; species Pseudotriccus pelzelni. Next base: position 25,622,514 of record JAWMRA010000162.1, on the reverse strand, counting down.
TGGGTAATTCCCCCAGTTTATATCAACTGGGCATGATAATCTGTGGTATGGAATATTCCTCTGGCTAGTTTGGGCCAGCTGTCCTGGCTATGCTTCCTCCCAGCTTTTTGTACACTTCCTCACTGATAGAGCATGAGGCACTAAAAAGTCCTTAACACAGTGTAGCACCACTTAGCAACAACCAAAACATCAGTGTGCTCTCACCACTGTTCTCATACTGAATTCGAAACAGAACACTACCAGCTACTAAGAAAAAATGAATTCTATCCCATCCAAAAATCAGGACCATGGCTGGCACTCAAGTGCTACCCTGATTATTAGAAGAATTCTTCTTTTCCTTGTCTTTGCATTCAACAGTCATAAGTCTTGCTGCTTTCTAACACTATACATTGTGGTATGAGTGGATTTGCTCTCTTTACTTGTTCAATTTGGAACACTTGCATGTTCATCATAATTGACCATTCCCTTCACCTTTCACCTGACAGTGATATGAGTAAGAAAGAACCTCACCCTGGTTGCAGGAATTCCTTTTATCCCATACAACTTGTCTTCTCTCCTGTTGGAATGTTCTCACCATCCCATGACTCCTGAAGCTATCAACCAAAGTCTAGTTAACCTGACAGAGAAATTCAAACTTCAGACAGACTGAGATCCTACTTGTTTTCCCCAAAACCTTCCAAATTGGAAAGGGTTTTTCTTCTCCTTGGTCTTTTGAAAGGTACAGAAGATGTGTTGTAGGGTGAAATGTGAGGTTTGCTGAAGCCATAATGGTTGGGTTGTACTGAAACTTATGTGTGTGCTCAGTGCAGCCTCAGATCATGATAGGAGTGTGGATGGTTAAGAAATGGTGACCTCTGCCTACAGCACATAAGAGGTTCAGTCATGTGGCTACAGATTTTGGCAGGCCCATCACTAAATGTGTGCAAAGGGATGGATGGTCCTTATTTTGGATGTGATAGAGACCGAGGGACAGGTATTCTCTGCTTATGTAGGTTAGTAACCTGAGTTACTAAATCTCAGCTGAAACAGCGTGGAAGGCAAGTTAGCTGAGTTTATTTTTCTTCAGCCATTACTTGAAGGAGAAATAAGCAACTTATCTGTGCCACCTACACACAATATCTCATGGCTCTTCCACTCCCCTATTTCCTTGTTTTTTTATTTGGGTAAAATTTTGAATAATTATCCAATGCAATATGTAAACTTGTGATTGAATGATAAAATGTGAGTTGTTTCTCCTGCTTGTCACATCTTTAAATTATTTATAACAATAATCAGCTGAACTGTATTAAGCTGAAAATTAGCAGGAATTTGAGTGTGTATACTTCTGTTCATTTGGATTACTCTAAATAAAAGTTAATTAAAAAGGAAAAGAAGAAAATTGAATTACTTGAACTGATTATGGAGAGCAATGATAATTTCATAGTTTCCTATTGTTTCTTTGCAATTTTTTACTCCCTCTCTACTCCAAGTCTTTTTTGTGGCTTTTGCAGGTGAGAAGCTTCATTTTATGATGAGAAAATTCTTTCCATAAAGGGAAAAGCTACATTTCATTAAACTCATAAAATTGATAACTTAACCTATAGAAAAATCCACAGTCACAACTCAAACTGGATGCAAAATATTTTCAAAAATGAAGTTTTAAGTCTGTTTTAAAATGCCTATTTAAACTGTATTTAATTTTGTCCTGTTGATATTGATATCAAGGCTCTTTCCAATCCTTATTTACACACACAAAACTCCAGAAAAGCTGTCAGGATGAAGTGGGAAGATGGTGGAGCCTGAGGGGACATTTGGCTCTGTCACAGACTTCCTTCAAATGTAGGATTAATTATCTAGTCTTTCCTTCCATTTCCCCCACCTAGAAGGTGGGAACAGTACTGTTTGCCAGCCTGCTGAGGGCCTCATGAGAAAAAAAAGCGATCACAAGTGTGTTCACTAAGGGAGTGAAAAATGTGAGTCCCTGAAGTTTCAAACTGTTTTGCTTTTCTTTACCCATGAGATGTCTATAAAAGTTGATTTCAGCCTGCCTGGATAAATTTGAAGTGTTTTAATGTTGTGTCATATGTTGTGCTGTTACAGCCACATAAAGAAATGCTAACCAACTGTTTGGCTTGTCACTGTTGTCAGAACACTTAACACTGCCCTCTTGAACCAAACTCTTATGAAGGCAAAAAACCCCCTCTCTGAACTAGCTTCATTTTAGCCTAATCCCTGCTTAAAGCAAATGAACTATAGCTAAACATCAGCCAATTTGGTTAATAAAGTGAGGAAGAGGAGTCCAGGGAAGGCTTAAAGATGCTGTATAGTTGGTCCCAAACTGCAAAAAGACCTTTAGCAGGGGCAGTGTCAGGGACATAAATCAGTTCAGTATTTAAAGGTCTGGGCTGCTCAGTGGGCTACAGGAGTTGTTTTTTAAAAGAACAAACAAAAACTGTGTGCTGGGGAGTGGGACTGATAACCATTCAGAGTGTGACCTCAGGAGAGAAACTTGTACCAGTGAGGACAAGGTCTGCCTCTGCTACATGGAAATTCTGTGCAAGGACACAGGATTCACTATGTTTATGTCTTGCAATTGTTCTTCAGTGTGGAGTTCTAAAACTTTTCAAAATGTGTCAATCTCTATGAGCTAGGCAAAAGGATCCCATTAGAAATGGGCAAAGCTTTGGAAGATTATTTGTACAAAGAATTAGAAAGACAGACCACGGTGAGAAGTATCCAGGTGAAGCAAGGTAATTTGCAAAGCAAAATTAATTTTCTGAGAAAATAAGGAATGGAATTAAAAAAAAAGTGTCACCCTGAGAGAGAAACTGAGATCAGGATCATTGTTACTTTCTGATAAAAATACCAGGGTTACATATGAAGGAGTTAAATCAAAACAGGCATCAGACCAAAAGTGATATCTGTCAATGCCTAGTGAAAGGCTTAACAGGAAGAACATGTGAACGTAAATGGTTAGCTGTTGAAGAAGACTTTGACATTACTAGCTTTTGTGAAACATGGTGGTATGGCAAAAATCAATGGGAAACTTTAGTACCTGGCTATGAAACCACAGTAAAGAGTTTCACTGTAAGTGATGAGGGAATAGCACCTCAGCCTAGAAGCATCCCCAGAAAAAAAAAGCAAAAGTCAACAGCTCTACAGCAGAGTTTACAAACAGGCATAAAACATTGCACATGGGAATACAAATACTCCCCAGAATTACCAGCTCCAGTATTTTTCACATTCAGACATGAAAGACCATTTTTAATGTCTTAATTATTCCTTTATTTAAAACCTTGTTCAGTTGAAAGCCTTTTGTAAGTGCAGACTGCGGCTCCACAGCTCTGCCTTCTGCAGTCTGAAAGACTTCTTTCCAAAAATCTGCTCATGTCAAGACTAATACAGTAGCGACTGGCCAATCTTGTGCTCAACTGGCCATTCCCTTCGGAGTCAAACTAGGTGGCAAACTGAGTTATGCGGGAGGCTGGAACAGATGATCTAATAGTCGTTGCTGTTCCTTACTTAAAATACCTGACTTCTGCCAGAGGTGAATTCATGTGCAGAAGGAGAAATGGGATAGAGAGCATCTCTTCACACTGCTCCTGGTCATGACAGGCTGCCCTGCTCTGCTGCTCCCTAACCGCATTACAGCTGTTTCTGGTCCTGCCTCCCAGGGCTGGCTGCCACTTGGACCATGGTTAGAACAGCAAATTAAATTGTGGAGGAAAGAGGGCAAGGACGTGAAACACAGACAGTGTTCTTGTAGTGGAGGTGAGGGAAGCAGTCAAATTAATAGGTGAAAGCCAAGCATAATTGGTGGGAAAAGGAAAAAAAAAAGTAAATGGTGCCAATTAAAGTGATTGCTTCGTGATGATGTGTGTTATAACAAGAAACTTAGTCTGTTAACATGGGAAGAAAGCTGTACTCTAGTAGGCAGGAGACATGAGACAGCTTAAGGTCTGCAAGTAGTATTTTTCTTTTTTTCTCATGGACTGTTCCAGAAAGATCTTAATGCAAAAAACCCCACCTTGACCACACGATCAATTGTTTGATTCTTCAAGTCTTCAACAGCTTATGTAAAATAAGTACAGGCAACCTTAAATTTGTAACAAAGGTGAGTAAACAGCAACTTGCTAGGGAATTTATTTAATCTGTATATTCAGTCTGACAGTCCTCTGAATGGCAGTCTGAGCCTCTTGAGAAGCATAGGGCTCATGTTACTGGTTTATTCAGAATGCCTGTTATAATTGTGAAATATTGGTAGGAATGGATTGAGATATATTCATGACAGTAGGTGGACTAATGAAATTCAGTGACTTTATTTAAAACGTGTAGGAGTTTATTATAATACTGTAATAGAAATGCCATTTACCCTGACGGGAGGAGAGGGAAAAGCCCTGTCAATGAATAATAATGGAGGTATTTAAATGTCAACTTTCTTGCGCATAGTTTGCAAAATATAAATTACTCTACATGTTTCTAGTTTTGTTTTAGTTTATTACTGGGAAAGTCAGAGCTTCAATCCCAGAATCATGGTATTTTTTTATCCTGTGAAATGAGCTAGTAAGAATGAAAATATTTATCTACTTGGGTGTTTGCTGTACTGAAAAAGCAGGGAGTCAGATTTTAAACAGCTGCTGATAAAATCTGGGATTTAATGGAAGCAATTAAAACTAATATAGTGGGACAGTTGTGAAGTTCAGAATTGAGTCTCAATACATTTTTCCTGAATATTATTCTTTTACTGTCATCTGCATTTCAGTAACATCCACAGTCTCTGAACACAGATCTGAACATACTCCCCTCTGCAATTTGGGGAACCATTGCAGCACATGTCTACACTAGAGACAGTAAAATAGGACTTATTCTTCACTATTTACATATACCTATTTCGGTAGCTGTGGCTATTCAGCAGGTGGTTCAAAGATAGAGTTTAATTTTTGTGTTTCCAGCTCCACAGACCCTGGGTTTAGTTCTTGATTTATACAAACATTTTCTTGCTCCTCTCAAGTTACAGAGATGGACTAATACTGAGTTCTCTCTGCAGAACTTAAGAGAAGCATTGCCTTCCACAAAAGGTGTGGGAGATGTTTTTTGGCACCTATCCATTCCCCTTCAGATGACTGGGATTGAATCTGTTGATCCTACACTGGTAGAGAAACACCTGGTAACTGGGAAGGTGGAAAGACTGGCTATTTGTCAGTTTGGAACTTCATAATGAGAGTAAGATCTAAAGAGTAAGCCTTTGATTGCTTGTGAATTTGTTTGTCTGCAAAAAATGATGGTTTTCTAAGCTTTCCAATCTTTCAGTTTCTTTTATAGATGTTGACAGAAGCACATGCTTCATCTGTATGTAGTGTTGCCTGTAAATAAAGCTATGCATGCAAAATAATTGCCTAGAGATTTGAAGAAAGAAATGTCTGGCAATTCTGACTATGATTACCATTTGCTGTTGACATCAGTTTGCCTGTGCTTTGGCAGGAGTACTGGCTGCTTTTCTTGAACAACTTCAAAGCAAGTTTTATGTCTCAGATTTTCTTTGCCCCCATTCCCTTTTGAAAGATCACATTTTGAGTTCACTGTCACTGGTATAAGAAAGAGCTGTATTATTTCATTAATGTATTTTTTCTAACTCTGCAGGTCAGATTTAGTCCTTACAGTCTTTACATGTCTTTATCAGCTCAAACTTTGCAAACAGTGTAGGTTTTCTGGTAGCAAAGGGTAGTATTTCTGACAGCAACAGAAATACTAATTTCTGAGAAGACCGGGTAGTGAGGTGGGACAAGGCAATGAACTGAACAGCAGTCCTTGGCAAGGCTGTGTTCAGCATCCTGCTCTGGATCCCTTCATCTGAATGATGGAGCATCTCTGAAATATTTGGTAACAATAATAATCATAACAGTATCCTACTGCTCAGTCCACTGAGGAAATAGCTCAGTTAGTTTATATGTGCTTGGAGAGAGATGATCTTATAAAGGGAAAGATAATCAGCAGGTGAGAATTTGATGTTAATGCTCCAAACACAAAAGGACATACATGCACACACATGTGCAAGTGTTTACTGAGGGGAAGGGAAGAACCTGTGGATGCAAATTATATGTCAGTTGTTGTATGAGCAGGCAGATACGTGCAAAGGCTTCTATAAATTGGCTGAATAGAAAGACTCGATTTTAATGCAAATATGCATTTTAGTTCAACTCATCTTTAATGGGTAAAACCCCAAGCTGCTGCTTTCTTCTTTTATTCATGTAGTGATGACAAAATCTGAAATCCTAGAAGCTGTGGTATGAATCAAGCTGTGGAACCTAAAGCAGAAATTTAACAGCCTGCATATTCAAAAGAACTCAAAAAACCCCCCAAAAAACCCATTAAGTGTCTTAAATATCTTTGTAAGTTTAAACATTGTTGGCCAGATAGGAAAGAACCTACAAATAATTGGTGCCAAGAATTTACTTTAGAATCTCTGGTTTTGGAGTGCTTTGCACAAAGGATGAACTGCTTGGAAGTGAAGATCGATATGGAGCCATATGTACATGTTACAGATGAGATATAGGAATGTTGTGCTTTTTAAAGTCTCTGCTACCCAGATACATGTCACTTTTCTGCTATTTATGGATGTAGTCCAAACCAGTATAGAGTGCCAGCTATACTGGTTTGGACTGATGATCTAAATCCCTGGGATACAGGGACAGAAGTCAGACAAGCATGAGCTGCATAATGAACAAAACCTCTGCCGATGGTTCCAGGTTCCAGTCACATGTTAAGAGTACATGTTAGAGGAACTCTGCACAGTCTTGTTGGTTCACTTTTGTTCCTCCCCAAACCATGAAGTCAGTGTCTTTATGGGAAACTCTCACACCGGAAATATTTTATTTTCTCTACCGAATGATGTCTTTTAAAGGAAGAATAAAGCACCTGTTCATACTCTCTGCTAGTCAGTGTGAAAAAAACTTCCACAACAAAACAATCAACATATAAATTGTAGGTGTACTGTTCATGTAGTTAAGTTTTCAAAAGGGCATTGATGATTTTTGCAGAAAATGGAACTGTAATTTCACTGAAAAATCAACTGGAGCAGCTACTTTGGAATACAGTAATCTTTACAAAATTAGTCTAAGCTTGGAGTATAAGATGAATTGATAACCTTAGTCTCTTGCTGTCTGCTGTTTGGCTCTTCTGACAATCATTATAATCTTCTAGATGCAGAATTTAGCATTTCTTATTGTACATGTTTATTTTAAAATGCTTTGGGAAGATGCTGGCTTAATTTTTCCTAATCTAATTTAAATGCAAATTATAAACACTCACATGATGCTATGTGTATATAATTAAGTATCATTATATACTACATGAATCATTGAAAAAGCTCTAGAGAGCCATTCTGCTATTTAAAGCATGACTTATATTGAAAAGCTGCCAAGTGACTTGTGGTTTTGTGATTAAGTGTTTGTACTTATGAAAATCTCTTTTGAATTGTAGGTCAACAGATTATGGGACAACATACGAGAAACTGAATGATAAAGTTGGTCTGAAGACTATTTTGAGCTACTTGTACGTTTGCCCAACAAACAAACGTAAGGTAGGTGATAACATGGTTGGCTTATTTTGGATTTATGATGCTATTTCTGTCCTGGAGATCTCTTCCAATTTCCTCAATATCTGTTACTATTTAAATGGCAGGAATCTCTCTCTTTCTGTCTTGCCTTGAAAAGTTGTGTAGCTTTATCAAGATATAAATCAAATTGTACTGCTTATGCTACCTACCAGTATATTTTAGGGAACACACTGTAGGAAAAGGTGGCTATTAAAAGAATAGGTGTAATAGGCATTTAATTGTTTCCTTACCTTCTAGAAGGTGACGACTGGGAGAGAGACTCATTAAAATGGCAGAAGTGCATCTACAGTGACCAGATTTTATGTAACATTATTTGTCTTTTAAGTGCTCCCACTAGTGAACTGAACAGGATTTGACAAATTCCTGCAGAGAAAATGCCTTCCGAAGCCCAAAAGGTTTTAATCATCCAGACACCCTACTGACTAACAATTTACTAAGAATTTATAACACTGACATATTAATAGAAGGAATCTGGATGCCTTCTTTAAGATACATTTTTGACAAAATTTTTGTGATTTGGAGGTAATAGGAAGAGATGAAGCACAGTTCATAATGATAATGGCAACTTGTACTCTCATATATGCTGTGTGGTAGGGAATCATTACTTACTGGTGATTTGGTGTAGAAACTAAAAAGTATTTAAATCACCCTGAAATTACTATCAAGTTATTGTCAAATCTGTCCATACATTGGTTCAAAAAAAAAAAAAAAAGGAAAGAAAAAAAAAGACTGAAAATAAAATGAAAATGTGATTAAATAAATGGCAGTGTTGGCACCATTGTTCCCTTGACTTTCCAACCTAGGAGACTACAGTGCATATGCAGTGGGTGGAAGTCCCTACTCCAGCTCATTTCCAGAGGGTATATGAACATGGCTACAGTAGTTTTCTATTCCTTGCTTTCACTCCTTGTGCATGGTTCGAGACTGTGAAAGGAAGAGGGAGCTGTCCTAACCAGAGAGGACAATGCTTAGTAGATTAAATTGTGATTAAATTGTCCTAAATTAGTGAATAGATGTCATCTCATTGCATTTGACCCCTGATGTAGATGTGAAGCTCTCCTTTAGAAGCTAAAGAATGAAATTACCAGATCACTTAAATGTCCTTCAGCTCTGAGGTTTGAAAGGTGGTCTCCTGAAACAGAAATTGTGGTGTGGAGAATTATGTATCTCTCTCTCTCTCTCTCCATATATATATATATCTATATCTATCTAAAATTATGCCTGATGTTTGTTGGAGAGTGATAGTACTGTTCTCTAGAACTAAGGGTTCCAGCTGGGAAAAATCTGTAAGATCCTTTAGCTGTGGTGCTGCAGAGAAGGCTAAGAAGGAACTAGGAGTTTTGCAAGCTTGTTAAACCAACTGGCTGGCCCTGAAACGCCTTCACCATGTCTGGCTGCACCTTCCTGCTCCCTCCCTTGCACTGCCACCCTTGTTTGTGTTGCCATCTGGTGAGCTGGATCGAGGACTGATCTGCCTGAAAACAAGTCCCGTTCTAGCTCAAAACCTAAATAGATGAAAGGAAAAAGCGTTCAGGTGGAAGTGTGGAACTATCTGTTCTGGCAGTAGACTGCACTCAAGTTGGCCTATAACCAATATGGGACGGTGCCAGAGGAAAGCTGCAACACCTGGGACGAGAGGACCTATGTAATGGTCTAAGATAGAATTTTTCAAAACTTCTTTCAGCAGGAGCTGAATTAGGCTCACAGGGAACCTTCTGGAGGCTTGGCTTATGCTGTCTATTTCTGCAGAACACTAGGCCATTCCTTCAATAAACATTTCACTTTAGGCACTTAGCTAGTCCCTCAGGTTAAGAGGGCACTGGGAAGAGAGTGTAGAGCTACATTATGTTTCCACACTACAAACACTTCTATACGAAACCTCAAGGTTTTTATTATACTTGCTGTGGAATGAAAAGCTGAAGGAAACATATTTACAAATTTTGCCACCAAAAATATTTTTAGTAAAAATCTGTGGATCCTGAGACCTGATCCCCTCTTCTCCCCTGAAATTTTGGTAACACTTTCAGAAACTTTGACCACTGAAAGTTTCATCTTGTTTCACTAATGTAGGCTGGGGGGGTAGCTGCAGAAATTGTTTTAAAATGTGGAGCTCAACTATTCTAAATTCCGTGAATTTTATAACACTCAGCACTTCATGTGAAGGATTTATACACTGCTGCAGTTAATACTGGCAAATGTTAACTGCATTTTCCCTAAATATGTGTTATAAGTGCTGATTTTTTTCTGACTGAACCTGCAGCCTTTAATGTCCTTTGTTCCACGAGGCATTCCTTAGCAGAGAGAAAAGGCTTCTTCTGTAGTGGAAAAGAAATGGTGCATTTTTTCTGTTGAAGTTATTGGATATGAGACCTTGCTACAGCAGTGATCCATAAGCTGCCTATTTTGGAAAAAAAAAAATTCTTTTAGCACACGTTTAACTTTTAGGAACAATTCCATTGAAACAGAAGGAAAATTTTGAACTTAGGTGACTGAAGGCTGATTGCTTCTGATGAAAAAAACAAGTGTATCATCTATGTATATATGTCTTGTCTGTTCTTTGTAAAGCAGAGCAGTAGGAACAGTGAACTGTAGAATGCATGTAATTGGATTTATTAAAATACTTGATAGATTTGTTAATGAATTTCTGATTATTTTCACATTTTGGAAAAGAACAAATGACAACATGTGTTGAATATATTGTTTTTTATAATTTATTTCCTCTTCTACATGTAGAAAAAAAAAAAGTGTCTATAAATACCCAGTATTTGCAAAGCTTCCCACAGCCCATGAATGCCAATTTATTTCTAAAAGCTTTTGACTGCCAATTCTTGCTTCTTTATTGAACAAATTTAAATCCTTTAACCAGACATTGTAGGCAATGTCATGTTGCAAAAGGGTGCTTTGATAACAAAAATCAGGACAAAGCCAACCGTTATTTACAATTTAAACTGAAGACCTATTGCCGTTGCTTGGTATTTTTCTGAATTGCAGTATTTTGTGAAGGAAATAATAGAAAATGGTGACTAACACAGCGATGTATAAGCCCTGGCAATGAGAAGTAGAAATAGTTTTTTAGTATTCTCTCCTTACACTGAATTACTTTGCTACCTGGTCGTATGACTGATGACACGAATCAGGCGAAAAAAAAATGTTACGCGTGGATCTTGCCAAAGACACAGAGCCTGTTTGAGTATTTGTCAACAAATGTCTAGAACAGAGAATCCCCAATGTGCAATAAATCCCTAGGCTTAGGTATGTCAACACTGGTTTATTTGTTGGGTTCATAGAGCGTTTTGTGAAGAGGAAGAAAATTATTTGAATGCTTCAACGTGAAGAAATACTGTTTGGGCATAATGCTGATGGGTTAAAAGCTAAACTAAAATAGAAATCCAAGTAGATATCTTGAAAATCCATTTTCGCGTTTTCTGTCATATTCCTAGGAACTCACATGCACTAAGTTTTAGTCTTTCTTTGTAAAAGCCCTTCAGATAGGCTGTTTTTACCAATTTCATGGAAAATCATAGACATACACACATAAAAAGTGAATGAGTGGTGATGGGGACTCTGCAGTGTGTTTAACTAGAGGTGTTTTTTTTGACTCAGAAAGTGCTGCTGCCTACTTTGGACCAGTGTGTCCTTGTACAAAGCACGCGGCGTTCTTTGCAAAGAGCCAGTTTGTGCAGCCCATTTTTTCTTTGTGCTTTCAAGCCCCTGTATCTGTGTATCTTCAGTTAATTAATAAAATGCTGAGTGATAGTATCTGCCAGTAACCGTTATGCTATTAATAGGACTAGTGCATCAGATATTTCCTGTGGGTTTGAATTTTTGTGGTACGTTTTTTGTGTTTGTTTGTTTTGTTTTCTCTCTTCCTTTCTGCAAGCCTGCCTTGATTTTTCCCTTTATTCCTGCAGCGGTTCAGATTTTAATTGCTGTGCAGCACAGTGTTCTCTTTCCCCTCCCCCTCCCCCTTTAAAGATGAATGGATTACAGATGCCTTCCTCTTCCTTTATTTTTAGTGTTTGAGTTTAGCACCTTTATCACAGTGTGTTAAGCACTGTCCTGTTGTGTGGGTGGCTCCAAGATAGAATATATTTATTGTAAATATAATTGAATGGGTTTCAGTGCTGGCTAGATCCTCAACTACTTAAAATTTATTTCTAATAATGAGTTTTAAATGAAAGGAATGCCTGCCTAACCTTCTGTTCTTTCTAGCATTGGGGGGGAGGTGGTGCACAGAATAGTTGGCAGATGCTTCTGTTAGTCAAGACTGTGAAAGATTTACCCTTTTTAGCTTAAATAGGAATGATTGAGTGCTGCTTTCTATCCTGTGGTATTAGATGAGTTGATTTGCTTTAAGGAGCTCCTGGGTTTGGAACATAAAATGCTCACTTGTTTAAAGGGTAAGACCCAGAACTCTGTGCTTTGCACTCACCTTTGCACGTGCTCTTCTGAGGGTTAGGGCAAATGTCTGTAGAGATGAACAGTTCTGCCTGATATTGCTGTTTCTCTGGAGTCTGCTACCCTCAGTTGCTAAAATCAGATTGGGAACACTTCTAAGTATCCTCTCTCCGACTGTCTCACCATGGAAGCTTTCAGAACTCTGATGTGATGGCAGATCTTGATTTTTTCAGTCCAGGAAAAACAGTTATTTCCAGTGGTGTCCTCCTTGTAAGCCTCTGTAAACCTGTAGTGTGAAGGCTATCTGTTTGTACTGGAGAGCTTAGAGCTCAGCAGAGCTCTAAGCATGCCTCGCTGTAGAGTGAGATCCTGTGGTGGTCAAGGGATTTATCTGATGTTTTTACTGATCTAATAGGCAGTTTGGGTTAGTTAGTACTACACATGCCTTTAATCCAGTGGTTTTCCAGTGGGAGAACATAGGGGTTCTTTACTTCTTGCTTTTCTCTAAATATGGCAGTCTAAATCTCTTTTGTTCAGCAGTTTTAGCTTAAAATTTCACCTTATCAGAAAAGAGTTGAAGTCTTGAACCTACAAGAGGATTATTTTGGATTGCAGGAGTGATTCAATTGACTTCTGGTAGCACTGTACATATGTAAAGAGTTCACTACCTGTGGGAGGAGAGACATCTCACACTGCTAATTAAGAAGTCTTTAATTTGCTGCAGTTCAACAGTAACGATGGATTAAGTCACCTGCTATTAGAAGCCTCTGGTGATGGTAACTGGAAAATCTGATAATCTTGGGATGTCCTTGGGTTAATGCAATTACAGTTTTCACTCTTGCCTGTAATATCTTTAGTTTCAAGAGTACCTACCTATGAACCAGATAAAAAATATAGATTTGATTTCCATTTCAGAAGAATGCCTCCCATCTCATATGAAAACAAGGATCTAGCCAAAACTTTTCATTAGTTAAGAAGCTAGATTGTTCCTCACATCTGTTGGATATGATCTAGCAGAGCTGCAGTGCAGTAGTTTCTCTGAAGTCCATGAAGACATGTAACCTGGAGTGACCGTAAGCTGGTGCTCTATTCTTAGTCTTTCCTACTGGGTTCATGGGAAAACAAATAATTAGCAAACATTTGATCCATGTTAAAGTGAAGGCAGAGCCTCATCTGTCAAAGTGAATATTTTTGCTTTTGAAGTGTCTGGCAGTATTTGCTACCAAACTTTCTGATTCATGGCTACAGTATATGACAGCTCTCACAGTAGCCATTTACACACAAAGCCCTTGCCATTATTCTACTTCCATATCTCTTCTTGGATAGGAAGTGAAATCAAAACCCATTTCTTCCACTTCTGCTCTTGTAAGCCTATCAAAAATAGTGGCAGTTTTGACATTTTCCCACTCAAAGTAGCACTACAATATGCCATTGTATCTCACAGAAGTCTCCAAGGGCACACTGAGTGTTGAAACTAATGATAGGGAGGTATAAGCCATAGAATTCAGCTTCAGAGCTAAGATTCAAGCAGACTGAGGAGGGTTTCAAAGAGATTCTTTCTCTTCTGACTCTGTCCTCTGTTTTCTACAAACTGAACAGTTAAAATGTATGCAAGGTAATCTCTTGTTGAATGTCCTTCAATTTTTTTATCCCTTTTTAATTCCTCCATGATTTACCAATATTCTGGAACAGATGAAATACCTTCTGGCAAGGGAGGATACGTGCCAGCAGCTTAGAGAGCAGAGGAGTGATATGTTTTTAGTTGCAGACCAAATACAGGCAGCTGAGATTGATGGTAGTGCAAAATGTGTCTAATTACAGAGCAAACCTGTCTTATTGTCAAACTTGTAGCTCCATGCATTTTCATAAGTAAGACAGGTTGTTTAAACCAGGAAGAAAGCCACTTGCCATAATATTGATTTTTTTTTTCCTCTGAAAAATAGACCCAAGCAGTTAGAAATCAGTTTGTTGAATGTCCCATAAAGTAGGACTAAGAATACATGCAGCGGGGTTGCTTTCAGGTACCTTCTGGATTTTGAGCTACTAAAGTTACATAACTAAATCTCACTTTTATGTCCTTTTGCTGCTGTGTTGTGGTAGGAACATATTTCTTTTTTCTTGAAGTGTGGAAAATGTCATGTTATACAACTTCAGAAATTCATCTTAAAGAGATACTGTGACATAATCACATGATGGCTGTACTCTTGTGCATTGGAAATGATCACGTAAAAAAATACCAAATGTTTTATGAATATTGACCACTGGAGCTCTGAGCTCAGCCATCCCTTGCTAGGCTTGAAAGAAAGCAGTATCTGTTACTTGGCAGACAGTGTAATCAGTAGGGTGTGTTTATCAGCAGATTGCAAACTGCTCACTGCTGTAGTTTAGATATGTTGTTATGAAGAAATGAATGACTAAATGACAGGATGCTTGAATGTTTTGCCTTTTGCCTCGCTGTACTTGGAGTACAAGCAGAAAAAGGTGAAGAAAATAAATGAGAAAAATATTCTTGATTATGAAACTTCTGATTGATAAGTGCTAGTGAATGCAGAGAGAGGAGTGATGGCAAAGATTAATGGGTGTAATTATAAAGTTTTCTACTGCTAAGAAAATGTGGAATTTGACTTGTATGCAAATAGCATGAGAATTAGAGACCAACAAGTGATGACTCATATATCATACTGAAAGGAAGAGGTCCTTGAGGAAGCAGCCAGGTTTCTTGGAGAAAATGGAAATCATTCAGTGTCTGGTATGAAAAAGATATTGCAAAAGCCATAAATGACCTTTTAGTGCTATTAAATGAAAGGTTTGGGTTTCTTTTGCAGGAACAGAGAGAGATTTCACGTAGAAGAATAAATAATAAAAAAAAAAGACTCAAGGTTAATGCAAAACAGAGAATTCAAGGGTCCAAACTTACTGAAAATAAGGCACTGTAATCTGTATCTTTTTTATTGCATCTTTTGATTCCCATCTCTCCAACCCTTCCTCATTAGTAAGCAAAAAAGGATTTAAAACATTTAGGAAGAGCATATAACTTGGGGAGAGAAGACAATACAATGCTTACTACAGCTTTGAGAATAATGGCACAGGGAAGCTGTGTGTAGGAACACACAGAATTATCCTTCTATTACTATGACGTGGCTTTCAGATGGGCACGAGTCTCTCACAGATGTGCACAAACTCAGTTTTTCTGTGGAGGAATCTCTTCTACATTGTTCAGAAGTACTGCCAGTATGTCTGTAGAGGAAAATGTTTCAGGCATAAATGAGAACAAAGGAGTGGAAGCTGTTGAGGTAGCATAGCAATGATGATGGCAATCATTGGAGACAGTGCAAGGGTGATGTAGAGAGATTGACATTAAGCAACTAAACTAAAATATGTTCAAGAAGAACTATTAGAGGAGTTCTAGCTATGTATTCTGATAGAATGGATCAAGCCCTAGACCAGTGGTCTGTTTTTCATTGCTAGGGGAGGGTAATCAGACCGTGGTGAATGTTCAGGGCACACTCGTACCTTCACAGTGTTACTGTGTATTGTTTGCGAAGAAGAATATGTGAAGATTTGATGAGAAATACTTAATAATAAATTCTGAGTATGGCCAACAGTTACCATAAATTTGTGAACCAACCCACTTTTGTTGCTTTTTCTTAAACTGATAGTGCGGTTGGAAAACTGGAGGTGGTGAAATAATTTCAAAAGAAATGAAACATTTAAATCAAAACATTATTTGACAAGAAAGAATCAAATTTGCAAAGTTTTCTATTGCATATGGAATATTATGAATAATGGATTTTGTTATTTAGAGAAAAAAAATTCATATTGGTTGAAAGCTCTTATTCCTATTCTAAACATTAGCGTTTTTTCTGCTGGGGTCATCTAAGGCTTTTCTGTCTTGAAGAGATTGATGTTAAAATAACAATGTTTTGCTGATAAAAAGCTAAAACCAATTTGTTTTGAAATGTTTCCTTTCAAAATTCTTTAGAGATTTGCCAAGATAAGCTATACTGAAAACAGTGTAACACAATAATGGTACTTAAATTACATTCTTAATCACTTTCATGGTTCTGTTTTTGTTAAAAGTCTGAAGTGAATAGTTTCAATGCAGTAAAACATGAATTCTCCACTGCATATATGTGTTTAGGTCTCTATATGCCTCTGTGTAAAAATAAAATCTCTTCATAGTCTCCAATCCCGTATACCTAATTCCTGCATTAATGGAAATAAGGAAAATTAGAGGGAAACTGTGATCTGGTCCTTGCACCCCAAATCCTCTGTGTGCAGACATTTCTCAGGGTTTTGTTTCTCCTGCTGAATGATGAGATGTTTATGTGTTTGTAGCAATATCTTTGTCTACACACACAGACCAAAAATACAGATAGAAAGCAGTGGGTTATGTTCTTCATGAAATCACAGTTATCAACAGAGCTTCTATTTGTGATGCCTAATCTTGTTGCAAAATTAGAAGGTGTATCTTCATCAGTCATGATTAAAAAAAAATCACCTTTCCCTGGTTTAGGGCTCTTTTGCTCAGCACACTGTACTGAGTTTGAACATTATTTTGCTGTGTTGTTTTTTCTTTCAGAGTATGTTTTAGAGGATTTAGCCTTGAGCTTGGTCTCGTTGCTGGGCTCTCTTTGTTTCCTCATGGGTTCAACACTTTCCGTGAACTGTACTCTTGAGCATGTTGTGTACTCTGGATGTAGCTTTCTGGTGAAGACAATTCATCAGAAGTAATTCCTTAATAATAGGCACGGCAGCTGTTTCTGGATGTTATGCAGGACTGAGAACATAAAATCATATTATTGTGACTGATCCTTCTGTGTCAAGACCAAGTTTCTTTTGTCCTATTTATAAGTTAAGAATTTATAGATAGAGAGGTAGAGATTTTCTTTCTCCATGTTTTAACAGCATCTGTTCCTTTGGGCTCTGGTGCACAACTTGTTTCTCATTTATTACTATTATTAATGGTAAACAATGAATGTGATAGCAAAGCAAACCTGAATGGCACCAGTCTGTGCTTACTTTTTGGCACTTTAGGAAGAAATGCAAACACATCCATATGCCCTCCCTAAAGTAATATTATTCAGCTCCCAGAAAGCAAAGAACAATTGCAGATGAATCAAATCCCAACTGGGGAAGAAAATGTGACAGTTTCTCTGCTTCTACTTGAGACCCTTGGTCATTTATGGATTTTGTGTTAATAAGTCCTTGAGAAGGAATATTGTCAGTCCTAGTTTACGAATGAGATCAAATGTAAGTTTTCTAAGTCAAAAAATAATCAGCTGCAGACAGAAACTGAGCACAGGATTCTGGTTGAAATCCTAGCCACAAAATCATCTTTACTCCTAATTCTTATGATTCTGGAAGATCTGTTCTCCTTTTGTACCATTTGTTTCTGAGAGGGAATCCCAAATTGCATGCCACCTGTGCACATTTTTGTTCTTCATTTGCATTGCTAAAAAATATAAATACATCTTTTCCCTCCCAAGAACCCAACCAAACAAAAACTGCAGAAAGGAAAGCAGGAAACACCATTCAAAGCCTGTTTGGGAGAAGAGTAGCACTAGGCTATTGTGGAGGGATAGAGTAAGCTGCATTCAGTCATTGCAGTGGCAATGCAGTGTAACAGTGGGCAAAATTCATAAATCATCTGGTGCCCCAGACCCCTGTGTCTAACACCATTGTGCACTGCAGTATTCCTTTTTAATCTTGAAAATAAAGAAATAAATTACTCTAATACCTTTTGAAAATATGTCTGACGTTTCAAACGTTGGAGCCAGGAGCTATCTTCCAAGTCATATAAAAAATGTTACAGTGTTTCACTGTTTTCTTTCTATAATACCTCTACCAGCAAAACTCTCCCATGTGTTCTAGGATGCCAAACCTTTCGTTTTGCTAGTTTCAAGTGTGTTTCTGACATTTGCAAGCTCTCACAGGAGCATTTACTCAATTAGCACCAAAGACCCCATTGTTCCAGAGAGACTGACCTTCCCCCCCGGGCACCAATTACAATCTATTACTTTTATTCCCGTAGTGCTTGCTGTAATTGGAGCCCTGGCTCTTTGCCTGGTAGAGCTTGTTGGGTTTTCATCTCCTTTTCTTTATTACTGAAACTTTGCTAAAGATAACAAGAGTGACAATTCCAAAACATATATGTGTACACCTTGGGGGCAACAACATCATTTTAATGAGACTTTTAATTTAATCTCTCTTTCACTTGTCATCAGGAGTATAAGAAAAATCCAAGGGAAAGAATAGATATGTTTCACATGATGACATGGCTGGCTTACTTCCTCTTCTTGTTTTCTTCCTTCAGCTAATGTGCCCCAATTATTCACAGAAAAGATTTGCCAGCAACTGAAGGAACAAATATGCTGTGGGCCTTGCTAGTACTTAACTACAGTGCTCTGGAAGTTGAGGGGAGGAAGAGCTGTGTACTTGACAAGTCTCTTGACCCTCAAGGTCTGTCCTTTGTATTACAACCCACTGGAACCAAAGACTGTAAATAATGCATTGCTAGTAGCAAAGCTGCACTTTGTGGTTAAGACTCTTGCTGTAAAATTATACTTTTGTGCTTATTAGTTCTTTCTACCAACTTGTTTCCTCTTTCAGCTGGAATTTGTGAGAGTAGAAGTGACTGCTGATTGAGTGCAGAGGGGTTTTTCACTATTGAACATATTTGTTTGGAGAGCTGCTCAGACATCTGCCAGAATATGTTTTTTTCTGAAAAATCAGGATTTAAAAAAAAAAAAAGTGTTCAAGTGTCTGCCTTTTGTCATCTCTTCTTGTTTGGGATCTTTGAGGTTGTATGAAAACTTTCTGTGTTCAAGCTATTGCCAAACCCTCAACTATTCTGAAGTAAAAAAGTGTTATCACAGAAAGCAATTCAGTTTTTAGACCAGCATAGTACACAGTCTTATGGTATAGATAGCTAGCTATTAAACAGACATTGGTAAGTTGTCTGTTACAACATTTAGATGTTTCTAAATCATTACGATGATAAATTCTAAAAAATCTAGAGTCTATCAGATTGCATAAGCTTAATTGAGAAGTAACAGGAGACACAACCTTTCTTTTCTGGTCCAAGCAGGATCCTAGGTCCTAGACAAGAGTTGCTTGTGCATTTTAGTTTCACCTTTGGTTCCATCTTTCTACAGATTCAGAGAATTTTTTCCACTTTTCCACTATAAACCCTAGAACAAGGCTACCAATAACTTGAAATTCTTACAGTCCTTTATACCATGATGGACTTTAATGCTCTTTCTGTTTTCTTGTTTGCTTTTGCAAGTTCTAAAAGGTTATTTTATATGTGAATCAGGCTCAAGATTGATTTCTGTGTTTAATAAACCTGGAAAAATAAAACTTTCTTAACTGGAGTCTTTATTAACTGCAGGAATAGATTTGTCAAACTCTGCTAGATACTATTTCATATATTACGGGGAAGTAAAAATAAAAAGTCTTTTATAGAAGGGATTGAAATTTCCCTAGAATAAACTCCAACCTCTACCTGTTTCTGTAGGGGGGTTTTTGGTTTGGTTTTTTTTCCTCCCTCTTCTTTCCATCAGAAGAGGTAAATAAGATTTTGACTTTACATTCATCCCCAGTGGGTTGCGTCCTAAGTTTCCATCACCTGAGGCCAGAAGGAGGCAACAGGGTTTGCATGATAAAGAGGCAGTTTGTCATCTGTGCCATTATGTGCTTTAATATTACAACTCTACATCAACACCGGTTAATTGTTGTCTTTTACATGGGGGATAAACCCATCCTTCGTTCATTATACCCAACATAAATTAAAACTGAAGTATTGAGGCTCTCCTGAGAAGGCTAAGAGGTAGAACTTAGTTCAGTCTTGTTGCTTGCTACAAGTTTCCTTCATAGCTGAAGACAATCACTGAAGATGGTAGCGGAGGAGGAAAAAAAAGGTCCAAGAACAACTTTCTAATGAGCAGTAATAGAAAAAAAATATGTGATAGGTTTTATGGGATTGAGTAGTGTCTGAATTGAGGTTATCATAGAATCACACAATGTCCCAAGCTGGAAGGGACCCACAAGGATCATTGAAGTCCAGCACCTGGCTCTGCACAGGACCGTCCCCAAGAGTCACACCATGTGCCTGAGAGAGTTGTCCAAAAGCTTCTTAGGCTCTGTCAGGCTTGGTGCTGCAACCACTTCCTCGGGGAGCCTGTCCCAGTGCTCAAACACCTTTTAGGTGGAGAACCTCTTCCTAATATCCAGCCTAAACCTCCCCTGGCACAGTTCATGTCCTGTCAATGGTCCCCACAGAGAAGAGATCAATGCCTGGCCCTCTTCTTCCCCTCATGGGGAAGTTATAACTGCAGTGAGGTCTCCTCTCCCCAAGGCTGAACAGACCAAGTGACCTCAACCACTCCTCAGACGGCTTCCCCTCAAGGCTCTTCACCATCTTTGTAGCCCTCCTTTGAACACTATCCAATAGCTTAATGTATTTTTTATATTGTGGTGCCCAAAACTGCACACAGAACTCGAGGTGCGGCTGCACCAGTGCAGAGCTGAGCAGGACAATCAGCTCCCTTGACCAACTGGTGATGCTGTCCTTAGCACAGATTACTGATGTCTAAAGACTGTTTGACTTTGGCCTGAAGCTTTTAATCGCATTTTAATTATAAAAACATTATCTGCACCTTTTGTAAGCCGTTCTACCTGTGTTGGTCTGAGTTTGGGTTTTTTGCTTAACTTTTACGACCTTCTGACAGGAGCTGTCATTGGCAGCATTAGAAGGAAGGTAGCAGATATTAGATGGCACTGAGGTTCATGCTGTATTAAGATAAGTATTTCCATTTAAGACTTTTTAAAGGTCTTAGGACTGTATGTACCATTTTTCTGATTTTGCAGACAGCCTGAAAAGTAACTCTAAAACATGTGAGTTGCCTTGTTTATCCCAAATATCTATTAATTCCAGTTCTAGGTAACCAAAACTCCCTTTTCAGTTTTAACTTTACCGCGAGTGTGGCTATATGCTATTTATTCACTAACATCACACACCTAAACTGATGGTGTACTTTTCTTCCTGCAGTATCTCTGCAGCTTACATCCTCTAAATAAACTATCAGATAATATTGATGGAAGCATTTTTCTCTCCTGGTGGTTGATAATGATCAAGCAGTGTATCTCAACAAGCTAGCAGCATGTGCTATGCTTGTCACAGCAGACACCCACAAAGTAAAAAGAATTGTATGCATTATTTTTAAGATGTGCCAACCTACCTGTTTACTTTACCTTGTAATTAGGATCATGCCATTAGCTGTTCAGATTGAGGCTGTGATTAGAGATGGAGGAAACAGGGGTAGGTATAAAAGCCAAAAAAAACCCCCAAACCAAACCTGCTGCAAAGCACCAATAAAAGTGTGAGCAAAAAATATCTAAGGCTAGGTAATTTCTGGAAGGGTTCCAGATTCCAGCATTTGTCCATTGCTCAGTCTGCTTCTGTGATGCTAGAACTGCTAAAATTGTGTGACATACAGCTGCTCTTATGTAAGTATGACTGTCACTGCAGTCAGTGTCTTTCAAGAGTGGATCTAAGCCCACCCTAAAGGTGAGAGTTGGAAACATGACTAATCTGTGCTAAAAGGAAACTCAGGGACAAAAAAACCCCACTTCTTTGGGCCTGAGGATTCCCTTGCTTTCAGTGAGGATATTCTAAGCTAATAGCATGTGATTGGTAATCACCAAATGGTTGATGTTGATCAGAAAAGTCAGCCATGAAGTGGCTCTTTGAGCATGTTGATGGTGTTTTCAACCAGGCAGGATCTGCAGGCAGTATGAGTTTAGCCGGTTTTTCCACCATTTGGACAACAGATGCAATGTAACAGGTTTGCATATTCAGCAATGTAGCCTTGTGGAGCTAAGTCAGGACGAGTCAAGGTTTAGATTCTTTCTTTATCTGTGTCCCTGAAGACACTGTAGTTATAACCAAATCTGTTTATAGTTACATTTTGCTAGGGCACCTCCGTGACAAGACCACCCATGGGTTGGTGAGTAGGATCCCAACGTGAATAAAGCTTAGGCTTGTACTATGTGTCTCATGTGTCCTACAAGTGATAGGTTGGCACAGCCCAGGGCATCCTTCAGCTTAATTCAGCTACCAGCAAAAGGGGCACAGACTTCAATATAGATTAGAACAGCCTGTCAGGAACTTGGAATGCTTTCCTTATGTGACTAAAACCTGTGTCATTGCATCTCAACAGATGTCAGTATTCAAGTTAACTAAATTATATTCATATCTGTAGGAGTTTCATTTCCTCAAGGCAGTGGTGACTTTAACAAATGTAAAAATTTTTGATAATCTATAATTTAAGTGTTTATTTCTTTACCTGATTTGGCTTCCCAATTTGCCGCATAACTTTGAAAAAGCTGTATTGAAGCTTTGCACTTGAAAGTGTTAGCTCTCGACCTCTGTAAAACAGAAACATATTCCAGTGAGAAAATCCCAGAGTTTTTTTGGGTGAGGTGCTGTGTAAGTGCAAACAGTTTTTATTAATAGCCAATTCATGTACATAATAAAAAGTAGGTTCCCACTATAAAAAAGGTTAATATTATTCAATATATCTACATTACAGCCACAGTAAAGCTGTATTGTATGTTCTGTTTGGAAATATATTAATAGGTACTACATTATACTATGTACTCTTGTATGTTATTATTATTATGTGAGAGACATATGGTCTCTACCACTTGAGATGAAAAAAACATGACTTTTAGTAAAAAGATATTTCCTAGGCTTCATGCAATAATATGTTACGACAATGTGAATAAGTGAATCAGATTCATCAAAAATGATAACATTGTTTTTGCTGGGGAGGGAGGGGGATAGTTTAAAAATAAAATTCAAAACACCGTCTCTCTAAGTTTACCTGCTTTCAAAACCAAAGCAGTGGAAGGGCTGTTCTCTCCTTTAAATGCAAAACCTGAGGAAAAAAATAAACATTTCACTCTTTTGAAAAATCCATTTCTAAATGTCATAAAGTATTACTCAGTAATCTGTCAAATCATTCACACTAAAGGGTGTTGTGGTCCAACTTGAGTTTAATGAAAAGTGAAATTAGTCCACATGTTTCTTCCTTCTGGTCAGAGTTTCATCCAATGAGGGTTCTTTCCTGGGGTTCTCTGGGGACAGGGTGGTCATGACCAGAGACAGCCTTAATGCTAAAGAATGTGTAATGTAAGAAGTGATTTTCACAGGGGTCAGGCAGGTACCAAGCTCTCAGCAAAGGTGAATACTCTTTATATGCAAGTCTCCTTTTTAATGTGCTTCAATCCAGACAAAATGTTCTACCTCACTAATTTGTGGACAACAGGAAAAGTAAGATTTTCCGATATATGAATATGTGGGAGTGCCTTTTTACCCCTCCAGTCTGTGAATATTTGTATTTATCTTGGTGTGCTTTTTGGCTATGTTTGGTGCTTTGACAACCCAAACAAGAAATGACTGTGGGAGAGAACTACATTCCTGGGATCAGGAATGTCATTTGTTGCCACCACATTGCAGGGGAGTAAAGAAGTGAGAGGCTTCCTGTAGTTACATGGTAAGTGAGCATACAGGGGTTGTAGATTAGGTTCACTCTGGCTGTAGCTGCCTCTTTCCCTGTCACACAGACAGAGTAGTCTGTCCTGTGATGGGCACATGCACAATAGAGATTGAGACCCCTTCCCAAATAATTTCACGTGAAATATCAAACAATGACTGGAGAATGTTTTCATCACTCTGGATTTTGGAGGTGTTTGGAAGTGCTCCACACTGTTATTAACTCCAGAGGCCTTTTATTCATGTTTTTCAAAATATTCTTCTCTTTCTGGTCTCTCTTTCAGCCATGCTTCTTAGAAAGTGCCTATCCCACCACTCATTTTCGCTACCAGAGCTCTGTGAAGGCATCACAGATACTGATCTAATAAGCTAGTTAGCCATTAAACTGACCAACTGAAGTCTTGAAGAACTTTTTCTTCATTCTTGTCTTTTCTGTAACTCCCTTTAGCAAGTGCAAATAGGGGTTCAAACCTCATATTTTCCAGACAGAGATAATCACTGCCCGTCAGACCTTGCTTACCCAGTTGCATGTCTGTTCTGTTTTCTTCTCACTGGCTTTGGGTATTTTCCTTTGAAAGCAAAAGAACAATCCTGACACCATTCAGGGAACTGAGAAAAGGGAAAAAAAAAAGCCCATTTTGTTTTTATGCATGGCTTCTTTTGCTCTTAAAGGCTAGTTGCTCTTCTCTTCAAAGACTTGCCAAGGCAAAAAAAAAAAAAAAAAAGAAAACAAAAGTAAAGAACTGAGCTATAATTCATCACTGCTACATCATTTGACTGTCATTTTTAAAAAATTTCCCAGCTAGCAAAAACATTTAAAAGGGGCTTGGCATCCAATAGCCAGCACTGCTGGCACACAGCAAATTGTGTTTAGACACTGCTGTTTAGACAAGCAAGCTGGGATGAGAGAGTGCTCTGTGGGGTGAGAACATGCATTTGTGAGAGTAGATGTGTTTTGTGGAGTTGATGTTGTGGATTTGTTTCCCTACAGACTGAGAAGAATACTCTAAACCTACTAACAAGTAGGTTTTCGATTGAAAAGAGTATTTCAAAGTATTTGTAGCTTGGATTTCTCTGAAAGACTTTTCATTGTCAATTCTTTTTTGAGCAATGGTGTGTGTCCTGCAAACAAACACACACAAATATGTGCAAGCACGTTGGAAAACACCTGCTAGTAAGTCTCAGCAAGTATAAGCTAACAATGCAAAGTGTTTTATAGACTGATTATCTAAATCTCTGTGTTACAGGATTACTTCATCTGTTCCTGAAATTAGATTTGATCAGTATTTTTAGAGGACTTTTTGTTTTTTTTAAGAAGGCATGGAAGATGAAAAATACTGCTTTTCCAAGTGTGCCATAATCTTTGGGAAAGACAACTTCAAGGCATAATAGAAATAGTAATAAAAAGTAGAGAAAAATAGAAGGAATCTGAAGAATCTGGTAGGAAAAATAATCCTAAGGGAAGAGGGTTTGTCAAATCCAGGTCTCTGAATTGCATGCATTATGGATTTTATACAGTGCAGATGTGTTTGGTGATAACCAGACTGATAGGCTATTTTTAAACCTAGGGGAAAAAAAAAAAAGTGAAGGATTTCAGAAATTTCCCTCTGATGAAGATAAGAATTTTCTTTTTAAATCATAAACATTTCCAAGAAGCAGTGAAATAAACAAACAAAAAGATCTCCATTTCCTTTCTCTCTTGTACCTGAAATATATCTTCTTCTAGGTCAGAGTATATTTGGGCTTATTTAACAGCATGAGGTGAAACTGCAAAAATATTTGTGTGGGGAGGAAGAAGGAAATAATCTCTTTCAGAAGCTGCAGGGGAAATTTAGGCAGAGAGAATGTAATTAGCCAACCTTAAAAATGCCTGAGAGAACAGAAGTTGTCAGCATCGTTCCTGCACAGTGTTTTGACAACTTCAATGGATGCAAGTGATCAGCACACCAGTTTTAAGTATAGTCTGAAGGCCTGCAGCAAAAAAAAAAAGACAACAAGCAAACCCCAACCAACCAAACCCAATAACTACAACAAAAATTAGGGGTACTTTTTTCTGGGAGGAGACTTATGTTAATATTTGTGATGAAAATCAAGGATATTTGGGAAAGGTAAATATAGTTTATGGTCATTCAAAGGAAAACTTGCTTATACTTGAGTGTTCAGTTAGTAAAAGAATTTATTGACTCTTAGAGCTGCATTTAGATTGGACTTTGCATATGTGAGGAAAACTACTTTAATATGTTCCACCAATGTTCTAGATTCAAGAACATAAGGAATGAAAGGGAGGCTTCACCTCTGCTACCCCACGACCTTGAAGTGACCTTGGTTCTTGCAGTGTTAAGAATATACCAGTTTTAAATCTGTTTGTTATGTGGTTCTGAAACGTCCCTGTGCTGTGTCATGATGTCATATAGTAAAGTAAGTTAAAATAGCTACAATAAGTGGTAGTAAAGAAAAGCAAAAAAGAGTAAGAAACTCAAATGTTTTCTATGCAGTAAAATCTGATTATTAGACTGTTGCCTTGTTAAGTTGAGTAATAATAAGAATAATTAACATGTTTTGCTCTGATTTTAATTGTGATGATAGCTGGAGTAATTTGAACAATAAATGTTTGATTATCATGTTAAACAAGATCTTTTTACCCTTCTTAAATTGTAGTTACTAGTTTAGTACATTATTAAGGTCTTTTTGAAAATAAGAACAAGGTCTGTTATAAGTTAAAAATATGGATGTACTGAGAAGAGTGAATTGGAAGGAAAACTTAGGAAAAAAGAATCCAAGCCTGTCCTGGGAATGGTTTACAAGCTTTTAAATGCAAATATATCAAAGCTTTTTGTAAGTCGTGGATCTCATTTTTAACCGCTATTCCACTGTTTGAAAATCAGCCACGTAGGCTCTCACTTGGTTAGCATGCATTTTACTAGTCTCAGATCTTCATCCAAAATCCACTGAAGTCACTAGAAGGACTCATTTTGAATGTAAAATTAAATTATTCTTATTAGCATGTCAGAAGAACTTCCTCTTGCAGCTTGGAAAACCAGAGCACAATAAAATATTTGGTAAGAAGGTGGATTTTTCTTTAGGAGTCTGTGGATAAGCTAGGGTCAGGCAACGTACTGGACTTCAGCTCTTCTACTGTGTAGTTTGGTAGGTGTTAGAACCTGTAAACTTCTGAGTTGTTTCAGAGGTTATCCTAATAAGTATAAATTTTTATATTTCGCAGGTGTTTTTACCCAAGCCCCATATATAAGCCCACATATTTAACATTTATTAGTTTCATATACTACTCAGATATTGTGATTTCCTTACATACACTACTGGTGTATGTTCTATTGTATTTAAAAAAGGTGAATAAATTAAATAAATACAGAATCCTACTGGGAGACAACTGTGTACACATATCAGGAAACCACTACTCTAGTCAGGAACAGTTAGATCGTGTGTGTCATTCCTGGGTTGTTCTTATACACCTGACATCCCATAAAACTTAGTCAAGGCTTACCACTGGGAAAAGGATTTATGATGTCTTACAGAATAATCTCTATGCTGATGCTCAAAAGAAAATACCAGTAACATCATCTGAAATGAGAGCTTTAAAAATGCTGGCCAGCCAAGCAACCAGATCCAAGTAGTCAAAATGTTATTCTGTTTACCTGTGTGCCAATTCACACATTTAGGAACCTTTTACTGGCTTGTGTATGTACTAAAGTATATAATTTTTCGATGTGTATTTAGAATTTCTTTTATGTCTGACAGAAATCTGTTGCAATTATTCTGTCTATATTAAGTTCAAAGTAGCTTTTCTTCTACATCCAGTATAACGTATGAGATAAGAGAACTGCTGTGCTCTTTTCTGCCCTTAAGATCCATCTCTGAATAGTCAAGACCAGATAACTGACAGGAAGACTAAAATAGTTTAAAAACATGAAGTGATTTGCCTCCATCTGTACAACCACTGGTGAAATGGGAATCTGAATCCCAGTGTACACCCTAGCCTTTTGTCCTATGAATTTGACAATACTTTTTTCTCCACAAGGTTTCCAATTCTTTTAAATGTTTCTGAGAACATGTGCATTTGCTAAATCAGTGGAAGGTCAGCAGCATATAGGTTTATGGAGGTTAAGCAGAGGAAAGCATCACACTTGTGATTGAATAACATATGACTGCAATTCATTGTGCTTAATTTTTCACTAAATAAAAATGATAAATTATTTTTTAGCAAACTCAGCTATAAGGAGTATTTGTGGATGTCTTTAAGTAGTTAGTGGCATGACTTGCAACAATGTTATCACAGGTTTTTAACATAAATAATTTACCTAGTGCATTCCAGAGAGAGATGTAAGTGAAGTGTGACACTGATAGAATACAGACACACGTACACATGCAGTCATGCATGTTACAGATATAGATGTACCAAAGGAGGAAAAGTGGACTTCTAGGTTCTAATAACCAGCTATCCCAGTCCCTGGAGCAGTATGTAAAATCTTCATCCTAGAGACATTACAGAATAGAGAAGAGGGAAACTCAGATACAGTTTTGCAATCACAAGTTTGGTGATGGCTCCCAGTCATTACAACATGGAACTGGCAGACTCTATAACAGCATGTGTGTGTTTTTAGAGAAGTCTCCTCTTGCTTATTTCCTCCTAGTCATGGTTTAGACTACCCACTGGACCATGAAGCAGTATAACACCATTTTTGACTGCATGCCATTGAACTTCTTGTAGTTGCATTGCTTGTCACTGTTTGGGTATCACAGTAGGTAATATTCTTACCTACAGGTGAAAAGCTCCAACTGTATGATCCTGCTTCCTACTGTTTTATTTTATCATAGACTTCATCTGTGTGTTTTGAGGTCACTGAAGTCAGGATCTATGAAGGCCTGTAGATGTCTAGCTTCCCTGGCTTTGCAAGACTTAAATAGGGGATGGATTACTTTGCTTTTCAAGCTGGGCCTAAGTCTGATGCCAGCCTAAATTTCTTACAAGTGGGGGGGAGACAGATGGAAAATGTTCTGATGGCCTCTTCTCTCTTGTCAAGATTTGGGAACTGTAATTTTTCTCGTTAGAGTTGTGTCGCTAAGTATTAGAGCTATAGTAACACAGATACTGCTGTAATGAATAGATATATTTATAAATATAGCTGTCTTCTTTACTATTAATGTAGTAGTGGTTTTCCTATATTCACCTACACTTAGGTACGCACTGGATCCTGGTCCCCTTTGGCTTCACCTTCATTTCTGTGGAATGATCCCGATGTTCTGAACCAGCAAAACTTGGTGTTTGCCTGGCTCATTTCCAAATAAGGCTCTACAAGAGCCAGTCCTTGGGGACATTGAGTTCTTTAATGTGAATCAGGATTTATTTGCTTTTGAAATGCTAATACTAGAGAGGAGGAGGAGGAGATATCTTCCTCACAGCTGCCTTAATGATGTCATTTGCTATTCCAGTATGCTTCTGTGGATTAAGAGAACTGCTGAAGGGCAGCATGGCAACCTCATCTTTGATCCATATGACTGGCTTTGTAGGTGGTGGTCATTAGAAAGGAGAAACAGCTCCATCCATTCTATGGTTCCAGCTGTAGGAAGCTATAAAGCTGGTTTGTATCAGGCCACGCTTTCTATGCAGGTTGTATCAAAGCTTGGCCAATTCCTTTTGCATTCCTATTTCTAACATGCTGCTTTTCCTAGCTGTCTACAGGGCTAATACTCTTATTCAGGCCTTCAGCACCTCATGTCTCAATTATTAGTGTCCTTTTCCCTGGCCCTGACAACTGTGGCATGACCATCCCTGATTCATTCGGAATGCAGCTGCAGAAATCAGACACCTCGCTTTCTGCTGCTGCCATATGACACATCTTTTTGGAATGCTCCCCAGCTTATTACACTAAAAGCAGGACTGCTGTTCTTTGCTTTCCAGACCTCTTTACCTTTGCCATACCTCACTGCTTGTTAGGAGGTCAGCTGCTGCCTCCCATTAACCTGAGCTGTGGGGCCCCGCTTCTGCTTGCAGCCTTTGTAATTAAGTGCCTTCCTATGGTTTCTCACTGTGCCCATCATGCATGGGAGGAGATGATTTCTAAGGAGCATCCACTGCCCTGTGCCAGTAATCTCCTTAAACAAAATAAGGTTTTCCTTCTTTTTTTCTTTTTCCTTCTCTAATTCTTAGAAAACCTTGGTCATCATTGGGGTTCGGCTTACTTTTGACTGCCTTTAGTTTATACCTCTGCAGGTACTGCACTTTGTAGTTCTTTTTGGCAAAAAACACTTTTTTGTTGATATTGTTTGCTAATTGGAGCAACAGACTCCTGGACTATGATTGGGCTACGAAGATGCTGAGTTAAAACAAGTAATAATTACTGAAGTAGTTGGAAAGAGGTGTACAAAGCGATGAACCAGAGAGGGAACAGACAGTCACCTGTCTGCTGTAACAGCAATGAGAGAAAAAAAAAAGAGATGGAATCAAGGTGGGGGAGGGATTTAGAGGATTAACAAGAGGGGCTTTACAGAATCACAGGTGGGGAGTGGGTTCTTGCAAATCAAGTTGATTTTTTTGTTCGTTTGATGGACACACAATGCATTCAGACATTTGCATAACATTCCCAGGCCCTTCAGCTTAGATTTACAGTTCTGAATGATTCTTTGTTTGAGGGAGGTTAAAGTCTTCAAAGAGTTTACTGGCCAGGTCTACAAGGTGGGTTAGTACCACCTCTTTTTTTCTTTTCACTGTGCTGGGAGTTGCACACATAATTAAGACTTAGATATTTAGCCTTCTGTGGAGTCAGGACTTTGTTCTTTTTTAATGTATTGATGATTGATATTTCATTTTTTTGAAATAAGAAATAGGGGAAACATAATTTAGGATCAAAAAACTTGTTTGATTTCCTCCTGGGTGTCAGTTCTACTGAGAATCAAACATTTTATTATTAATTTTTTATTAAATTGCTGAAATTTGGAAAATAAAGCAAAGTTTTGGGATGTGTTTTGTAACATTTCATTTTGAAGTAAAAGTAAACATTTAGGCTTTCCTGATTTTTTTTTTCCCCCTGAAAATGTTTCAGGTCAAACTAGTTTTTCTGAGATTTCCAGGGTATATGACTACAGTGGTCCTCCTGAAACTTCAAGTTTTTGAAACACGCAAAATATTTGTAACAAAAATGTCTATCTCTGCTTGTTAGAAACCAGAACTGTGTATCAGTCAGTGTAGTCATGAGATGTTGGCTTTTCCTTGGTTGTTCTGAACAAACTGTGTCCTGTGTGTGGCTTTTTGAGAATTTGTCACTTCACCTGTTTTCTTCCTGATTTTGATTTAGATATGTGGCATTATCCCTGCTTTGTAAGCAATTTTACTAAGGAAAACAGGGAATTTACCAAATGACTGGTAAGTCAGGGGGCCAGTCTGAATGAAATCACTCATCACCATAGTATTTGATGGGTTTTTTTTTTGTTTTCCAGCTGCTGTTGTTGTCCTTGCAGGTAGACCTGTGTTTATCTGTGGGAACAGACAGGGCTCTACTCTAAATGGAGGACCATATCTGGTTCATCGTGTTAAATGACGCATAATTTTTCTTGTCTCAAGAGGTTTGTGCACTCTCACTTCTCATCTCTCATATATCCATACTGGTGTCATCCACATCCAACTATTTTTGAGGGAAAAGACAAGGAAAGCAAACACAAACAAAACTTGCAACTCCCTCAGATGTTCTTTAAAAGGAACTCCAGTGCAAATGCTATGAAACAGCTCTAAATTCTGTCCAAGAGCTGATTATTACTGGATCTTTCAAATCCTGTCCGTGTAATCCTTGCTCTTCTCGGGATTCTCTCCTAATCCTACACCTGCTTTTCCTAATTCCAGCCTATTTATGGATATAGGCAATACATTCTGTTTACTGGTTCATTAATATGTCTGGACATGGGCTTCCAAACCTTTACAGGGTGTTTAGCATTACTCTGAGGTTACAGATGAAATCTGATGAGGTTGTACTGGAGGGAAAACAAATTAAAATCAACTTCTAAAATGCAGCTTGGTCATTTAAGATCTGTACAGTGCTGGTCTTGCTCATTTTTAGGTAGTGTTGGAGGAATTTCTCAGAGGATTTAAATTTAACGTCTTTGAATATTGGTTATAAGTATTAACTCATTCTTCAGTAGCTGAACACTCATGGGAATGTCTTGGTGCTGCAAATAGTGCCTGCTTTTGGAGGGGTTATTTTCATTAACATTGAGAGGTCATGTATTTTTCCCCTTAGGAAAAATATGAGAAAAAGAAGGAAAAAAAGGAAAAAGTCCACATACCTTGCAGTTATTTATACTGATTGGAAATTTACTTAAGGATTAGCAAGTTTGAACATCTTACATGTTAAAATATTGAACAATTTGTAAAATAAACATTTTCTTCTAAAAATGCTGTGGTTGCACACAAATGTTTATGTGCATATTTGCACACACATGTTCTATGAAATATGGGAATATCTATTGTATGAAATAGATTAAAATTTTTTAAACTTTTTTTCTATTCCATTAGCTTTTTGCTTTTCAGAAACAGGATTATTAGGAAATGAGGTCAGCATGGCTTCCTCTGAAAAATGTTTTCAGTTAGCAAAACTCATGAAGTCTATTCTAGAAAGAGAGATGGGGGGCCACATCATCAGCTATGTGACTTTCAGGACATGATCACAGATATTGTGAGATAACTTTCACAACCACTGTAGCCTGTACCTCTCACTCGAATGCTGCCCTTAAACTTCTTAACACTGATTTTATCCTTGAGTGACAGTATGGCATTGTAGTCTCAGGCACATAATTGCATAAAAAGAGTTTACTAGGCTGGTAAGTGCTAATCAACTCACTCATATCAATGTCCATATATGTGCTCTTAACTTGGCAATGCAAAGTGGGAGGACTTAGTTTAGATCAAAGCAACAAATGCTTAAACTAAGTCTAATTACCCTGCGTGCACTGGGGATAAAAGTATGTTCATAGAAAGGTAAATCACTCAGAAACGTGCAGGAAGTTGTTAAGCTGAGATGAGTTGGCTGCAAGTCTGGAAATTTACATCTGACTTGTGCTAGTGTAACCAAGATAACATCAGGTGACGATTCTTAGGAAAACCCATGAAAATGTGACTAGGTTTTATGAAGTATTGATTTTTAGTGTAAGTAGTTATCCCTGAGAATGGATCATTGAAATAAGGCAGAGTATATAATTTTCCTGTTCAAGGTAGCAGAATTTTAGGACCTGCTGGCTCATGAGTCATAGAGGATTGGGGGGGGGAACTGAAGCTGGATGAGAAATTGCAAACAAGAGGCCTGAATATAGTATTAAGAGTATCTAACAGAATATCTGGCAGTTTCTCACTTCTGTAGTCTTGACTCTTGCATAACACTGTTGGTCTCTTTGTTGTCATCTCTTATTGTAGAAATAATTTAAGCTCCTTGGGGCAAGTACCTCACATCTTATTTGTAAAGATGGTGCCTCTGAGGCTGTATAAATAGTGTGCTGATCGGAAGGTAGAGAATTCCATGTTTTCAAAGATATAAAATGTACTTCTATGCTGGATGCCCTTTGAGGTATCGAGTCCCATATCTGCCGCTAGCCCTTTGATCAGTTCTTCTGTTTTGGCACTCTTCAAGTGCTTAATGTCTGGGGCTTCTTGGTGTTGAAGACTCTCATCTTTGGTGTACAGAGTAAGAGTTAGAGTAGAAAGGCAACAAGGTTAGATTGTAAAGCCCCTAATTCTGATCTGCAGAAGACCTAATTCTTCTGGGTCTGAAAAAGAACTTGAAGAGATTAAGGAGTACTGACACAACCTGATATGACAATTTGCTTCCAAAGAAAACCTTATTCTGATACAAATGAAGCTACACATTAACCTTTCAAGTAAGGGACAAAGCACTTCTAAAGAATGTTCACCTTGCCTTGTGTAAGCCTGTTATCAAGATTGCAAAGCTATGAAGTTATCATTCACGACTTCCGCTTGTCATCAAGACCACAGACTTGTCAGAAGAGTTCAGCAATCATACGAAAGGCTTTCTTCCACTGCAACCTCAGCCAGTTTATGTCAGGGTTATTGCAAGTCCCCTGCATCCTCAATAACTGGAAACTGTGTTTCCCATTTGAATTAGGGCTGGGTGCCCCTGCAGTGGGCTGATTCAGTTGGTTATAAACCATTTGGCAGACTGAGTTCAATGAGTGCCAGTGATACAAAAAGAGGGACAATAAAATCTGCAGCTAGAAGCACAGGAGACAGGAGGATCTCAATACCTGTGACCTGTGATCCTAATGCCTTCTGTGGTACTAGATTTTCTGAAGCAGTACCTAAAAAAATCTGTTTCTCTCTGCTGGTCCAGAGCTGTGTATATGAGATGTCAATGTAACTTCTCTCCATCATCTCCTGTCTGAGAAGCAGGCAATTAAGCCAAAATAAACCCAGAATTCAAGCTTTTTTATTCTTCTTCCATACTTCCATGTTTTGTCTTGTTAGTTGATGTCACTACTGTGATGGGGCTTGAGAAGAAATAAGTCAATATGGACAGGACACACTGAGCTGTAGTCTCCTTAACTAACCTTCTGCCAACTCCCTCAAAGATCCTGGAGGGAACACATCTGGTGACTACATTCACAGAGGTCAGCACAGTTTCCAGTATGTCTTAGACAATGCACAGCTAAATGTGCAAGCTGGCACCATTTTCATGCTTGGATTTTGCTCTGGCTCTTCTCAAAATATAGAAGTGTATACTGCACTTCTCAGAGTACAAGAAGGTTATTTGCAGAGTATAAGAAGGTTGAAATCACTGAGTTTTCTGGAGTTCTGCCATTTTTATCACTATGTAAATTGTCCCACTGACTTTATTATGCAAGAGGACATGGACAAGGCATATCTGAGTATAATAAAAGGAGGAAAGCTGTGCCAAATCAGCACCTGAATCAACAAATTTAGTCACCTGACATCTGCTTCTCTTGTCAGGTAAAAAATTTATGCAATTAGCTCAGATACAAACCTACCAAAAGATTGCAAATGTGTCAGTAGGATTGCAAAGCTATAAGCTTTGCATTTTTCTGTGCAAGTGCTCGGGAATTAGAGGGGAAATCCACATGCTCACAACTGCTGAACAAACGTTTATAACATATATGTGTTTGAGAGGGTGTATATAATCAGATAGGAAACTTCTTAGAAAAGCTGGTTAGCACACAAATTGGGCTTTCTTTATACAGGCTTTTAAAATTCGTTTTAATGGGTGAGAAAAGCTGGCTGACCTTCTAGAACTAACCAAGTGATGACATAAAAGCTCTCTGATCCACGGCCCATGGGAATGTGAACATTCACTGGAGTTTAAATCTCTGGTGAATTTTCTGCTGTAGCTATATAGCAGCCTAATATTCCTGTCTGAACAGATTTGCAAATGACCCATAAAACAAAGAAGAAACTAAAGCTGAAAGGATGCTCTGGGCAATATCATTCTCTTTCCTGACTTTTTGCCTGAATCTGAATCATTGATAAAGGTTTCTGAATGCGACTTCTGTTCAAGGTTAATAAAGAAATCAGGATATGTGGAGAGGAGTATGTTGGCTTTTTAAGAAAAGCAGTTAGTAGTTATCACATAGTAATGAGATTTTATTGGTTTCCATGACGTCTTGTCTAGGCTGTGGAGAGAATCTCTCTAAAGAAGAGGGATGTCCAGAGTACCAATAACAGGACATACATCTGTTACATCTTGGATATGAAGAGTAACCCAGACAGATCTAGAGTGACAAATGTCATTCATAACATTTTACATGCATTGGTCAGTGGTCTTAGAAAATCTAAAAATCACAGGATGGTTTAGGTTGGAAGAGACCTTTAAGGTCAATGAGTTCAACTGTTAACTTAGTCCAAGTCCACCACGAAATCATGTCCCTAAGTGCCACATCTGCATGTCTTTTAAAGATCTCCAGCCACAGAGGAGACGTGAGAGAGCTGCACTGTGCAGGAACTTGTCACAGTTGCCCCTTCTGCCCTTGTGGGAGCTGGGGGCTTCTGACATCTATTTCCACTCCCTTCAGGTTCCCTCAGTTTGGGAAGCCTCCCGGTGCACCAGCACTGTGCCAGCACTGGAGCTGCTCACTTTGGTTTGCAGAGTTTACACTGGCTGAAAACTGCCTGCGTGGTTGAAATTAAGTGTGTTTGCATCTATACTTCAGGCACTTGAACAGAGGCAAGGGGATATACATTTACTGTTTTGTGTACTGTGAATTAATAAACAACTTCAGGCCTCCAGCAGCTTGAATCCTCAGGAGAGACTTCTCTAGACTCCAGGGAGCTTTGGATCAAACATCAGAGAAGGTGCAGGATTCTTTGGCAGTTTTTCATAAAGCCGTTCAAAAAGACTTTGTGCAAGTCAGTTTGAGAGAGCTATCTCTCAGTGACAGTGTGTGAAAAATTACAGTAAACATTCCTTGGAACTTAACAAAAAGACAAAAAGTATACAAAATAAATTAAATATTCTTCAAAAACTTAGCAGCAGAACTGCTGACCTGTAGGTAGCCATTCTACCTAAAACTTCTACTAATGTGTAATCTCTGCCTCAGATTTTTTCTCATACTGAGATATTCAGATGGATGAATTTTTATCTTTATTTTTAAAAGGAGAGAATCATTGTATTCAAAGCTATTCAGAGTCTGGGACTGAAATATCATGAAGTTTGTGTTTGGCAACACTTTGTTGACAGCGTGTCTATAGCCTGCTCGTCTCCCAAGAAAGATACTTGGCCCAGAAACATGTAATAGGAAGAAAGAAAGTCTTCTGTTAAAGATACTGCACTCAAGCATTTGAGCCTTGGCACAGGCTTTCTTATGTCTTTTAATGAATGTGCTGTTTAATTGCTTTGTGTCTTATCTTTCCATGATTAAAATTGAAGGTGAGAACACTTACTGTACTTGTGATATTCAAAGGATAACTGAAAAGAATACATGTGAGATAATCAAATTTTCTGGAGATCATTTGCCCCATAGAAATCAATGTTAGACAAATGTAATTATCATGATGAGATTGATATAAATTTGATGCCAATTATTTCTGAAGTAAAAATAATTTAAACTTCACACATTAGTTATAGAAATGTTAATCATTTCTCTGCTTTTGAATGTTAACAATTGGGCACATCATTATCTATTAGAATTCGGGGAAATGAGGAAAAAGACATATCTGACATTTTTTTGATGGAACAGGTACAATACAATAATATAATGAGAGTCGATTAAGGAAGTACTTTGCAAATAACTTATTCAATAAAAAGTCATGGCAAAGACTGCTATTTGTCATGTTCCTAGCTCTGATTCAGTGAATTCTGTTTTTTATAGTGACAGTTCAACTGATGAGAGTAGGAAATAGCTTGTTGGAGACTCAAGAAGATTAAGTAATTATGTGAAAAAGAGTGTCTTCACCACATTCAATAATTATTACAAATTCACACCACTTGTAATCCTGGGCACCATTTGATGACCCACTATAGTCAGGAAGAACATCTTTTAGTTTATTGACGTGAGTGACAGTATAAATCTATCCTATCTTCATTTTCAGAGAACTGAATGTTCAGTGTATGCCACTGGCTTTTCCAGGCAATTCTTTTATTCCCCTAGAACATAATATAGCCTCAAGAGGAGGCTTTTCCTGCTGGTAGACTGAGAGGAGAAAAAAATTCAGCATGAACTCTGTCTGTCTGTGTGATCTGGTCTTTTTCACAGCCAAAGTATTCCTTTAGCGGGGTTAGTGCATCATCTAGAGAAGGATACATTTTTGTTTTGAATACTCCATTTATCTGTGATAACTGGGCTTAGTAACATATTTATGAGCAGGGGCTGTGGTTAGAATTTGTTGCAAAGACCACTAACACTCTTGATTTTTATTTTTTTTTTTACCTCTCTCTGTTTCTGATTGCCAGTCCTCAATCGTTTTCTACTTCTGGCAATGTCTCCATAACAAATTACTGTCAAGCACCTTGGGCTGTTGATTTCTAGCATGTTGACTACTGCATAGTAGCTGTCCCCATGCTCACTGCAAGTGTCATAAATTTGATGGTGCTTATGCCTTAGTGAAAGTGAGGAGAAATATTTACACATGGGCAACTAATGTACAATAAACAAGGCAGTTATCTTGCCTGTGGGAATTGACTTACATAGCCATGGTTTTTACTTTCCTAGTCTTCTTACTACGTATGATTTTTTCTTTCACCCACGCATGTGCAGTGAAATTAAACTGGTGTCCTGCATTTCTGTGATCCCTTCAGTTTTGAGGATGCTAGTACTTGCAGTGCAGTAACAAAATATGATTGAAATTTCTATGATTTAGGCTGACTGCAACAGCAAATGACCCAGCATAGTAGGAACTTCACAGTGTTGTTTGGCTTCACCTCTATTGTCTCTGTTTTTCACACCAACTGTATTTTTTGTGAAAGACTTTTCACTGCATGTAATTCTGGTACCTTTGCCTGAACCAAGTCTGTTCTGAAATTTCACTTTACAATGCAGTTTTCCTCTCTAGCTTCTGACTTACCTAAACCCTTTCTGTCATAAAGTTATTATATCCTATTTTCTCAATTTTCCACTTTTTCCCAGGCATGTGTGATTTCTTTGTGATGTCTAGAATGTTTACTTTCAATCGCTAGCTTACCAAATCTTGTTTTCTTTGTGGATGGAATGTGCTGCTATTTGAACAACTTTTTAAATTTATGCACAGAAGAACTTACAGAGAAATGAGTTTCACTGTATTACAGAGTTGTCCTCTATAGCAGTAGGGGTAGTATTCCCAGGGGCCAGAATGGCCTATCATTTGTTTTTCACTTGTGAGGTGAAAGCTTAAGGCTACCTGACATGTTGAGTGCAAATGTAGAAATATTGCTAGAAGCATCCAATCAACCAACTTTGTCTGTATTGCTGAGCAGCTGACAGACCTGGACATTAATACCTGTCTATATCTGGAATATATTCTCCAGGAAGTAGTACGAGAAAATGCTGGTAATATATGATGCTGTTTGAGGCTGCCTGAATGCTAAAAAATGGTAGCTTCGCTTTCACCTACTGTCACTAGGCATTGTAGAAATAACAAACCATTAGTAGGTAACTCAGGGGTTCTACAGAATAGTAGCTGGAAGATTCTAAGCATTGTGGTCTTTAATGTAGGGGTTGAATGATGCAAATACAAGTGGAATATGAATTACTGAATATGAAGCAGCGGGTGAAATAGCAAGAAATAGGCAGCACTGGAATTTGCCATGGCTGACATTCTAATCATTCCTAACTTATTTTCCCTTTTACCAGAAGCAGCCCCATTACAGTCTGAATTGTGTCATTAGAAATACTATTGATCAAGTTCTCATTAGCAGTCATTGGCGCACAACAGCTATTGTTGCATGAGTTATCTTTGCTACTGAAACTGATACTGATCACTGGCTTCTGATAACAAAAATACAACTCTGTCTTTGAAGCCAGCTAGTTGATTGAGTTAAATTGGTTCCATACTCTCCATAATTAGGAGTGAGCTATCACACAGTTTAACATCCCCAGCTCTTTGAAGCCATTAAAGCATTAGGGACTTTAGTCTAAGTTTCCTTTGTCAGCTCATGAGTAATAGCACTGCTTGAAGTCGTTAGTGCCTCAGCCTCTCAAACACTAATTGAAGTTTGGTGAGCAGACACCTGACATGAAGTATGATACAGAAGGACAATTCATGCCGTCACAGAACTTTGCTAAGAGTAGAAGCAGAAGGTGATCTTTGAGTTTGATTCCATAGTATCAAGTCACTAAAACAAAAATACCATAAATTCTAGTGTTCTCTTCAGTTTTAAAACTGCTGCTAAGTATGGTTCCTTGCTTTCTTTGCTACAGGATTGCCTCTGTACAATTTTGGCAATTAGTCTCATAATGAGTAGGATTCTGATTTAGCAAGATCAGCTGCACAGCTAGGAAGGTCACTTGAAAGTACCCGCTATCTTTTATTCCTTAAAAAAAAAAAATCCTTGAAACGAGAGTAGTTTTTAATGCCCTTCCTTGCATGCTGTATTTTAAGTAGAAAAATAAATTCTGATATAGTGATATTTATACAAAAAAATCCAGCAATGCTTTGCCCCAGTTTGGTTCTAGAAACTGTAACGTCTGTTGTGCAAGAAAGCCATCTTGCGAGTTCCACCACTGAGTGACTGCTAAAAGCTTTAGTCACCTTATTAAAAAGCCAAGGAGGGTTATAGATTGAACTCTCCATCAGAATGTCTCAGTGTGTCTCTGGAGACACAGACAGGTGTCTTCAGCCTTAAAAAAGGCTCTATTTGGAGATGACAGCGTTGGAACAGATAACTTGTTGCAGTACTTCTGCAAAACCAGTGTTCTTGTAAAAAGTGGAGCCTACATTTCTTTTGATTGATGAAACTGCACACTGGGTGATGAAGATAGGTGTAGCCTCAGTTGTTTCAACCTTTAATAATGCCATTAACTTCTAATCATGCTCTATTAACCTCAGTAGGCTTTTGTACCAAGTGATGTTCTATTTTAAAAATTGGTTTTCTGTCTGTATTGAACTAATTGATCATGCCTGCCATGATGTTATATGAAGACAAATCAAGAATACTGATCCTATGCTTGAGACATTGTAAATATAGATTAGATAATGAATTAAAGGTGGGGTAGTAACAAAATCACGGCAGATTGATGTGTCATACTCTTTTTGTCATTTTTATTTAAAAACTTTGGGAAAATGAGTGATTTTAGAAGAAGCAAAATTTCATGGAAAGAAAAGGAAAAATGAGAGAGTCTAGGAGAAGAAGCATCAGCTCTAAAATGGAGTAGTAATATGAGAAGAGCACCTTACCTTCTACATTGTTACCATCTTGCATGTCATATGGTGTATACAAGGAAAGAAATGAGGCATGGGGAATCATTTCTTCATGAATATTTTATCCCTTATATCATGGCAACATCTTGATGTGACCCAGAAGAGCTTTCACATACCAGTGTCTGAATAGGCTCAGGAAGTCACCTCTGTGAAAAACAGCAATATAGAGTCTTTGGCAGCTGAACAACGGTGCCCTTGCTTAGTGTGAGCTTAATACTCACATTAAAGTTGCTTACATATCATGAGTGGTCTGTGACACTGTATTTCCATTTGGGAGCCTGAGTTGTGGTAACCAGAGAACAAAAACAGAATTGCAAAACTTAACAGAGTAGCTACCTAGTAGCATATATGAAAGACTGCGTAAGAGTTGTTACCTAGTGATGCTACATAGTAATTCAGCTGTTATACCATAACTGATAAGAAAAAACAGTGGTTTGTGCTGTTGCATAACTGCACTGAATTCCCTTATCAAAAAAACAATAAAGAAAGTAAGGACAATTATTTATTCTTGGAGGTGGAATTCTTTTCAGACATATTCAGTATGGCTAATTTGAGTTCATCAATTGCAACATCAAAAATGAAAAGCCAAACCAACAATTTGCAATCAGATGCTGATTCCTCAATTGTTCATGCAACACGGAACATAATTTGAAGTGATTAGGAAATTAATGCATTAATACAAAAAAAATGTTTTGGAGAGAAGCAAATCAGATAAATGTGCATAAAAAGAATTAGCTGTAGACATAATTAGTGAAGCTGTGCTTTATTCACAGTCAGAGGTAAAAATTAAAACTACGTAGAAATTTTAAAGAACATTTCAGAATTACTGGGTAAGAAGCCAAAATTAAACAAAGCGTGGAGCTTCGGCAAAGCCAACACAGAGACACATGCTTTGCCATTAAAGGTACAAAAAGTGTCATGCCATATATTTGGGAAAGGATCAGTTACTTATGTAGCAAGAAAGAATTTCCAGCTGTGTTAGCATGTGTCCTGACTAAAGAGGACCCAAAGCCTGGAAGTAGGTAGATGGTAGAACAGAATTGTGTGCTGTGAATATGAAGAGCCTTTATACTGTATGGTGAGAACTGGAAAATTAACAAAGTCAGAAGATTCTGTGCTGTGTTCGGTATTTTCTCCTCTAAGTTTGTGCTTGTCCACTATACTGTAGTTATAAGAGAAGTATGTAGTTAGAAGAGAGAGAACCTACCCTCCACTGTCCTCACTCACAGCCCTGAGTCTAAGCTTACCTTTCCCACATTGCACCAACGTTGTTTGTAGAATCTTTCATTTTTATATAACAGTCTTTTGAAATTAACTTCAGTGACACAGGGGTCAGGCTCAACGTGCTGCTTGAAACCATTGGTCTGGTTTAGTGAACCTGTTTCTTAAAAATTACAAGATTTCATTGCTCACTCTTGCCACTGCCAGAGAACTTTTGATTTTCCTACCCTTGTTTTTATGACCTCTGTAGGGTAAGAAAATGAACCTGATTAAAACCCTCAGAAGAGAGGCTTCATTCATGTTGAACTCCAGTCCCTGTACTAATTTTTTTCCATCTCCA
Source organism: Pseudotriccus pelzelni (assembly GCA_035584735.1). Lineage (NCBI taxonomy): Eukaryota > Metazoa > Chordata > Aves > Passeriformes > Tyrannidae > Pseudotriccus > Pseudotriccus pelzelni. The sequence goes on along the minus strand of JAWMRA010000162.1, from coordinate 25,580,543 downwards.
TGCCTAAAAATCACGAAGTAGCAAAACCAGGTGTACTGTGACAAAGTCGATATTGATCCAGCAAGTGTATGCTCAGCTGTTATTATCATCTGTTGTGTAGACGCCTGGTGATAGACAGATAGTTACTTGAAAGCAATTTCATTTAAATCTAGTAAGAAAATATCACTGAGAGCCATTAGATTGTGTAGCCATCTCCCAAGAGAAAAGAATTCAGTGCAGAAATTGTGGTGCCAATTCTGATGATTTTTTCAGGAGACTTATGATATGCATCTTTTCTAAAGTTGTCAGCTGGTATAATCAATTTTGAATTGGAAATAATTTAAATTTTTTTTTCTCTAGACTTCAGACTTCCATAGGAAAGTTTTTCTGAAGTAATGTAAACAATAACTAATAACCTCCTTTCCTCACCCTAAAAACAATACAAAGATAAACAAAAATCCTACATGAAAAGAGATCTTTATGAATGACTCTTTGGAACAAGATGCTTATTTTTCAGGTAGTTAAATGTTAAAATAATGCCTGAGTCTTTATAAAACATATGAGCAAAATAAATGGAAAAAATTCTTCCACTGCTTGAAAAACAACCTTTATTTTTGCAGTCAATTTACTAAAGTTTCTGCCTTTTTTTGGCTGTGTATAAGTTTTCATTTTCTCTCATGTAGGTTCTGTGTAATTTCAGGAGAAAGTAAAAGTCTGAAACGTGAATTGCTCTTTTCCCAAAACATTGATAACTGTAATGAATAACTGTACTTTTACTTTCCCCCCCACTTCTACCTCCCAGAACATATCTTTTGGGGAGCAACTCCAAGTTCTGTCTTGTTGCACTTTTTGTTAAGATTCTTAAGTTCAGAACACGAAAGCAGCAGATGCTAAAGGATCTGATACTGGCCTCAGATAGTTACAGTGTCTCCAGCTGCAATGAAGTCAGTCCCAAGAATTTTGCAGTAAAGGGAAAACATAAAGTAAAAGTAGCAATTTCTTACTAGCCCTGTTGGATCAAGCAGCTACTGTTCAAAGTTATTATTGGGTTCCAGTGGTTCATGAGCACTCTTCTAGCTGGAGGCACCACCTGAGAACTGATGGATTGGTTTAAGTGCTGTGGACAAAATCAGACATATTTACTGAACACTTTCAGCTAGTGGATTTTAGGTGAAATAAGATATGAACATCTGTAAGAAATGGAGTGTTAAGAAGTTGTACAGAGAGGTGGAGGTGAGCAAGTATAGATAATAATAATGTCCTTGGGACCAGCAGGGCAACACTGTAAGGTGCATGTGGCTTTGAGATGTTCCCTCCCCTTTGTTTCTTCGCCTTGGGAATGCTATAAAACATAGGCAAGTGTAAGAGCCCTTGAAGTATTAAACAGCACAGTGCCACACAAGTGCCAGGGCTGGCCAGAGGCAAGTGACATGGCTTGAACCAGTTGGCTCTGAAACCAAGTATTTAGTGAACTGACTGTCTAGGCTTGGCGTAACTGTGATAGAGAATCACAGAGTGCTTTGGGTTGGAAGGGACCTTAAAGGTCATCCAGTTCCAACCCCACCTACCATAACCAGGGACACCCTCCACTACACCAGGTTGCTCAGGGCCCAATCCAACCTGCCTTGAACACTTCCAGGGCTCATCATGTGGATTGTGCATTTATCACTAACTTACCCTCCAGGGAAAAATTGCTCCCTCAGTGTCCTTCCTTTCCCTATCCCTTTTGTAGCTCTGCTTAGGTTACCATACTTTTAGGCCTAAAGTCTCGTCTTGCTTTCATTAGGATTAACAACCCTTAGCGTCCAGTATTTGGGGCTGGGAGATGCTGTTGTTTGTGATACGCTTACAGTGCAAGTGGCTTCTTTCTTTTTGTGCCATTGATTGATTAGTGGAGTTTGTCCAAGTAATTTTCCCTCTTGATATGTGCGCTTTCCTTCTCTAGCACAAAGTTGTGTGAAGATTAACTAATTAATCTCATGAGATTCTTTAGTGAAAGGAATGCCTTACTGAGCAACAGAACAAAGTACAGGCAATATGTATGAACACGACTCATTCCAGATGTCTACAAAGCTGAGGTTCCTTTTCTCCCCTAAGCAAGTATGACTGTAAGAATGTCTCAGCTTAATTTTGTTTTTCTCTGTTCAGTACAATGCAGAACATCTGTTGCAAAAGAATGGATAATTAATAATTGAAACTAGATTGTGCTGTCCAAAACAAAGTGCCTGTAGTACTGTAGCTTTCCTGAGTTTTTTGTCCTTGTTTCTTTATTTCTTCTGTCATTGTTATGTATTAGATTTTATTTCAGAATTGAAGTTTCTGTTGTGTTTTGCTTAAGTTTTAAGTTTTAAGCTGGTTTTGGTGATAAAGGTTTTTATGTCAAATGTGTGCAATACTAATGAAACAGGAACAAGAAATTTTCATTTCATGTCAGGTTACTAAATTAGATTCAAATGGGCTGTGGAATGAAGAGATAAAAATCTAGAATTTGATTTGAGGGAGATTTGAAAAACTGAGAAGCTTAATCTTTTCACTTTCCTTCCCCCAGAACTGATTGCTCTAGAGCTAATGTTTATGTGTGTGATTAGAATCTGAGCCTGACGAGTTCTATTTTCAGCACTGCTACAGGAACCCAGTGGGTGAAACTAACCTTGGTGCTTTGGGCTCATACAGCACTTCCAGCTTCCAAAGTTCTTGCTAAGACAGACTTTTAAGATAAAAGGCATTTAAAATTGAAGGTGTTTTTGTTTATTCTAGAACTGATTTATAACACCAGGTATTTAAAATTAGGATTAACACTGAATGCAAACTAGTCAGTATCAGATTGGATAGGCTAAAAGAGTTTGTGGAATCTCCATCTTTGAAGGTGTTTAAATATTGACAGGATAAAGTCCTGAGAATCTATTTGTACCTTTGAAGCTGGCTCTGTATGAAGCAGGAGTTTGAAGTAAATGACCTCTAGAGGTCTTTACATGCCCAAATTGAATAATTTAAATTATAAGTCACTGTATGGTGTGGTGTAGGTATGGCAAAAGTAGCTCAGAAATATCCTGCAGTAATCTATTAGGTTAATGAAAGGATTTCTATATTGTTTTTACTATTACATTTCTATTTTTATGCAAGGATGATGCAAATAAGAGTTTGTGTCCTTTTTTACAGTCCTAATTAAAACACTGAGTGCAATAACTAAGGAAAAAAAAAAGAATCTTAATTTTCATTTAGTTCTTGTGTAATGGAAATGGAAGCTGCACTTTAAAAAAATTAGATTTAAAAATGACGTTAGTCTCCACTGACTCCTTTCCCCCTCCATATCATCTTTTTTCCTACTTTGATTAAAAGTTAATACCTCAAAGCAAGAGTATATATTTTGAGAATTTCCCCTAGCTGCTTGGATTACAGCTTACTCTTGGGAAGGTGAAGGTCGATGTTTCTCTCTGTTCACAATCCAGCCCACAAGCAGTGACTCAGCAGCACATAAAACCCCCGAAGATGTGGCAACTTCACCATTATTGGAACAAAGAAGCAGCTGAATCTTTTCAGGTCTGGTCCAAAGTGGGACACTTTTGAAAACAGGCCTTCTGCCAGAGCTGAGCTGCACAGAGAAAAGGCTGCAGTAGCAACCCGTGCACTTAATGGACATCTCCACGCTGATGAGCTGCGAGTAACAACAAGGGCTGTGTGGGGGTGCACTGCCCTCTCTTGGTTTTTGGTCGAAACAGGAACAGTCCCATCCCAGCTGGTGCTCCAGAGGTTTGGTGAGGTGATGTTCAGAGTAAGGAGGAGTTGTTTTTGTACTCTGTTGTCTCTTAGGAAAAATCTTTTCCCCAAACCTCTGGATTTTCTGTATATTCCCATTTGATCAAGTAGGATTAACAGAGAGAACAACTGCATCACATCTGCACAGGTGTCTCAGCCTCATGTTTGCTTTTCATGACTCTATACTGTGTTAACTCAACCCTTATACCTGGGACTTTGGTGGTATATATTACTTACATACCAGCACATAGAGTAGTTCTAGGTTTTTATTGATACGTGCATTCACTCTGTCTATCCAGTAAATCAACCCCAGATGATTTCCACAGATAATGAAAAATAGAACTTTAATTGTCTGCTTTATTTTGTGGTCACTTTTGACCTGTAATGAACATTTCCGTAATACAAAACAGGTAAGTGGATTCTTTTTTTTTCCATCCACTAGCCAGCTTTTAAAATTTTTTCAAATGACATTCATCAAGATGCCAAATTCAATTCTCAACAGTTCTTCTATCAGGAACCCAGCTTTCAGAAATATTGGCAGGTGGTAATTTTTCTCTTAAAAAATAGTCCTTTGCCATCTAGTATTCTGCTGACAAGAGATTGTCTTATCACTCAATGAGCACTAAATTTTTCATGTGGCAAATAAGATGAATTCACCATCTGAACTTTTCATCATGTCATTTCTCTTACGTTTAAACAGCCACGATTTGAGGAAGATGGTGGTATCCTACCAGTTATGGACCTCCTGTGGGTTTATGGGGTAAATGATGATAGTTTCCACTGCCCAGATCTGGTCTCAGTCTGAATCTGAATTACACTGTCTAGTCATCATGACTATAGTTTTCTTTGAGGGAGACTTGAAGTATGTTCCCATCTGTATCAGCAAAGTGCAGATTGATTTAATGAATTTGGATTTTGCATCTTTGTATGAAAAAAACCCTCTTTCTTCATAAGTCACTGAGTAATAGATGCAAAATAACTTGTTCACAGACCTTTTCCTTGTATTAAAGAGGTAATTTCTACTTATTTCTGAGACCATTCCAAACCAGGTCATCATTCAAAGACAATATTACTCATTTTTCTTCAGTGTTGGATGTGTAATTCTGTCACTGAAATCTTTTATTTCCTTACAAAATTACTGCACTTTCTGAGTTAACAAGAACTTCTGGCAATAAAATACTCCACAATGCCTTAATTGAATTATTGGTGTATTATTTTAATTGTGCCTTAATGAAATTGCTTAGCAACTAACCTTGTCTTTTAGTTGGCAATAGCAACAGCTTCGAAACTGTCAGCTCTATCTCATTTCATGTTTTCATTTAGGTGCTAGTACTGTGAGCCAATTTATTTGGATCAGCAACTTGGGCCAAATTTTGGTGGCATTACTCATATACACAGTTCTACAGCAGTTGATGTTGGCCCATGACTAAAGATCATTAAACTTTTCAAAGGCTTCGGTCTCCTCTTTCTCTATTAATATGTAACAAAAGAACTAAATGCTTGTTATTTCTTTTGTGATTTTTGTCTCCAATTTATTTGCTCTTGCAACTGCTTACTGCTTCCAGCAGCTCAGTCCTGTAAAAGCAATAGGTCTAATTTGCTTTACAGTAATGTTGCATTTATTTCAGAATGTCATGGCCTTTCTTTGGCTTGTTTCACTTTATATCTTATTCTAGATCTTGAGAAAGCTTAAGCAATGCATTAGTTTAATTATTAGCAGAGAGCATTGCTTTGAAATGCATGCATGAACTGCTGAATCTTGAGGGTCAAGTTTTCTCTTTAGACGTTCTTCATGCCTTGTAAATGCAAATCAAATTCAGAAGTGGCAGAAATTACATTTTGTTATGTTGGGACTCCAACTCTTGCAATCAGTTATGATGTGAAAAAAACCCCCACCCACAATCCTCTTTTGTAACTGACATGCAGAGAAGCTGGAAAAATATATCATAATCATTTAGAGAATTTAAGTAGGGACATTTTTGTTCTTGCTGATTTCTTCTTTTGCTGTGCTTCACTCATTTCTTCATGTGAGAAATATTACTTGTTCCATGTGTTGGGTCCCACAAGTGTTAGGTCTGTACATGAAGTGTGTGATAGGTAAGGAAGGTACAGGTTCTTTCAGTAGCTTTGACCCTGTTTGCATTTTATCCCTATTTCTGCTCAGGTATAATAACTCAGATTTGTTGATATATCAGAAGTGAATGAAAGAACATGTGAACCTATGAAATGCATTTGAATTTTCTTTATACTGTTTTACTGTCCTACAAAATGTTAGGAAAAAGTTGGTCCACGTGAAGATATCAGTGGCCAAAATAAAAGACAGTTCTGGACTCTTTTTACTAAGCCACTAAATCTAGCATTCTGGGCAGTTACAAAAGGATCCCAGTTCCATCTGTAGAAGCAAAATCAGAATCCTCTTGCTAATAATTCCTGTTTTTTTTGTGAGGACAGCAAAAATACACACAATTGTCAAGAGCAATCTGTCATCAGCAGAGTTAGCATCAGAAAAGGGTAAAAAATTGAGGACTGTTTAAGATCTATAAATTACATTTTGTGTTCATTTGTCAATTCTAGGAAAAGCAGATCAACTTTCTTCTTTTTCAAGGTGTAAATGATTAATGGATGCCTTGCGTTTTGTTGCAAAAGCCTGTGTCGACTATATTGACTTTTTTCATAGAGAAAAAAACCAATCCGTCTGGGCCATCAGGAAGTGCAGTGTGTGCTTGCTGTAACTGGTGTGAATAAGCAGATTCTGATCATTGCTGAGCACTGATCTGAACAGAGAGCAATTACCTTTGCTAGGGAGAAGTAGAGGCTTGGCTCATACTCACTCTTCATTCTCATTTAACAAATAATAATAATAATAAATAATAAAAAGACAAACAATAAACCACACCAGAGGCACTCTAAGATTGGTCTTTGTCTGCAAAGGGCTTTTGATGAAAATGAAAGGCAGATGAATATGGCTCTTCTTACTTCTGCAATAATAGCTATACTTTTTAATGGTGGAATCAGAGGTAGTTTAAAAACTGTTATCATAAAAATCATGGGCCACATTCTTCCCAGAAGAAGTTTCTAGATCAGCCCACCTGAGCTGATAATGTTATTATTGTTTATGTAGGCAGGTGGGGGGCAGTCTTTTCTCTCAGGTGACAAGCAATAGGGGAAACTGCCTGAAGTTGGACCAGAGGAAGTTTAGATTGTATATTAGAAAAATGTCTTCACGGAAAGAGTGGTCAAGCATCGGAACAGGCTGCTCAGGGAAGTGGTGGAATTACTGTCCCTGGAAGTGTTCAAAGTGTAGGTGTGGTGCTTAGGGACATGGTTTAGGGCTGGACCTGGAAGTGTTAGTTTAAAAGTTGAACTCTTTAATCTTAAAGGTCTTTTCTGGGCATTTATCCCATGGTAACTTCAGCTCCTTTGGCAAGGGGACACTTCAAAAATCCTGCATGACTTCATCAGCTAGGTTGTCTTTCCCAACAGGTTCTAAGGACCTGGATAGATTTAAGGTGTAATTTTTCACGTACAAAGGTCATGTTGATTTCTCAGTGATATTCAGAATATATTCATCCAAAACCCATTGTTAGCTGGGAAAGTGGAAATACATTGCTTTGGCACTGTAGAAACAGAGCAAGATGTTTGATGCTCCTTTGAAGAGTTCACATTTCAGGAAATTTAGCATGCTTTCTACAGTAAAGCTGAAATATATAAAAAATAGTTTCTTTATAGTCTCTCATCTTACATATTCTTAGATATGGCATCTAAACTTAGATTCACTTTTGTTATTGTTGCTGGTTTTGACTTTCTTGCTCTTCCTGTCAACACGTCTGTGTCCAGTTGTATTTTCTGTATAAGGAACTGCATCAAGTCAATGGGTGATAGATTACTTCAAAGAAGAAATTGGATTAATTTATTCCAGAGGAAATTATGAAATGTACTTACTCTGTATTTCATATGCTGCAACAACAAAAACGTTAAAATTAATTGTACTTTCCCTCCTTTCTCATTTATATTCCAGGCAAGTTGGGCAATAAAACTAAACCAATGTGACTGCAACCACATTATCACGTAGTGCAGCACAGTGGAAGTGTGTTTGTAGAATGACATGGTTGAAGTTGAGATGAAATCTGCAATCTGGGCATTTAGGAGGCAGAGGGTCTGACTTTAGAGTAGTTCTAACCTGATACTCTGATCTGAGTGTCCGGTAGTGGTTAGAAAATATTAGATGCACCCCTGAAATGTACCAGAGAATCATTGAATGGTTTAGGATGGAAGGGACCTTAAAGATTTAGTTCTAACCCTCTGCAATGGGCAGGATATGTTCTAGTTTAGTGTCCTTGAAAAGGAATGCAACTCCCGTCCTCTGAGATCACTGTGGCATGAGTCTGAACACAATATGGAAGGACTTGATATAGAGATTTCCCTCAAAATTTGGAAGGGTTAATTTCAGAAGCACACTCCTGGTCTTATCTGAAATGTTTATGTAGATACATATGACATTTTCCTCTCATTTTGATATATTTTTCATACAGGTATCAGTTTATTCTACTTTTCCAATAAATGCTATCTTCTGGGCTTGTAACTCTGATTATTTACACACAGATATGTTGTAATGAAATTTGTTTTTCTTATCGTGTAAGAAACGTGGTATTGTGATTGTGATGTGAGTAGTGACTGATAGTCAGTTCTACCTTGTGATGTCTTATGACATCTGTGCAAAGTGATTGGCAATACAGGGTACAGCACTGGGGCAGATAATGCTGATAGCTGGTCTCATAGTTAGCAGCCTGATGGTGACTGGAGTCATCCATCAACTCCCTGCCCTGTCTGTGACTCTCTGTGTGCCCTCCCATAAACCTGCAGAAGTTCAACACAGCTCTGCCACATCTAAGGTGCTATTGCTGTTGGCATGTGTGGCAAAACTGTGTGTCCTGAAACTCTTCTTAGATACAGAATGTCTGGTTATCGCAATGCAATAGCCAGGGTGTTTGGAGACCGGTAGATACCTGAAAACAAAGTACTAATAGCCCAGGGTGGCAGTTAGCAGATTAAAGCCAAAGTCAGCAGTGTTAGCAAGTCTGTTCAGCCATTTAACTTTTATTGATTGGATGAGGAATTAGGTGTTTCAGTGCCTCAACAGTTTATCCCTGGATTCCCTTTCTAGCAAATGCAGATAAGAGCACTTTTGCACTTCAGAGGAGTGGCCTAACAGAAAATATGTTAAGGCAGTGATGTGCTCGCATGTGGCAGTGTTGAGGTCAGATGAGTTCCTTGTGCAGGTAGAAGGGAATATTTGAGACTAGACTGGATCTTGATTAACAACTTGCCTTGGAGGCACAATCCAAAGTCAATGACAAGACTCTTATTAACTTCAGGGAGCTCGGATCAAGTCCATTGATTTGTGCTTATTTCTGCTCTAGTTGCTCTAGTCCAAATTAGTGCTATGCTGTGATATTTCCAAATCCTAACATAAACAAAATCCACTCAAGAAGGAAGTAATAAAAATAGGAAAATCATAATACTTGAATTATAGTACTGAATCGATAAATGTTAAACATAGGAACATTGTTCCAGAAATTAGTCTGTTAAGAATAAAAGAACCAACTGATAAGCAACATTGTAATTAATTTTTGGCTTCAGAAGCTAGGCTATGTAGTGGTAGTAGATTATATATATATATTGATATTTTGATTATTAATCCTTTCTGTGTAGCTTCTATCATACAATCTTCGGTTAGAAGTCACATCAACATTATGCTTGGTATATTTGAAAGTGTTAAATGAAAACAAAAAGGTATACTAATGGGTGTTTTCATCACAAATTTCTAAAATAATCAGAAACATAAAAGGCTACTGTAACTTTTTGCTAAAATGGCAACCCTCCCTATTTTGTGTTACAGATACAGTGGGGAAATGTAACGGCTCTGTGATTATTCAGAGTAATCAGAAAGTTCAGGGATTTTGCAGAACCCCAGACTTCTAAGTCACAGGCCAAATTGTGCTACAGGAGGGTTTCTAGAGATAGAAAATAAAGCATTTGGCAGCTGCACAATAATGAAGAAGATATTCTGTGAAGATTATATGTGTATTTACACCTCCACATACAAATAGTTCTTTAGCATCTGGTGTATATCAGACACCAGATGCTATGTCTCCTTATAATTCATAGGTAGTGAGTTATGTCTAACTCTGCCTGCCTAAATGAAAGAAGAGAAGGAAATGGAGCGTATGATTTTTACAATGCTCAAACCGAGGTAGGAATTTGCTCTGAGAAATGTCAAGTGGAGATCCTTTCATTTCAGGCTTGTCTAAAACCAGATCAGTGTTTTTGCCATTTGCAGAGCAACTTAGGAAAAAATAAAATTAAAAAATCCTAATGATTCAAGGCTTTAACACCTTTCCAGGCAAATATTCTTTAGAACTTTTCATGGTTTTCAGTCATGCTACCTCATTCCCATTCCTTAGGGGTATTACTCTGTTGCTTGCTGAAATACTGGAATGATCTCTTTATACTAATTAGACCTATACATTCTGTCGAGCAGAGACACATGAGAGCAGTAACTCATTATTCTCTCTGATTCATCAACAGTGCAGACCAATTAATACCACACTTAATGGGGAGAAGTAGCTACTACAACTACAAGCCGTATATCTTTTGTGACTGCTAAACTAACACTCCTGGACAAGGCGAGAAAGCAAATTTACTATGCAGAGATTATTTTTTATATACTACCAAATCTGTAATTCACAGAACTGGAGATTGAAAGAACCTATCATGTTATCAGATGTGTTCTTCTGCCAGAGCAAGATTGCTTGTTGCAGACAGCCAGGTTATAATGTTTCAGGCAATGAAACTGTCTTCTCTGAAATTTCTGGTGGAGTCTAACAAAACTCACCGTTAGAGATCCTTCTCTAATGTGTCACTCTCCTCTCTCTGTTTTGTTTGGGGTTTTTTTGTTTGTTTGGGGTTTTTTGTTTATTTGGTTTGGTTTGTTTGGTTTTTTCTTGTTTTCTTAACACCTTTTTGTTTGCCACTCCAATAGATCATTCTTGAAGACCTTAGCACTCCACTGTGCCTGTCTGGTAACTTAGTAAGTTTGTGCTTTAGTGTTAAAAATTTCAGGTTTAATTTTTCAAATAACCTAAGCATAGCTTCATTTAGGTCTGGTTTAACTAGTGGTAAAGTCATTCTGCTTATTTGGTCATATGTGTTTATATGCATGGCTGAAATATACGGTTTTAATTATTGAAATATTGTCTATGGTAGTTTTGACATTACATTGAAACATTTTGAAATAGCCATATTTAATAAGCTTATCTGTAGTTCCTAGCTGCTTGCTTACTCTTCCATCACTGACTTCTCTTCACCACTGTATTTTCATCTTTTCCTTCCATATAGATTATGCTGCTAACTGATCCAGAAGTTGAAAGCAGCTTATTAATCAGTTCTGACGAAGGAGCCACCTATCAAAAATACCGTCTGAACTTCTACATCCACAGTCTACTCTTCCACCCCAAGCAGGAAGATTGGATCTTAGCCTACAGCCAAGATCAGAAGGTGAGAATTGTTGGCAGCATTTTGCTTTGTTTCCTTAGGGAGAACTTGGGGTTTCTCCATTCATTTGTGTAACTGCTGCAGAACATTCAGGTGGCCTTGGGGGTGATACCAGGACAGCCTTTGGAAATACCAGTTTGGTATTTCCAAGCAGAAAACATTGAGCAAGCCTTAATGTAAAGGTCAAAGTAAAGGACATGGGCAACTATTGTATTCTTGGGGCCTAGCCCTCAATTACTGATCTGAGAGTCTGCATTTAGTCATCCGTCCTTTTGGCAATACTGTGTGACAGGCAACGGGCAGAGAAGACAGCTAGGATCCTTCGTTGTAGGAATAACAACCTCTAATGAGGCTTTTGTCCTCTTATTTGACAATTCTCTTGTTCCAGCCTAGCCTCAGCTTCAAGAACAATGTAAGACAACCCTTGTTCTTACCTGGTTGGCATATTTTCAAGTAGTCTTTGATTTTCTAAGAGAAAAAGTAGCCGTGAATCAATTTTCTTTGAAGTCCAGTTTCTTCAGTACAGGTAATCCATCAGCCAAATAAATATGCTGTGAGTTTTGCCTTGATTTTTTGCTGCCCAACCTAACACAACAACACAAGACTTTATTTTGGAGTTAGAACTTTTTGAAAATCGGATACATCAATACTCACAAGGAGTTATCTTCCAGTGAAGGACTTGATAGACCTCAACCTGTTTAGTTTAACAAAAAGACTGAAGGGAAACTGCATTGCTGTGCATAAATATCTCCGTGGGGGAAGACAAAACATAGGAGTAAGCATTTTGATCCAGCAATAAAAACTTGTAACAAAATTTGATGGTTAGGAGTCAATGGCAGATAAACTCTGCTGTAAAGTAACTAGCTATTGGAGCAAAAACCTACCATTGCTCTGAGAAATGGTAGGTTTCACGTCCTGTCCTTTTGACATTTTTAAATAAAACTGGAAAAAGACAAAAAAAATTTGTTGAGTCTAAGCAATAATAGTATTAGCTGAATTGTTCAAGTTATATGTTAATGTAAACATCTACATAAACGTTTGAATTCTATGATGTTTTGCACCTGCATATTTTAATTCATTGTAAAAGTATTGAACAACTAATTTTCCTTTTGCATAAATTAGTCTTGTTGTTACTCTTACTGTAAGCCTGAGAAAATAAAACCATAACTAAGTAAGCATAGCTAAGGTCACAAAATGATCTTATTGAATTTTTTTGAATATTTCAGTCCTGCATTTTAAATTCCAAACCAGTATCCTTCCAGGACTGTAGCTTAATATCTTTTGCAACTGAGAAATGCATCTTCCCCGCCTCATTCTTCCCAACTGCATACAGTATTTTTCACTCACCCCTCTTACAGCATTTTATAGAGTGTACTGTGGTTATACTCTGTTCAGAGGAAGGTGCAGATTAAATTATTTCTGTGGGTTCATTATGTAATTAGACAAGGTCAAAACATTTCCTTTCCCTTGTGACTGTTGAGTTCTCTGGACTGATATAAAACAGAACAGAAGCTGGAGTCTGATGTGTGTTAGTAAACAGGAAATTTATTACATGAAAAGCAATGAAACTTTCAGTGGGAACTTTGTCAAATAAAAGTATGATATAGTAGGAAATTTATTTCAGTTGTTGTGGTGTTCAGTCTGATCAGAAAATAATTTTGAATTAGAGGCCATACAGCTAAGGCTTATTTAATTTATGATAGATGGCTACCAACAAGTATTGACACTATTCTGTAGGAAACTCCCACTTCTACAGAATCATAAAAAATAATATGAATGTAAGAACAAAGGGTCCTTTTGTGTGTTAATGTGAATTTCTGGGGTTGGAGTTAGGTGTATGGGGTATTTGGGGTGAGAGGCTGTAGGCTGTATGATAAAATTTCTTTTCTCTGGTGTTGATTAGCAAATTGGATAACTGTTGGTAATTCAGTACTGTAGCTGCAAGACAAAACTCAGGTAGCACAAGGTCTGTAGGTCTGTACCAATTAACTTGAAAACAGAATTTTAAAAGTGCTCTGAATGTGTATGAGTCAAGGGCCTGGTTTCTACTTTAAAGCCTAATGGATACATTTTCTGACTTAACAAGCTTTGGCCAAGAACTGTGGAGGGTAACCAACAGGCAAAGAGTATTAATCAACTTGGACTAAATTAAATGTAACTCAAACCAAGGGTCAAGTTCAGCCTATGGCTAAGTGTAAATTACTCCCATTGGTTTCATGTTTGTATATCCAAAGGCAGAGTTTTCTGAGAGTAATTAAGAGGTCCTGCAGGTATTTAGATAATTGCAAAGGGAGCTGTGGGGTACTTAGGAACAAATGGTACTGCTGTTAGCTATTTCCTGATCTTGTGCTAAGGCCATATTTAAGGAAAGAGAACCCATTACTCCTTGGATTCCAGGCACTGTGTGCATACTGACTAAGAGTCACCCAAGGAGGCAAGGGAAACACATCTGCATGGTAAAGAATTTACATTTTGATGCCACTGATTCAAGATTTTGTAAATGTTGATGAGGACTTTAAAGAGTGAGTTGGATGTTGACCAGTAATGGTGAGCGCAGTCATTTAAGTTTGCTGTTGACAGGAGGGAGGTGAGAATCAACTGGAAAATGCATTTGCACCCTTCTTGCAACATGATTATTGTCATCCATTTGCATCATGTCATTGCAGCAAATGCGACCAGGAGAATCAGGTGGTAAATAAGAGCAGGAGCTGGAGAGACAGAAATCCCACTGGATCTGGACTGCTTTTGTTCTCAGAGGTTATCCATCCAGTTCAGGACTGATGAGGGCAAAGCCAACAGTAGTCCACCCATGCCTCTCATTGCTCAGTTGTAATCAACAGGAAATGGGTCACATAGAATCATCCCTCAATCTCTTCACAGCCCACTGAGCCTATCACTATGATAAGATCTTTTTTGTTTGTTTGAATAGGGATTTACTGAATGATAGGAAAATCTGTTTTAACTGAAGGAATTTTATGTCCCAGTTTCTTGGGTGTTGTTCATGAGTGAATGTGGTTAATTACTGGGGTTCAGCTGATGAACAACAACTCGTTGAGGTTCAGTGGCTGTTATTTTCATTCACATATCTCCTGTCTCTCTGCCTTGGGCAGCAGACTTGAATTACCACTTCTGACAGACCAGTCCTTTATTCAGTCATGGCTTTTTCCTTCCAGTCTAGAGAAAAAAAAGAGCAACAAACCATCTGCTGCCTGCACTAATTGCTTCATGATTGCATTCATTGTTCTGGCCAAAAGTACAGTTGTTATTTGGCTGATTCTTACCACATAATTGCAGAACTGCTGCATGCTTCTCCATTACAAATCAGACGGAAACTTCAGACACAGTAAAGCATTATTTGTAAGGCAAAAGCTTGTTGGAGGACTTGTGCATGCAAGTTCTCATGGGTTTAATCAGCTTGCTTGTAGAATGAGGGGCTGTATTTTATGGCAGTATTGCTTAAGTGTTACTGTGTAATCTTCAGGAGTGTTTTCTGTGTAATCAGAGCACGGAATGTAAGAGCCTCTGGTTCATGCGGAGATTTCTGCTATTCAGATGGGTCAGACGCACAGAGGAATGGTTAGTAATCAGTCAGAAATAACAGAGCTATTTGAAGAGACAAAATACAGGTGAAATTGGGAAACATAAGTCGAGCAAAATGCAGGCTTGTAATTACCCAGCTCGGGAATAAATGCACAAAGGCTCTCAAGCACTGAAAGGCAACAACAGAGGCTAAAAAAGAAGGTTTAAAATGGAGTTATCGTTGTTGCTGCTCTGCTCTCATTGTAAATAACTCTTGAAAAGTGAGGCACCCCAAATTAAAGGAGCTCTGTCAACACAGCACTAGTAAATGAAGAGGTTTATATTCGCTTTCTTTGTTTTCTTTTTTTTTTTTTTCATTTTGGCCTTTTTGAAATATCTGATTCCATCTTCTGCCTCTATTGACCGCATCTGTCATGCTGAAGATCAATGTTAAGGGCTGATGTTTGGCCGTATTTCTAAAGTGCTGAAGTTTGACAAATCAGGAGTCTGATACTTGTGGGATAACATATCTTCTGACATCAAATCATATAATCTTCTTCATTTCCTGGCATTAAAGGATGTCTACTCCTCATTCATATAAGTGGAAAGGAAAGGTATTCTTTTATCAGGGATGACAGAGAAGCCACTTAGAGAAGACATATGGATGCATGTGGCCACAGGATATTTACGAGAGAACAGGTCAACACTTAACAATACCTTGAGCCCCATCTATCCATTTGTTTTGGTCTAATACTTGTGTCTGGCAGTAGAGTATCTGCCATATTATTCACTCTCCAAGATGTGAGGGACTATTTTGGATATACCTTGTAATTCTAAAACCTTACATTTCATTGCACCAGGATCTTTGAGGGTGAATCTGCTTGGAAAAGGATCAGACCAGGAACCTCCAGTGGCTCCTTTCAACATAAATTATTCTGTTTCTATTTACACCCACTCAGTTTCAGTGGTGACAATCACTCCTTACTTAGATTAGAGAAAGAAGGATAAAATTCGGATTTGTTTTATGAGAAATTGTAACATAGTTAAAAAAAAAAGAAAGAAAAAAAAGAAAAATAGTTGATAACATCAAGTGACATGATTTTGGGGTTGAGTTTTTTTTCCACACTGCTAACAACATTTAGAGGACTATTCACTTGGGCTAATGTTAGCTGAGGGAGGCTAATCCCATCTAAAGTTAATGGAGAGGAAAAAAGCTTCTCTAGAGTAGTAAGCATTAGCCACTTTGAATCATCCTTTGGAAAAGCCTATCTCTTTTGACAGACTACAGATACAACCAGGGAGCTAGTTTGCATAAAGCTGACATTAGCCTACGTGAATAACTCTCCCTTCCCCTATGGCATTACTCCTGCCGCAGTCTACACTATTTGTGTTAATATTTGGGACACCACTAATCATCCAACCCAGATTTTCAGCAGACTTGATTCTCTTTGACACATATTGTTGAAGATGAAAAAGTAATAAGTAATCTGTATGTTAAAAGTTGTTTGTTCCAGCCTTTGCAATGTTGCGCTCTCTGCATGATCTTAAATATCTATTCTGGGTTACCAGCACTTGTGCCACGGGTGGATATGGCCTTCAACAGAAAGGCCTTGTGAACGCTATTCACTATTTTTAAGACATTCCATGTGGTTATGTTTCTAAGCAAGTGATGAACAGAAACGCCCACATTTGTAGCTAGGGCTGTGCACGCCATTTGTGTGAGGACCCTAAGCACAGATGCCTGTTAGGCATCCTGATAACACATCTAGCACACAACCCTTTGCAAATGTGCTTTGTTATCTCTAGGCAAACTGATGAGCATTTGGTGGCAACCAGCATTCTGAAAATTAACAAAGAAGGGACATCAAAAGAAGAATAATGGTGCAGTGTACAAACTATGTTGTAAAATATACTTTATCTTAGAGTACCCATCAGTCTTCTACAGACCTCACTAAGCATGATGTGCTGGGGTTACAAATTAAAATAAAGAATGGAATTAAAAGTGGGAGGAAAAAGAAAAAATCAACTAGCAGAGCCCAGTGGCAACCTGGCAGTCCAGAGGGGAGGATAGATTTCTGGGCCGGGGCTGTGATGAGTAAAACAGAAGGAAAGATTCTCAAGTACTGTGCTCTTTACCAATGACTCACTCATCTTTAGGCAAATCAGTACATCCTTGTTTATCCATCTGTATAAACATCACCCCTCTGTACCCTTAGAGAACTTGTTCTTTTCCTGCTTTGGTGTCCATGGATACATACTTTTAATTAAGGGTAGATCTGTTGTTTCTCTGCAAGATTTTCTGTGCTCTATCTAACTCCAGTTTTCCTAATTCCATGAAAAAATTGCTTTTTTATTTTCCATCAGGGTTGGACGGCTGACTGGATTAGCAGTAAAGAAGTGTACTCCATATTACTAGGTCTGACACTGATCTCTGTGGTGTTGAGCAGCTCCCTTCACTTTCCTACAGATGACTCGCCTTTCCCTTCTCTGTCTCCGCCTGTCATTTGTTTGACTGTACTCTCCAAAGTGTCTCTGATTTCTTATTATACTAAGTGCCTGTCAACACTAAATTCACTTGAAGCTATACATTTTAATATAACGCAAATGATAAACAAGAATTTATTTTAAAATTTAAAGCTGTGCATGTGTGCATGAAAATTCTGACATTTTGCCCTAGATTCTACTGTAACAAGCCTTTTCTGTTCTGTTCTCATTCTAATACAATACACCTTTAAAACAAAAATGCATTTATTTAATGCAGTTATGAACCTACTTAGTAAATTTGCAGCACAACAGGAAACAACTGTGGATACCCTGTTACTTGTTACAGAGATAGTATTTTTTTAGTAGAAGAGAGAATTAACCTTGAGGACAACAGACTAAGTAAAGTGATGAATTCATCATGCCTTGTATTTGAGATTGGGTCCCTTTCCAAATGATACAATCTAGTTCAGCCATCAGTTGATGGCCTGAATAATTCTCTTTACTGCTTGAGCAAGTGGTAAAGATTCTGCAGCATCTGTTAAGAAGAGAACAGACTCATGATATTAGAGGTTCATTCTTGCTTTAAAATATATATGCCAGTCAGATTCCTTTAAATATCTCCTGGCAAAAAACATACTTCCAGTCACTTTATTTAGCATATGAGTTGAATGCACTGGAGACCTCACCCTAATAGAGTTGCTTGCCAGCTGCCACAAAACCAGAACACTGGCTGATGTGGCTCATATTTGAGAATGTGTGAGAAGTTATGGAGGGTTAGATAGGAAGAAAGCTGAGGGTCACCTCCAGGATAGTGTGATCTGATGAACAGTCACAAAGATATTGCTGTGTTATGATCATACTGAACAACATGCAGTCTGTGTGACAGTACTGTGTGGTTCGTCAGCAAAAGCAGCTGCAGAGCTGCAGACATCACTAGTGTTTGAACGAGCTGTGAAGCAGGTATCTGACAGCTTTATTGCCCTGATGTGTTTCCATCAGCATTCAATAAACACCAGTTATTGGGAAACCTTCTTGATGGCTTCCGTGTGGCATGATTAATGCATTGCCTGCAGCTTAAAATGTTCAAAGTCTATCCAGCGTCCTGTGAACTTTATTGCTTCAAGGGTATTTAAGCTTCTTAACACTGGAACTTGCAAACAGATCAGAGATCAGGGACGTATATGACTGTCAGCACTGTAGTCCATTCTTGTATCCTTAATCACGAGTCTTATGCTTTATTCTAGGAAGGAAATGCCATTCACAATTTCAGATTCTTTGTTTATACTCCTCTGTCAAAGTCAGTGTTGGTAGAGAAAAACCTGGTCCATAATCTGATTTAGGGAATAACAACATGCCTCCCAGACTTTAGCTGCTCCGAAGAATGAAATGCCCCATGCAGCAATTTCATTCAGTGTAATATACTTTATTTGATACCCAAGTAAGCTGCACTGGATGAATGTTGGGAACATGTGTGTATCTAAGTTCCTTCATTCTTTTTCATTGTTTTCAGATGTCTGTATCACTGCTGTGGAAATTTTCCCACTGTGGTAATTTTTCATCCATCAGGAAGAGTCAAGGGCAAAAGGGTGTGAAAGATCATAAAGGACTACTGTATATACCTATATAAACATGTTCAACCTGAAGTCCTTACCTGATACACTAACACCACTTTTTCTACAGACTGCATAGAAAGCAAAAGGAATGCAAGAGGGTCTTAAATTGAAGAAGTACCTCACCAAATTGCATCAATCCACATGGTGTCTTCCCTATTCTTCTTTGTTTTCCTGATTATTTGAGCTTAGTTCAAAATATGGTCTTTCACAGTTCAATAATATTTGAATAATGCCCTTATGAAAAATGAGAATAATGACTGAAATATTGTAGGAGATTAGAATTTATCCAAATGCAGCTGCAGTGGTAGTAAAGTACAGTTTATCAGCAATAATCTTATTCTATATAAATGAATGGGGATAAGAAGAAGGACTTGCCTATATTTATTTCAAATTGCATTGTTGCATCTTCAGAAAGAATTGTTTTCATCCAGTTGGACTCTGTTATGTTTATAGTTGAATATAAACTGTGCTTTTGGAATGTTGCATTCTTTGTCGAATTTGAGATAAATTAAAAAACAAAAACAAAAACAAAACAAAAACCCCTCAAACAAACAAAAACAAACCCCCCAAAATATGAGGAAAAAGTGATCTTTCAAAATCTTTATGTGCTTACCAGTACAAAATCTGTGGTTTAGGTGAATTCGTGTTTTGAGGATTTTTATGTGTGAATAAATTCTGTTTGAAGGGGTGAGGGTGAAACACCATGAATAGCATTAGTTTTTTAATCATCTCATTGAAACAACAGGAAGTGTAAGAGTCAAGAAATCAGAATGTGTGAAGAAAGTATCAGGAACATTGACTAGTAGAAACCTTCTCAGGGAATTAGAAGTGAAATTGAATCAAACCCAGTGCTCTCAAAGGTGTTCTGAGCTAGTTTTCCACTTGCATCTGTTTTTTTAGGTCAATACTGTAGTGTAGGTTGATTTGCTGTGTTCTGATCTGTGTCCAGGAAGAATGAGTGGAGACTGTGTGGAAACCAGAGGTGAGAGAAAGACAGCTTTTCTTGCTTTGAATATAAGAATATGAAAGTTGCTAAATACAGTTGACAAATAAACCTATACTCCATGTTGTATTCCATTACAACTTATTTAGGGGAAATCCCTTAAGAGGAAAAGAAAAATAATCAGAACTACTGGCTTGCTCAAACTATTTCCCTCATGTCACTTTCAGCATGCTATTTAAATCACCTTTTCTTTAACCAGATTCTGAATTTCTGTGTGTGCATAACGGTTTATTTTATGAGATTAAATCAGTGTATACAGTTTAATATCCTCATCAGCATAGGAAGCACATGGAACTACCACAGGATTCAAGATCTGTATGTGGAGAAACGTCAGAATCAAATATTTAATCCAGTTAGTTTCAACGCTGAATGCTGAACGCATTGTGGACACTCAGAATCAGTCAGACCTGCAGCAATCTTTATAAGCACGAAAATGAAGCTGAAGGCACCTGTGTAAGCTTTGGCTAGGAAAATTAATCTTTTGAGGACAGAAGGGGTGGTGGTAGGTCTTGACTAGTATAATGATGGCATTGTATCAGAACGGGTGGGTCGTTCATATTCCTGGTAGCTGGTATGTGTAACTGTATTGGGTTTGGGGGTTTGTAGCAGGGAGCTACAAGGGTGGCTTCTGTGAGAAGCTGCCAGAAGCTTCCCTTGTGTCCAGCAGAGCCAATGCCAGTTGGCTCCAAGATGGACCCTCCGCTGGCCAAGGCTGAGCCCATTGGCAGCGGTGGCAGCACCTCAGGGATAACAGAGTTAAGAAGTGGAAAATAAACCTGCCAAATAAACTGTCAAGGGCAGTGAAGAAGGAGAGGGAGGAAGTGCTCCAGATGCTGGAGCAAAGATTCCCTGCAGCCCCTGGTGCAGCCTGTGGAGCACCACAGGGCAGCAGCAATTCACCTGCAGCCCCTGGAGGATCCCACACCAGATCAGGTGGAGGAGGCTGTGACCTCACCGTTGCTCTTTTTCCTCTTCCCTAGGGAGCATTTTCCCTTTCTGTAAGTGATCTCGCAGTCCAGATCAGTGAGTCAAATAAAATTCAAGCTTTTTGTAATGGAACATTTTGGAAAACCTCATGTTCTCTCCCTATATTTTCTGGAATTTAGGGGATTTTTTTCACAGTGCGAAATGCAAAAGAAAAATAAATAGTCAAGTCTAAATTTAGTGCTGGAGAGATCAGGAAATCAGAAGAAAAGAGAAAACCATGTGGCAACTGTATGCTGCTGTTACATAGATATTCCAAGCATTTTAAGGTGAAGCTCACACTGTTACTATGAAACACATGAACAGCTCTTATGCTTCTCACACAGGCTGGGAAACAAAAAGAGAGAGGTCGAGTATATATCATGTCTAGTGTAAATAAGGAAAGAAGTTCAGTTTTCAGATGTCAACTTTCCCTACTCCAGAAAATACCAGTGTTGTATTGTGAGAGGGCTCTTTCTATAGTCTTGCCATTCAGAGAGTTTATTTGAATCCCTGCTCAGTCTCAAAAGGTTATTTGTAGCCTCAGAACAGCCTTTTCTTTTCCTTTGCATTTCTGTTTCCTTATATAAAAGAGGTAGGTGGTAGGTTTCTACCTTATGGAATATTAGGATTTTTAAAAGCAAAACAAAGGAAAACCAGACTGTTAATGATTGTTACACAATCTGAGTATTACACAGAAAATTAAAAGTACAAGAGAAGATGAAGCAAGAACAGAATTATTCCCTGATGAACCAGGGTCAAGTCTAAGAGATCAATATGAGATTTTTACTTCATATCAGTTTTGTCTCTGTTAAACCAGAAATGTCAGATCGCTACTTGACCCTCAGATGAAAATATACATTGAAATTGTAATAGGTTCCTTTTTTTCATCTGGGGTTGAAAAATGAGTGTAGCAAAGAACATTATCTAATTCATTCTAATAATGAAAATTGTCATCAGACAGAAGCATGCCAAAGAAAACAGAATGTCATCTCTGAAGGGACTGCATGCACAAGTCTGTCACTAGAAGTCCCGAGAGAGAAGGCTTTTATAAAGACAACAAAATACCATGCTGGGTTTAAAAAATATCCATATAAGCACTATAATTACTAAATGGGGAAAAATAATCCCAGCTGTATTATAACTGATACTTGAAAAAAATCTAGCCTCTGAATACTTCTTTTTTTCTGGTCCAACTGAATAAATTCAGTTTAAAAATGAACGATACTGGAATGAAATATCTGGAAAAGCATCCTTACTGCAAAGAATAGTTTGTTTCTTTGGGGGGAGAGGGTGATACGTAACTTGGGGAATTCTGCCTTTTCTAAAGGTACGTTGGTGCTGCTTGTGCTGCTCTGAGTCAGTAAAGGCCAAGGTTGGTGCTGAGATAATGGCAGAGGAGGAAAAAGCCATCTAAAGCCTGGTTATTAAAGTGTCTCATCAAAGACAATGAGAGCTTTGGGTATGGGTTCCCAGAGAGCTGATATTTCGCTTTGAGAGCTGTTGTCTTTTCTCACACGCTGTCTCCACCTCACTGGGCACTGGTTTCTAATTTGAGACTCCAGCCCTGACAGTAGAATTGCTATATCCATTTCCTGCCTTTGAAACAAACTTATAAAGTCTTCATTTCTCCACTTTTTGCCTGAATGACGTGCCATTCAGGGCAAAGATATTAAGAGAAGGCAGGGCTCCCTGGGTTCTTGCACAGTGTCACGGCTTCTGTTCTGCTGAGGGAGTTGTCAGATGCACCAGGTAAAGAGCCCCTCTGAAGAGCTGTGCTGGAAGAGCCTGAGGGAAGCTGTGGCACTGGGACTCTTCAGCCACCTGGCACTGCAGTGGGACTGCAGGCACGAGCACAGAGAGAGCTTTTGCAGGATGAAATTAATCTCGGTTAATTGTTACTATTGCCAGCAAATTCAGAGAGGGAATAACCTGCTGAAAGTTGTGCGCAGGGAAACTAGAGAGGAATAAGGGTGACAGGTACAAAAGTGGGAAAATGAGATTTAATAGGATGACT
This sequence comes from Pseudotriccus pelzelni, assembly GCA_035584735.1. Lineage (NCBI taxonomy): Eukaryota > Metazoa > Chordata > Aves > Passeriformes > Tyrannidae > Pseudotriccus > Pseudotriccus pelzelni. The sequence continues at coordinate 25,557,655 of JAWMRA010000162.1, read as the reverse complement.
TCAGGCATCTGAACATCAGTGTCCCTGTAAAGCTTCAATCCTGTGTATCCCTATCTGGAAACACAGAGGTATTTGCTGAGTTGTTTGGATTGCTCCCTGTTCTTAATTAAAGGATGATGTGATCTTTATTAAAACTTAAATTACTGCATGTCAGAGACATTACCTGGCATGGAAGAAACTACTTTGCCAGTAAAGGGAAAATACTGACATCAGAGAGGCGATAGATAATAACAATAGCTTATTGTTATTATGTTTTTATTTTACTGCAATTACAAAAACAAGTTTGGAAATGGATTTTGAAGGTGAAGGGGAGGAATACCTCTTCTAATGGCAAAGTTCTTTAATAGGTGAACTCAAGTTACTTTTAACAATTAATATTAAATATCCCAAAAGATTTTCTTTAATTTTCAAACATGAAAGTTTTCCTTAGTTAAAGTTTCCTACAGTTTAAATAAAAATGTATCTAGAATCTTCTATTTAAGGAAAAGTAGCAGACTCACCACTGAAGTTTTGAAGTGGATGCATTTCTAGCTACAAAACTAAAGTGTTTTCCCTCTGCTTCCTCTCATTATCTTCTATCCCCTCCACCCTCTTCCCTCTCTCTTTGACTGTTCAAGAGAAAGGAAGATGAAAGAGGTGAACTTTGATCTTTCATATATAAAGTAAATTTTGAGATATGCCAGTCTACTGTTTACCAAAAAGCTGTTGTAATTAGTTTCTCGATATCCTTCCAAATTTTTACCATAGAAAATCTGAGGGGTACTGGGGGTTGTGTTTGGAATGAATACCCAGATAAGTAGATCTCAAAGTTTTTTACATCGCAATCTCGTGATTCCTAAAATATATTCAAAGCATCTTTCTGATAAACCTGAAGTTTTAAAATAATTTCTTCCTTCTCAGTTATTCTCACAGGTATCCATCTTTCTCTTCCCTGCCACAGCATGTTCAAAAAAAATTTGCCAAGGTTTGCACATGAAGATGCAGATTGTTTGCATTTTATGCAAGATCCCTAAAGTGGTGTCATGAAAAGGGAGATCACAGTTCAAAAAAGGTGTCCAACATCTGCCTTGCCAGAAAGGAGACTGACCAAGTCTACCAAATGAAGGAGAGAAGGGAAATAGGATGAATCTTCAAGAAAGTTTAGGACTGACTGCTTCTCAGTCCTTCCATGTGATAAATTTGAAGCTAAATAAAGCAAAAGAAATAAAAAAACCCCAAGTTATCCTTCCCTCTACTGGCCTTCTGAGAATTACCTGATGGCAGCATTTATGGGGAGCATCTGTTTGCAAGTGCTCTATAACAGTAACATTTGTATATCATTCCACAAAGACATGTCAAACTATTTCTAATACCTGTAACATGCCTTTTTGCTGACCTTTCTCAGCCTGGTTTGGTATTTATCATGGAAATATTTTCTGAAATGATTGATGTATTTGGATATTGCTTGTGTAACCAGAGTAGGAGAAGGTGTCATATTGTTTGCAGGAGAAGGACAAGAGCTGAGGGAGAATCATGGGTTTCTGTGCTATAAGCAACTTGTGCCATTTAAACTCATCCAGACCTGCAAGAGAAGTTTAGACATGTTGGAACATTTTTTGGTGCCAGATTGAAAAAGCTGTCTAAGGATGGCACTGATAAATAGAACAAGAATGTCTTCCTAACATAACATCAAGGAGGGCAACTGAATGATGAATTTTCATTCATGGTAGGTTGTTGGGTGTACACATGAAGTGATTCCTCAGGTAATACCGGTTGTGTCCCACATCACACATCTCAGTATTGTCTATGCCAATAAAAGGCACCACAGACACCTTTCAGCTGCCTCAGTTGTGTCCCTTAGAGACTGGAAGAAGTAAAAGTCCCAAGTCACTATCTCAGAAGTGATACAGGGTTCTTCAGGTTACTTTCTCTGATATCTTTGTGTTTTACTGTGATTCATGACTGTTTGATTTTGTCCCCAGTTATTCAGTTCAGTGGAGTTTGGCAGAAGATGGCTGCTTCTTCATGAGGGAGTTGCACCAAACAGATTCTACTGGTAAGAGCAAAAACCTCTTCCTCATTTCCTAGATACAACTTCCCTATACATTACAGAGATGTTAAAATGAGATCTCAAAGGTAACGTGGCTGAATGTAACCTGCATTGCTGATTTGTTGAGATTAATTTAAAACTGGTATGAAAGGGGCATTGTGTGTTTATACAACACTTGAAAACTGGGTCTTTGGGCTAAGGGTGATGCACAACTGAAACATACTGAGTAATAGTCTGAAGAAAGCACTGATTTGGGATAGGAGAGTAAAGAGTTCAGTCTGGTCCTGCTACAATTAAGGGCCAAAGCCTGAAGTCTTGGAATCTTTGAGGATATACCAGCATTTTTGCCACCAGTAGCAGTAGATTCCTCTAGGGGCCGGTGATACATTTTTAACTACCGTTAGACCTATGTAGTCCTTGAAAGTTAATGACCATTGAACTAGAGGCACACACACTTCTTCATTATGAGCTTAAATCAGTTTGCAGTAAAGCTTCTAAGCAGCAGTGCAGTGTTTCTAGTCAGATTTTCAGCTGTATGAATCAGCCATGCTTAAGTTCCTCCTGTTGAATCTTTGAATGTGAGTTGTTTTAGAGCAATGGCAAAGCATTTGCAAGTTTGATGCCAGAGTTACCTTGCAGAAGTATCATGGTTCTTTGTCACTAATGCAAGTTGAACTCTTTGCTGCATTAGTGTATGCCATACAATTTGTATCTAAATTCACTTAGGGGCATTACCTACCTGGCTCTGATAGAATTTGAGTCATATGGGGCATCGGTAATGCATGAGTTGACTTAAATTATATAATCCAAATCAAAGATAAGGTTTTTCTTGTGTTTTGCCTTATTTCTCTTTTTGCTTACACTGGTGTAAATCTGTGAGACTTCCCGTCAGCCCTTCATGGAAGTAGCAGCCTGCTTGTGAGCAGAAGTGGGCTTATGTCTTGTGAATATGCTTTTCAAAGAGAAGCTTTTGATAAAATAGTTGTCTTGAAATCAGGAGGAGCTGAACCCAATGATTAAAATGAGACCCCCATGGTAGTTTCTAAACTATAAATTTATGCCAAACCCGCAGGTTTTGAACATATCAAGATTCGGGAGTGGTTCAGTCAAGTATTTTCTTTTAATTTGCTCTATGGAAATACCCTAATTACTAGGAAGGAGTATTCTAAATGATAAATACTTCATCACAGTAATACAGGAGGAGCAAGTTAATATAACATGGATTATTGCTGATAGAGCAGTGTTTACTGATGTAGTTGACATTAAGACAAGAGAATGCAGTAGATCCTAGTTTAAAAAGCTGGATAAATGCTTTATCTAAATAGTTCTGAGTTTATTTTTGTGATACTTGGTCATTTTTGATAAACATTCCTATGGTGGAATTTTGCTGGTGAAGATGCTGATTTGTAGTGAATACAAATGTGAACACAATTGGCCAATCAGTCATGTTGGGAATTACGTTACTGTTTTTCTTCCTTTTTTAAAGTGTCCAGTCATCTAGTCAGAGTCCAGTAATGATACTTGTGACTTGAAAATCCACATATCCATGAGCAGTAGTTGCAAAAAAACTGGTTCAATATGGCCAAAATATATATGCAGACATTCATTGCTCATTAAAAGCCAGGTGTTCATTCTAGTCCTCAGATCAAGTCATGCCTTCCACTAGAAATTATTTTCTGAAAGTCAGTAAGTCAAAGTATCACAATTAGAGCTGTCCCTAAAAAAAATAAGAACAAAAGGTTAAAAATCTCATTAAAATGTCTGGAGAATGTAGTGGTTTTTTAATCAAAATGATCCGTTTTACTTTTTAATTGTAATCAAAACTGTATCTTGAAAAACTTGGAGGCGAGAGGGAAGAAATAAAACCAAATAATAAAAGTGTCTTAAAAACTAACATAAAATGAACAATACAAAAGCCCAGCTAGTAAATTATATCATCAAGTTATAATTGTTATCTGTGCAGTGGTATTGATTTTATTTTTTTACTTATTTGGGTATTGCACACAGCTCATCAAGTGGGAGAAATACAACTCCATACTTCAAGATCAGAGAGCTGTAGGACCTTTCCTTTGAAAACAGTCTGGGAGAGTTGGAATTGTTAGGCTTGGAGAAGAGAAGGGGAGATCTTATGGCCCCTTCCAGTACCTAAAGGGGCTACAAGAGGGCTGGAGGGGGGTTTTTGACAAGGACATGAAGTGATAAGAAAAGGTGTAATGGCTTTAAACTGAAAAAGAGGAGTTTTAGAATAGATACTGAGAGGAAATTCTTTACTGTGAGGGTGGTGAGGCCTTGGCACAGGTTGCATAGAGAAACTGTGGCTGCCCCATCCCTGGAAGTGTTCAAGGCCAGGTTGGATGGGGTTTTGAGTAACCTCTTTTGTGAAAAGTGTCCCTGCCCATGGCAGGGGCTTAGGAACTATATGATCTTTAAGGTCCCTTCCAACCTAAACCATTTATGATCTCCAGCAGGGTCGTTAGTTCATGATGTTAATGATTCCCTGAAGAAATTAAAGGAGATGTGTCAGTTTGATAAGATCTTTGTTGGTCCTCACTCTGTCTTGTGTTTTTCTGAGTATGAGAAGGAGAAGAAAATGGAGGCAAATGTTGTAAAAGAAGCAGCCAACCAACCTTTCCCCTCAAATAATACAAAGGTATGCACACACACTGAAGGGGAAAAAAACTGGGAAACAGCTGGGAGGACAGATGAGTAGATAGGGCTATATTTGTATTTCTTATATGAGTAGTGGCAAAGGAAGTTAATCTTCAGAGCATAATTACAGAGTATATATCTTTTCCAGAGGGGGCTGGAGACTGTATTTTAAAAGCTCTGACAGTGTTCGTTGAAGCAGCTGAAAGAGATGAAAATTAAGGGGAAAAGATGTCACAGCCCTGTTAAAAACTTCATTATATTCAAACAGTTGGAGTGAGCTGGGCAAACCATCCCAGTGTTCTTGTCAGATCTTGGCTTGGTGAGATTTGCACACCCACCCAGGTGGGCTGAAGCAGTTTAAGTGGCACAGTATCTGGACTGTTTACCAGTGATGCTGTGTATGGCTGAACAAGACCTTTTAGTCACTGCAGGGAAACTGCTGGAGGCTGATGGGGAAGACACCATTCAAAGTGCATTGTGACAGTTATTCCAGAAAATCATCCACTTGAACTAGTACACAAACCATGTTCTATGAGTTGAAGTGTACCAGAAATTTAATTAAAAATGTATGTATTTCATAGCTTAAATATGGTGGATATGGGCACATGCCAGAGGAACCCATGTCAGTTTTCTGGACATCTGAATTAAGCAACTGACTGATGGGGAACAGCAAGAGTTTTATGGCTTCCCTTCTACTTCAGCACTTCAGTGCTCTTTTATCCGCAGGTTACTTGGCTGCCCAGAAATGGAAATGCATAGAAAATTTTCCTTTCTTTTTTGTTTTTTTTTGATTGTTTGTTTGGTTTTGTTTTGTTTGTGGTTTTGGTTTGTTTTGGGTTTTTGTTGTTGTTTTTGTTGGGTTTTTGTTTATATTTCCCTGCATTGAACACCAAACATTTGTTTCTAGTTTGGCTTTTGGAGAAAGTCAGACTGAAGGTCTGTCTGTAACTCTGTCTTTGTGATACAAATGAAATCTCCCAGATTTATCTTGGGAATTAGGATTTTGTTCTGTCTGGCTTCCAGAGTTGCAAACTCCCCAGCCCCATGCGGATCAGCAAGGACAGAAAAATGACATCCAGCATTCTTTTTGTCTTGCTGTTAAAAGCTTAGTTAGACTCTGGAATTATGATAAGGATTAGTTCTTAAGAAACTGAGGTTCAAAATACATGATCTCTTCATAAGATTGAGAGAATGGTGAAGTCACACATTAGCAGTTGGTAGCCCTCTGGTCCACTGAGTCTAAAATAACCAGATCCTCTGGTTCCAACAGTGTCTTGAGAGACCTTGTAACTCATAATCAAATCAGAATTCGCCAGTGCAAAATATAACTCCTCACTCCTAAATCCTTAGTTTGGCAGAGTTCCACCATGTGAGTGAAAAAGGGTTCTCAGACCTATTTGCATGTCATGGGGACTCTAGAGATGGGTGTAAAATAATAATTGGAATAACTGAGCAGAATCTTGACTGTTTAGCTTACTGCCCTCTTCCTTCCCCTGGAGTCTTGTCCTCCAGTTTTGAATAGGGAGAATAGGTATACATACCTGAATAAGCTTTTTGAGACCAAGGAGCACCAGTCTGATTGATGTGTAGGTTGATGTGTTTTGGTTTTCCCAGTTCAGCAGATTTATCTTTAAAAATCCTCCAGATATACTTTATAATTGCATACAGGCTCCCATAAGCTTCAGCTTCTCTCCATCATCCGCTTTCCCTCATTAAAGTTCTGCAGAAATAGGCAGGCATCCATATACGAGGTTCAAAATCTTGATTTGGGTGCTACTCATCAGCAGAAGCCTGCAGTGCTCTGCAGGACCCTGGAACCTGTCAGTCTCCAACAGGCACTGGGGTAAGCAGCTGATTTCTCTGTATGCACCTCTAAAGGACAGAGCTTGAGAAGCTGAAGCAGTTGAACAGTTAAGCTGCCTGTGGATTTGTCTAGATCTGTGTCAGGAAGGTTTCGCTGCTATGTTGTGTTGTATGTTTAATGAGCAGCACACTGTGTGACTAGAGCTGGCTTTGCACTCCTGCTCTAACTGACCTTCTAGCCTCCTTCAGAGCTCCCTGACTCAGGGCCACAGCACTACAAGGTGTGTCTCAACACAGTGGGAAATGGTGATTCCTATCAGGCTGTACCAGCAGAGAAGCCTAAGTCAAGTAGGTTTGGTTTATGATATCAGGGAGCTGAGTTCAGAGGCTATAACTAAGGGGTACCTTCCTCCGTCTCTCCTTTCAAGCCAAGTTGTAGTCTTAAGTTTCCTGAAAGATCTGAAAAAGAGATATAGGACAGGAGGGCTGTTGTAAAATTAGGATCTAATCCCAGTGACTAAATTTTATCCACTTAATTTAGATTGTTATTTTAAGGCATTCCTCCCACCCAATGTTATGAACAATAGATAGCTACCTCCCTGAGAATTCACATCCATCTATTTCAGAGATTTAGCCAAGTTTGCTCTCTGGAGCTTCTCACAGAAAGCTGTAGTGTTACTGCAGCAGAGGAGAGGGCTTGGTTTGCTACTGTCCTCAAAGCTGTGGGGTATGTAGACAGCATGGTGTGGAAGCCAGTGGATAATCGTGCTCTAGGGCTGTAAAAAGCAATGGTGAGAGTAGAAGGGACTCCCCATGGCCTGGAAATGACACCACTACCCCTGTTTACCTACTTATTTCTTCTAGTGTTAGCAGCAACAACCAGCTGTTTTGCTGTGTCAGTGCTGTGAGGTGGCACAACTAGGAGAAATTGGGCTTTACTCTCCAAACTGCTGTTTTCTATCAGTTCTAGAGTAAAGATGACAAACTGAGGAAATACCGTAGGATGGGTTTGGCCCAGTGGCTGCTAGTTGAATTGTGCAAAATGGTGTCTGATTTCATCTGATTGGACAATGTGGGAAAGAAGAGAGCAGAGATGTAGCAGGGAAAATCTAATTAAGTTAATGTCAGGGCAGATTTATTAGCCAAATATAAAGAAATGAAGTGCTGATTTATGGCTATCTGGAATCTGGCCCTTTATTTGCAAAACATGTCCGGAGAATGTGGTTATGTTAAAGCTAGAAAGAAGTCCTTAAAATATGTTCCAGGAATAGTAAAATCTGTGAAATTTCACATAATAGGGACTGAACTAAAGAAACCACAAGAATTGCCTCCAACACTAAGCTTCCTGGGGCAGATTCACTGACCTCTGCAAGCAAAAAAGGAACAGAGAGTATCTGCGAAGTCCTCATGGAGTCAATATAGTAGTAAAAGAAAAAAGAGCCTGGAGGACTCTCAGGCTCTATTTTTGTCTCTGCCACACAGCAACTGTGTGATCTTGGTCAAATCAATGAGTCCCTGTGCTCTTGACTAATCAGTGGAGTTTATCCATAAAGCTGAGAACAAAAATTTTCCTCAGCCCCTATTTCTGACTTGGTCTGCTTGTCTTGTACTTTTCCATAGGTCTTGAACAAATCAGTAGCATGCAGGGAAGGTTACTTAAAGGTTGATTGTCAAGTACTTCTGTATCTTTGGACAAAAAGCTCCCTGTTCAGTGCTACATGTTACTATTTTTATGAATGGCAATTAGGATTTAAAGTGTTACAGAAGCATCAGTGGAACCAAAAAATTGATGCTACCGAGGACTCCATGAACGTCATCCACTGCTGTTGTTTTCATTCTGTTCTTCAAAACAAAAACCTATCATTCACTGAGTTAGAATAAGCTGTCAGTTTTTTAACATGAAGTGGTGGGATATGTCCCAAAGGCAGTGGGGGAGCTGTTTTTGCATTGGCAAGATTTACGATATTCGCATGAATGTTGAGGCTAAAGGAAGATAAATCCCCAAAGGCAAATTCTACTAATTATTGAATTACAAAGCCATTATCGTGTGCTGAACAGAACAACTTTATAGCTCTATTGTGACAGTATAAAGCTTGTTAGAATATTTATGTTCATAGGACAACTTTGGCATAAGGATCTCTAAGAGTACATTCTCTTCCACCTATCTTGTTGCAGTTAGTCTTTCTGTGTAATGCAGTATTTGTGGAGATCAGGATTCAATTTGGGACTGGGAAAAAGGAATGCTGAAAGTCAGGAGAAATCTCAAAATAAATAACATGTTAAGAACACAGTAATCTGCAGAATGCAAAAGAGGCAAATGAACATTTTTAATGATGAATAGTCAAGTTGGATGTTCCAAGAAATGTGTCAGTTTTCTGTTTGGTGTTGCATTGTAGCCATTTCTGAGCTACTCTGAGTCAGTTTTGGTAAGTTCAGAATGACCAGAACTGTATGGATCTCATTCCATCCACCTTGGTAGAGGCATGCTGTCATCTGTCATTTATCAGCCATCCCTTGCTGCATAAACAAGTCATACCTGTTTATACCCCAGAGAAGGTGAGGTATAGTTATAGGAGTCCTAATTCTGCACTTGTTCATTTCCTCTGAGAAATGGGAAAGCTGCATAATGTCTCTGCCCACATATAAAGAATGAAGGACATTTGCACTGGTTCTGTCTGTGAAAAGGACGTAGTAGCATTTTTATTGTTCCAGCCTTTCATTCTGGGCCATTTGCATTCAAGATTACATAAAATAACAATGCCTTTTATTGCTTGACTTAAAAGACCTTTGATCTTGGCTGCTTTGGCATGTATGATGCAAGGAATACATATGGAAAGACTGCCATCAAGTTTCTTGTGCATATAGTTGCAGATATGGTTTGACTGTGTCTGAAGTCAATTATCCAAAACCAAAAGCACCCAAAGCTACTTTCCATAATGCACAAACCCTTGAGATGTAGTCCTTATTGTCTGGTGTTTCAAGTTCCTTGTTTATGAAAAAATGGTAGTTTGAAATTAGGTGCACAAAATGGAAGCTTTTGCTTACTTTACAATGATGCCTTTTTGCAGTTCTGAGTGGTCTGACTGCCTTGCAAGCCTCATCAGTTCCCAGCATCCATAAACAATTGCTTTTGTCCCTAGAAGTGGAAAAAGATAGAAGAGGTGGAAACCCCAGGATAACAGGGTCTCTATTGAATTTTCTTGGCTCAGAAGAGCTGACAGGCCAAGGAAGCCAAGGTTTTAGAAATGTTTCAGACAGAAAAGATGGCAAGGGGTTGGTCACTACAGAAATACGCCAACTAGCATTTACTGTGCAATGGGCAGTGCCAGCCTGCTTTTGTTTGGCTCAGCCTAGTTCTAAACCAGAGGATGATGTGAGGTCTTTTCCCTTTACTGCTTCTCACAGTGGATATAGAATCTGCATTCAGAGCAATTACTGCACTGCAGCCAGTGATATCGATTTGTGAGGCTCTCAAGTGTAGATGACTACTTAACAGGCTTGATGATGATTAAAATTTTAGGAAGCAACTTTGTAATGGGACTGCCGGGGTCCTACATTTTTCAAAATGTAAGCATCTCCAGCGTAAAGGCAGTGAGGTCATTGCCTTGCACTTCTCTTGGCTTTTCTAAATCCTCATTTTCCCCAAAGATTTTCTTTTTTTTTTTTTTTCTGTCTTTTTCATTTTTCAAAACGTCCAGACAATTATAGCAACAAAACACTAAAAGTTAATCAAAAACTACAATAGGCACCATTCAACAGAAAGTATTGCAAGGATATCCCCTGAAGTTTCAGGGAGTATTACAGAAAGCCTGAGATTAAAGGGACAGACAAAGGGCATGCTGGCATTTTACCACAAAGTGAAAACACAGACTGCAGCAAGAAGAAAAGTTTGTGGATATATGAGCATTTGGTCTTTGAGAATGGATGCTGTAAGGGAAGAATGGATTTTAGAAATATGAGAAGAAAGAACTGCCAATGTAGTGAATAAAAGTTGCTCAGAAAAGGGAATGGCAAAGAGAAGGCTGCCCAGGACATTCAATTACCCCTTTAATTACAATCCATAGTTTATCTGTAATTTGTGTTTTTAAAGGTAGGTAATAAACATATTTCAGGTCTGTAGTGTTACCTGCCTTGAGACTGTTGCCTAAAATTGAAGAAAAGTTTTCATCGTTGTCATCCCATTTCTAAGTTGCAGGTGTTAGGAGATATCAGAAGAAAGGAAACTCTGGAGTAGGTGAATAATGTTTATCACCAGTCATGTCTCAGCCATCCTTGTTCTGTACATTCTTGGGACAACTGATGGCCTAATTCTACCTTGAACTGGAATGTCTACGGTCCCAATAGTGGCTGTTGTAGTGTGAGACTAAGTGATATGCAGGTGACTACAGCTGTAGTCTTATAACTTCCACAGTTTTATGAGTCCTGATTTTTATATGGTTCTCTTAAATCATCTAAGATTTTGATATAAATTATGGCTCATATCAGCAGTGAAAGTAACAGTGACAATCGCATCCCATCCGTCAGTGAGATGTATCATTCTGAATTGGCTGTCTTTGCTTGAGAAGATGGAACAGAGGTTTTTCTTGGGGTCAGAATAGCACTGTGAGGAGGAAACTCACAAAACACCTAACTGTAGACTTACATGCTTTAACTAGGGCAATAAGTTCTTTGCTGGATGAATACCACTGTTGTGTGCTTCTGAGGAGACAAAGTGTTCAAATTCATGGAATATATTCCTTGTTTCTTTGCAGCGCTCACATCCCCTTGGGGGGGTGTGAGATTAGGAGGAGGAATGCACTGGCAAAGCTGGACTGTGTTTTCTGTTCTTCAGCCCAGTTCCAGGTGGGCTATTTTAATAGTCCCAGTATTTAAAGCCCACTTAAATAAACAAGAATGAAGAGGAGATATGCCATATTGCAAGCTAAGTCCTTCTTTAGCACTGTTTGTCACTGGCACCTATCTATCTTGAACTGAATTGTAACTAGCAGCCCGAGAATTTTGGCCCTAAACTTGCTGATGATAGCAGGTATAAGAAAAATGCCCTAGGAAGGTGCTTCTTTACCACTCACTTGGTGTCAACTATCAGGAAGCAGAGATTTTAAATGAAAGCTGAATGTTTAGGAGAATAAGACCTTGCCATAAACTTTATTAAAAATGGAAAAGAGGTGAAGGCAACGCTGGCTCAGAGCATTTTCTGAAAATTCAGTTCCCAGCAAAGGAGAACAAAAAACCCCAAACCTTTTCTAGCTAGTGAATTGCTACAGATTTTGTCAAGCAAAGCTAAGGATTAATCAGGACACAGATAGCCTTGTTATTGTTAACATTTTTATAATAGTTATTAGTTAATGCACATAATGATTAAACGCTGGAGGTGCCTCTGATTGCAGTCAGCGGGAACTGAATTAAGGTCTAAATCACTGTTTGAATCTCACTTCTGATTTCCTAAAAAATAATTAGGCTTTGAACAGAACATCTAATTTGTCTATCACTGGAAATGAACGCATGTCTTCCCTCATGGTTCTATTAACTTGGAGGTCAGGCAGCTAACAAGAAACTGGTTGTTTAACCCTTAGCTTTAATCTAGGATTATAACTTGAGTGATAGGGCTAAGGCCATAAACAAGGCAGATTGTCAGAGATGCTGCTGAGGCTGCTGTGCAATGGGATTGGTACATTCTTGCAGTCAGCACTTCCATAATGCAGACTGTCCATCAAACCGCTTGGCCATTTGGACTCTTCCAGGGAGTTGATGAGGCCAGTCCAGGGGAACCTTAATAATGGAAGCAGAATTTGGTTCCATAAACCCCTATTTGTCATACTCATTATCTCTATTTGCTACTTGTTAATTCAAAGTGAACAAACAGTCATTTTCTGAGTCAATGTGACATTTCTTTTATTAGTAGAGCACTGTTTTTATTAGATCAGAAGTGATAAAATGTCTCAGGATAAAATGAGTTTTTAAAAATTTTTAATTAATCAGGGAACATTGATCATTAAGTGTGTCAATTAAGCAAATGTGCATAAACTGTCCAATATAAAGGAACAGCTATAATTAGTATGCAGGCAAATACTATTATCTCATCTATTAACGTCTTCTGTATCCCACCCTGAACTGAAATACATCCTTCTGACCAAACCAGGAGACACATCAAAACGGCAGGTGCCAATGGGAACAGGAACAGGTAAGTGTCCAGGTGGAAAGAAGTGAAGGGGTCAGAAATAAAGAACTCACAAGTATAATGGCATTGATTAGATAAAATGGAAGAATTTCTTTAAAATATTCAAGTTTATTTTAGGGAAAACTCCAAAATTCTTTCAAAATTATCACTTCTTATTTGTGAGTATGAGTTTATGTCCAGTTAAACAGGATCTCCTGTGAAATTAGTATCTCAGACGTTCGTGGTATATGTTGTATTTAACAGCTTTGTCTCAATCTGCCTTTTACAGGTCTATGATGGGTAATGGTAGAGAGCCTGATCTCGTGCACCTGGAGGCAAAGACAGTGGATGGTCGTAAGTAGATCAGCTTTTAAGTATTGTGGTATACTGGGCTGTCGTCATATTGTAACCACACAGTGTGACAGTAGAAATCTGACTTCTTTTTAGTTGTTCACTGATTTAATATGAGAGGTTTGGCTGTTCCGAGTCAGGTCTGTCAGAAGACAGGCCTTTCCAGAAAGCCAAAAAGTTGGGTTTAACAGGCTGTTAAAGGAGCAGAGAACATAGTAAGGAAGAATAGGAAGAATAGGTGATAAGCAGTAATTGGAGTTACTGCACAGAGCACTTTCATTTCCTCTGACGTGATTTTTGTTGATGGGAGCATGACACTGAAGAGAAGTTCCTGAGTCACAAAGTCTAGCTGCTGTTTTTTTCACACAGTACATAAATTCACCTTGTTCACAGCTTTATAGTTTTAGCAGACCAGGGATACTCTGCCTTAGGTACTGCGTTTGAAAATACCTTGTTTCTCTCTCATTAGAAACCTTTAAATGACCAGCCTAACTGTATTTTTCAGTATTCCTGCTTGTCCTGTCATTGTCCTTCACTTTCATTGGCTGCTTTGCCTCTTGAGGTGCTTTTTTTTCCATTCCAGAATCCTCCTTTACTTGCAACTCCAAAATATTCTCCTAATTGACCATAAATTCTCTCAGGCACCTAAGCCACCCACTGGCCTTTTCTCCTCCCAGCCATGCTTCCTCAAGGTCTGTCTTTGAGCTCCACTGCTTTGCAGGTCTTTCTCCTCGGATTTCTTTCCCATAGCATTGGATAGCCTCAGGCAGGCACCACACCAAAAGCCTGGCTGCCATTGATCATCACTGTAATTCCGTATTGTTTCCTCAGTAAACAACAGTTTTGCTGCAACATAAGAAGATTTTTACCATTTTCAATGAAAAAGTATTAATGATGCATTCAGTTAACCACTTTTTAAATGGATAAATTTCTCCCTCAAATTTTACCCTCAACTGCAGTGTTGTTACTTAGAATGGGTATTTCATCACTGTAAACTTGAAAACTGTCAGCAAAGTTAATTGTGGGGTATCTGGTATTTCATTTATGGAAATTTATCTTGAAAGAGAATTTTTTTTGGAAGATGAATTTTGAAAAGAAACAGTTGTGATAGAAACTATAAAGTTTTAAAGGTTTCCCTGTCCAGATATGCAAGATAGCAAAAGTGAAAAAATATGTTATCTCTATTTCTTATAATTTATGACCTATGATTATTATTTCTCCTTTCAATTTCACTTACCTGACATGGCATCAAGGCTGGGGACACGAGGCTCTCTATTTCTTGGGACATGCTAAATGAGAAAGAGGTATTCTAACAGGACAGTGTCTATTTCAGCACCAAACACTGCTCTTATAAGTCATGAAGAATTTGAGGTCATTGAGGTGAAGCACTACCAGAGATGTTGCAGGAGCTATATTTTGATGATGCTTTTGAGGGATGTTCAGCTCACAGTGGGCAGACACAGTGTCCACGCACCAAATGCTTTGGATGATCTTTTTGAGTTCTTAGGCTAAAATAAGCACATATTGCACAGCTATCGCACATTTCTGCAAAATGCTTCTTGAGTTCCGAACAAATTAGTAATCACAACTCCTCACAAATTAGTATTACAGCTCTTAAGGTGAAAACCAAAAAACGAGTAGATGAAACTGGCTTCACTGAGGACAGGCATATTAGTAAAAACAATTGTGGAATAACATATTATTGCTCAAGAACTGAGCTCTAATAACAAATTCTTCACACTTATATTGGCTTAGCTGTGAGGCAGCACAGCTTAAGGTTTTCAGTTTAGCCAGTGACAGATCTACTAATGTAAATGTATCAGTGGTGTCAAATCTTCAGCCAGTGGTGACCGCTCTTGCAAACCAGTCCTTTGGATGAAACTTCTGCTAATGAGTCAAAAGGTCCTCAAGTCACCTCCTTGGCAGTATAAGAAAATATGTTGGATTTTCAGTAAGTGCATGCTCTGTTTGGCCTGTTGTTCCAGGGAGTGTTGGGTTCCAGCAGACTATGGTGTGTAGCTGAAAGCAGTAACCTTGGAACATATCAGAGCATTTTTTGCCAGATGTTTGGAAGCACTGCAGGTTACAGGATTTCAAGACCAAGACAGACTGCATATGGTCCATTATTCTAGTTACCATGACCAACTTGATATATACATGTCTCTTGGCTACTAGAGCTTTCTTTGAAGTACTAAATCAGTGTCCTTTTCCTGCACAAAGTAATCATAAACCTCCAATGGATATATAGAAACCTTGACCTCTGGAATGGAACAGGTGTGTTCCTACCAGCAGAGTGACAGAGGGAACTGTGCTGAAGTGAACGAGATACTTTTTTCCAAACTGAGGGTAATTTACAAATAATTTTCTTGAGGTTCTTATGTTGGGTGGTTTTCTTTTGGTGTTTTTAAAAATATTTTTGTGTTTACTTATTTATACTTTGTTCGGGATATCTCTTTTGAGAGTTAACTAAGTGTAAAATTTCAATAAAGGGATTAAATTTGAGAAGGTAGATTTGCCAAAACAAGACGGGGAGTAAGAAGGAAAGAAAAAGGAGTAATGTGGGAACAGCCACACACTCTGTACAATAAAATAAAAGATTATGAAGTGGAAATAGAAGGGCTAAGGAAGAAGCTGCTGAACTCAGTATAAATAAAAAAAAACCCTCCTTATTCTTTTGCTGGTATATTTTCCAGCAGAAGCTGAATAGTACAGCTGCAGCTTTAGGTGAGAAGAAGTAGAAATGTCAGCAGGATACAGGGTTAGCCCTTCTCCCTGACCAGGTCATTTGATAACATCAGCAACAACCTTAGCATGGGCTTTCTCTGCTAGAGTAACTCTCTGTCTCCGCTCTCTGATTATCATCTGTCTGTGCATTTTATTTGTTGTGTTTATTTGTTGTGTTTATTTACATAATGTAAAAGGTTTGCAAGGACCAGAACAGGAGTCTCCTAGCAGGCATAAATCAGTATAACTTCTGTGGCATGTTGATTTACACCTGCTGAGGATCTGGCTAACAATGTTGTTCCTGAGTGCATGTTCTCCCTACAATTTTTTTCCCTTCAGGATCCAGAAAAATCTGGACTCCTGAACTCACTGTGTCTTATCAAAATAAGGTGCAGGTAAAGATGAACAAAATGAGTACAGACTGTTAAATATAGTTGTATTGATGGAGACAGATTTGCAAGGCTAATCATTGCCATTCATGCTTTTAATCCTCTTTGTGTAAATTTTGGAGAGCACCATGCAAATTTTCATCTAGTGAAATGTGATGGTTTTGTTTATTTTTTAAAGGCTTCAGGCCCAATCCAAGTCAATCTGGGACTGAGAGTATATGGTAAAACTGTTTTTTTCTTTTTGGAAGACGTTCACATGAATGTTATCTCACATTTCCATTTGTATGCTTGGGTATCCCTGGTGTTCCACTTTGATTTTGGAACAGGATCAAAGACGAGCCGGCAAAGTCAACAGGAATTGTGAATTTTTTTTGTCTGGCCTCAGGTCAACACCCCAGGAAGATAATTAATCCCCTACAGTTCTTAACCCTATGATAAGCTTCTCCTTGTTACATTCACCATCACAGTCAGCAGGCAGAGCGATGGTGGAAGTTAAATCTTGGTTTGCTCAAATGCAACTTGAAGTGCTTTCAGGAGGTGTAAACTTAATGACATGTGGGGTTTAGGTTTGTACAGAATACACAAGCCCTGAAAGATCCTAAGTTAATGGGCTTATCTGATTTGAGCTAGGAAGGGTTATCCCAATAAGGCCTGATTCAAGCTAATTAACATGGGAGGTAATTTTTATTCAGGTGGATACCTACTGAGGAATCCAGTTGGTGAGAATTAGAAAGATAGATTCCTACAAAGTATTTGGAGACTAACTGGGTACCCACTGGCCCTCATCCTCTGACTCAGAGGATGTCTAAGTGACAGTTCCTGTACCTGTAAAACAGGAAAATCAACTGTTACATTTATGAGACATGCATTTGCTTATTTAGATGACACCAATTGATTTGGAGTAAAGTTATTAATTTATGTGGGAGTTTTTTTAAAGCGTGGATGAAAGAAGCTGAGGAGGTTTCTAATGTGCTGGCAAAAATTTAGGGAGCCCCTGATATCTAAAAAGTAGTTTGGTTTCCTTTGCTTTTCTTCTGCTGTCCTGATTTACACAGCAGCTTTTCTTAATGAAAGGTAATTAAGGTGATGCAGGTAAGACCAAAGTCTCACCTGGGGTCAGCCTATGTGTTCTGCTTGCTGATCAACAGGGACTGAGCATCTGACCAATAATGGCTGAATCACAAAGTTGCCCTAGGACTTCAATTTCTGTTTTCACAGAGAATTGCTAGGAAGAATAAAATAATCAGTGTAGTGGAAAAAGTGAGTAGGCAACCTAGCCTGACAGTGTTTTACTAACATAGCTAGAGTGGTGGATTAATTCCCACAGTATCCTAAACCTGTGCAGTGATTTTTTTTTTCCTTATTGTGATTAATGTTTTTTCCTGATCATGATTAGTATTTGTCCTGGAGAATGACATCTGTTAGTTTCTCTAATTATAACTTTATGCCAGAAATGGCAGAGGATTTGCTTCTCTATGTAAAGAAAGATTTCTGACACTGACATGCAGTGAAGAAAGAGTAGCAGCAGGATAAAATCAGATTTGTGAGTAGTTAGTAAATGGGATGGTTTCGTTTCATTGATCTTCATTACTGGTTAATTGCTTTGCAGTTGCTCAGTCCTGGAGAGTTGTGAGCATATTCCCATACCATGAATGTTTCACAAATCAACATTCAGACCAGATGGAAATGGATAAAGAACAATCATTTTTTGTGTTTCTCAAAAAAAAAAAGGAGTAGAAAGATTAAAGTATGGGAGAACATTTAATTAAATTTTGGAATTCATTGCCATGGGAGGTTGTGAATGCTGAAGATGCACTGGGATTACTAAGGCACCTGGACTACTAAGGTAACCTGGGCTGCTGTTATTAGTCACTGATGGAGAGGGTTACAGGCCTGGGTCTTTCTGTGGCATATGTTACTACCATGTTCATTAGTTACAGAATGCTAGTCATCCTTCAAAAGGAGAAATATCCCTAATGTCTGAGTTGCTCTGAAACGAACTGGGGTACTCTATAGAAGATCTGGAAGGGAAACAAATCATAGATTATGTGGTTACTCTTTGCATAAAACTCCTGATTTTTCATTGGTGGGTTTATTTGTAGAGAGAAGGATACATTCCTCAACGAATTAAAGACAAGCAAAAAAAATTGTACATTTGCAGAGTACTCTCCCTGTAATCAAATAAGGTTTTCAAAAGATATGCATGCAAGCTTAGACTGCTTAGAAAGCAGTGGGTATTAGGGTTTCATATGTAATCCAAAATAGTACTCATCAACAAAGTATCCTGAAGAAATTCCCACTCTGCTTTAGAAAGGGATGTAAAACTCTCTCCTGTGTACTTTTGCAGAGGCTCACCAACCTCCAGTAACCACCAATAACCTTCCCTCTACAGCAACTAAAGAAGAAATGTCTTTGGGACAGATTGGCTCCATTTCCCTTGAGAATATATTAGCATGGAGCTAAACAGAAAAGACTGAAATATTTCATGGCACAGAGTCTCTATGGCTCTTAACTTCTGCTATGTGTTAGCATTTGCAATTCTTTTTGACCACTGAAACAGATTAATTTTGTCAGAAGTTTCCCTTACAAGAAGTTTCCTCCATTCTTGTGTTCTATGACTTTTCTTGCTTCCTCTTTAGAAATAGCTGCCATTCCCCAAGAAGAATCCTACTCTGGGTGTCTAAACCTGTCAAAATCAAAGTATCTGGGGGTGTAAGTTGCTATGTTCTCTCCAGGCACAGTGTGACTTTTTTGTTGTATATTAAAAACAGCAGCTGTTGTTGGAGGTGAGGGTTCTGGAAATGAAAAGCATAATGTCCTAATTACCTATGGCAGGGAAAACATCTGTGCAGGAAAACTAATGAAATTAATTCCAGAGCTTAGCAACTGAATACATTAATTGACATTAATTAATGCTAAATTACAAACCTCTGCCAACGGAATCACATAAAATGTCCATGAGAATCAAGTGAAAAAAATCCATGAGTTAATGTGAGCACAGAAAATCTTCCCCTAGGAAAAAAAGAGGGAACCAGGCACTGCAATAAGCCTGCTTTTCCTTCTTTCTGTCTCCCACAACAGAGGGAGCTTTTCTTGTGGCCGTTTGTGAGATTAGCTTAAGCAATTTCTGTCCTCTGCCCTTTAGTAGTTATTACTGGCATTTTAGAATTGAAGCCATGGAGAATTGCACTGTAAAAGTTCACAGGAATTGCCTTAGTAAATCTTCATCAATGGTACAATCACTGCTGCCCAGACTCCTGCGATCACAGCAAAAATAGGCATAGTCCCCATTCCTCCATTAAAACAGGATTGAAAGAACTTCAGTCACCTTTAAAGGATATCAACCCAGCCTGCTCTTTAAAATCTCTTGTGGAGGAGATTCCTTAATCTTCTTTGCTGGCTGGTCCCAGTAATGTACGTCCTGTTCTCTCTCTGTGCTCTCAGCACTGATAACACCTTTGCATGGAAAGTAAGACAGCACTGCAGTCTCCTCTTGGTGTGTCCCAGACAGCTGGTGTGCCTGCGGAAGTACAACAGTGGTGGTGAGGGGAAAAAAAAGGAAACAATGTGGGAAACAGAGGTCTGGTCCTGTATATCTCTGCTGGGGGGGGGTTGATGCCATGTATGAAAAGCCACTGGTCTTGTCAACAGCTCAGGTGGCCGTAGGGCACTGATTCTGCTTTGTTTAAGTTCAGGATTGCCACACATTTTACTCAGGAACTTTCCTGAGACAGAATGAGAGACCCTACCTGCAGTAATGTGTTCAGTTCTGGAGCCCTCAGCACAGAAAGATGTGGACCTGTTGGAGTGAGTCCAGAGGAGGCTACAAATGTGATCAGAGGGCTGAAACCTCTCCTGTAAAGACAGGATGAAAGATCTGGGGTTGTTCAGCCAAGAGGAGGCTCCCAGGAGACCTTATTGTGACCTTTCAATACCTAAAGAAGCCCTATATGAAAGATGGGGACAAACTTTTTAACAGGTCTTATAGTGATAGGAAAAGGGATAGTGGTTTTGTACTAAAAGAAGGTAGATTTGGACTAGATACAAAGGAGAAGATTTTTACACTGAGAGTGGTGAAACACTGGCACAGGTTGCCCAGAGAGGTAGTGGATGCCCTATCCCTGCAAACATTCAGAGTCAGACTGGACCTTGAATGGGGCTCTGACAACCTGATCTAGCTGAAGATGTCCCTGCTCTTTGCAGAGGGTTGGACTATATGCCCTTTTAAAGGTCCCTTTCAACTGGAACCTTTCTGTGTTTCTATGATTTTGGGGTGGGGGAGGTGGAGGAGGCAGGGGGCTGTCCTTCATGGTACAAGGGATTAGATTAAAGAGAAGGAGTGGGACTTGGTGGTGTTGCAGGGGAAGAAATGCATGTACATTCTCTGTCTTATAGGCACGGAGGGGACATGCTGCACAACACAGTACTATGGGGTGGTGGGAGAGGCTTTGACCCGCTTGTCCCCCTCGTTCCTGAATGCAGAGGGACAGAGGACTGAACGGCTCTGAAGGCAAACTTGCCTGAGCTCACTGGAATGAGCAGGCTGGGAATTATGTCATTCCCTGCCCTCTTGTGGCTAACGTGGAAAAAATCATGTCCCTCTGCAGGGAAATGCATTTCGATCATGCTGGCCAGGCTGCTTTCATTAATGTTTTGCAGTGAGCTGCAGAAGCATGAAATGTTATAAACGGCAGTGCTAATAATACTTAGCACTTTATATATTCCAAGAGCTCTGCAAATGCTGGCGTAAAATCATCCCTCATCAGACTTTCCTGAAGGTTCGTTACCCTGCATGCCTGTTTCAAACAGAAGTCAACAGCCTTTAGAAGCAAGGAAAGAAATGTCAAATGATAGATTTTAATTAAAACCAAGATTAAATATGAGATGGTAAAATTACAGCCATTTCTATTTTAATATAAAATACTATTTCTCTGATCAGAAGTTGATAATTATATTAAACAAGGGTCTGTGCCTCTCCAAGGAAAACTATTAGGAGTAGTTCTTAACATTAAATGCCATGTAGTGTTTCTATCATGTAAGCACTACTGCTAAAATGCCAAAGTCGTTCCTCCTGTAGATCAGGTTTGTCATTAAACAAAGTGC
Organism: Pseudotriccus pelzelni; assembly: GCA_035584735.1. Taxonomy (NCBI): domain Eukaryota; kingdom Metazoa; phylum Chordata; class Aves; order Passeriformes; family Tyrannidae; genus Pseudotriccus; species Pseudotriccus pelzelni. The sequence goes on along the minus strand of JAWMRA010000162.1, from coordinate 25,536,450 downwards.
AAATTCCTAATGGATCTGAAAGAGTCCAGATTAAATACTGAGAATCTGGTTCTGTGGTCTAGGATAAATTACCATCATGAAGAAATTCAAATTGTTTTTCTTTGGGTGATAAGTTATGAGATGAGCACCTTGCAGTGCTTCAGAATAGGAGACGAGAACATCCCATAGAGTGACAGTGGATGAGATGGCTTGCATGGATGGCTGTATTTAGACCATTTACTTTGAAACTGCTAAGGCCTCTGGTTTTAAGAGAATGTGGAATGATTGCCCAGGTCTGCCAAAATGCATCTACCTACACTGTCAACAGAGAAGTAGGTGAAACTCCCTGAACAGGAGGTAGTCCGAGTTATTTTCTGAATTAGTGAATTATCTGAATTACTCTACAGAATTAAGTGCTGTAGGAAACATGAAGGTGCATCATGAAAGGGGTTCTCCGGGGACAGTATGGGGTATGAGTCCTCTGAAGGTGTCCACGTGCTTGTGTATGCTCTAAATAAACTCAGCACATGACTGTGGAGAAGCTGTTGTGCTCTACAGCAAATCCCACACAGTGTGGATGACAAAGGTACACTTTTGTGTAGGGAAAATTGCTGAGGCTTGACACAATGGATATCTTTCCCAAATCAAAGACGCAGCTCTTCAGACCCACAGGTACTTAGGGAGTCCTAGGACTTGGGCTGTTTTTTGCCCTGGTAAATAGTCCTTTCCAGCTCTTGTTCCCTCATTCAGTTCCTGCTTTAAGCTTAAGCCTGGGTAGCATCCAAGTGAACGTAGCATGTGAAGGTAACAGTGCTAAATGGTACACCCTTAACTAGGTTTCTGTCAGATCTGGACCACAAACCTTTGCATTGTGCCACCTTCAAGTGCTGCCTGTTGTCTGTTTCCAGCATAGAACCACAACAGTGACATTGAGTAATGAGATCATCTATGCTGGGCTCTCTCTTAGTAAAAATGTATAGCTTTGATGTCTAATCTAGGGCAGAAATGAAAGAAATAATGGGAGGCTGAGATGGGTAAAGAAGGAGGGAACCTAAAGAAAGAAAACAATCAAAGGTGGATTTGTGAAAGATGTAAGGGAAAGAAGTTTTGTGTGCTGTTGAATGGATGATGTCAATTCATGTCACCTGAGTCTGGGAAGCAAAAATGCTGCCTCAGCAAAGGGATTTATGACAGCAGGAAGAATCTGTGCTTGGGATCTCAAGTGAATTGTTTTGTTCTTTTCCTTTCAGATGCCCAATACATCACCTGCAAGATGCAGAACTGCAGTGAAGCCACTCGCAGCAAACCCTTTCCAGGCTATATCGACCATAACTCCCTGATTGTCCAGGGTGATTATGTCTTTGTTCAGGTGCAGAACATCCTCTTCTCTTATTTATTCTATTATTTTATATTATTCTATATTATATTATTTTCTCTTGTATTCCTTTACATATATGTGCATGTTGGATTCATAAAGGCACTGAGTGGATTGCAGCAGTTTGTTACAAAGCTAATAGTGTTCCTTTTACCTCTAGTATCTTGTCACTGTAGGGCCATAGAGTTCCTGCCTGGAGTATCCACCATATACACTGGAGTGCTCTGTGCCACTCCCTGCAATCTCATCAGCACTCTGGAATTACTGCTTTAACCCCCCAGCTGGAAGTGGTGTGTCAGTCATCTGCTATTACAAGGGAGTAGACCAAAGCTTTTTGAGTATGAGAGGGAAATAGGAAAGGAGGGAGGGAGTGGGAAAAAGCACCAAAGGAGTAATCAGGCTTTATTGTTATGCCTCAGTGGTGATTGGAGTGAAAAGGCTGAAGATGAGATGTACTCAGCCAAGCTGTGTTCCAGGTGAGAACTGGTGAATAGATTTGAACCACTGTGGGTTTCATTAGGCTGCTGCCAGTGTCCATTTAATGTCACCTCAAGAGGACAAAAATAACAACAGGGTTTCAGGGAACATGGAGGTGAACTGGAAATCATTAGGACTAAACTGGGCTTCCAGGCCATTTACTTTCTAGCATGCTTGTGAGGAAAAGGAAGAGAGAGGACTGATATTTTACATTGGGTGAGTTGGTTGCTAGTTGCCTTCAGTCAAGGAACTCAGTTTTAAACACCAGTCTAAATCATCCACAAATAAATCTGAGACGTGTTCCAGAATAGCTAGTGTGATTGAGGCAAAAATGAAATGTTTATGTGGCCAGGGAAACAGGGGCATGCATCACTGTTAAGCTGTGCTCTCACATTTCAGAATGACTGTGTATTTGTGGCTGGAATGACACAGGAGCTGGAATATTTCTCTTCATATGCTTATTGTTTCATTACTTCATCACTGATGCCTTGGGTTTGTGCTTTTCAAGATCGTTAGTCTTCTCTGTTCTGATCTCATCTTATTAAATAGTGTAGGGAAGCCCAACTCTTTGCTTTATCTGAAGTCAGTGCTGGGGAGATTGTTTACCTTTCTGGATAGCCCTTGTATTTTGATGAGTTTATCTTTCTCTTTCATAAACTGCTGGATAGTGTTCCTGGTGCTGTCAAATTTTTGCCCTTCGTGGTGTAAGGAGGAGCATGTAAAAAGGCAGCTCTTACGATGTTCTCCTTAATGCCCAATGGGACTTGGCACAACTTCATGTATTCATGTTTGTAACGCAGTTTGTGAAGTCATGATTTAATATTTGGATTTGAAAAGCTCCCATTTTAATTCTTAAACTTCATAGGATTCTGAAACAAATAAATATAACAGGCCAAAGAGATAATACTTGCCAATCATTAATAATTGACACTTAGGTGTATGTAATAATAATATTGTAATCTCTGGAACACACCTCTGCTTTGCTGGATGTAGTTAGGGAATTCACTGTTTGCTAGTAATTTAAAATGTGATTCTTCAAGTGATTACATTTGTATCTGGCTGACAAGGACCTGTTAAATAATGCACCATGACTGATGCTGGACCCTGTGTTATCCCAGGCACTGTTCTTCAAAGAAGGAATAACCCTACACACCAGGCTGTATGTGCTTGGAAGAGTAGATGAACACCCTCTTCTAACCATCCCTACCCTCCTTGATCTCCATCTAGCTTTTCTGAACTATAACCATTTGGAATGAGAACTACTAGGCTTAAAAGCACTAGGATAAAGGAAAGAGAGTTTATTTTCCCTCTAAACTCTGTTTTATTTACAAACTCACAGTCTCTCATGAAAGAATACTTCTGGCATTCCTTCCCCTAACTTTTGCCCAGTTTTCCTAAAAAAATGTTGAAGAGTTTTAGAATGAGAAATAGCGCTTATTTTACTTAATTTGGTATGAACCTAGCCTCTGTGTATCTTGCATTTTAAACTACTGCAGTGCATTTTAAAACACCTACCACTAAAAAAAAAATCTTTACAAGCTCAGGCATCAAGCAATTAAAGCAAAGTTCTGCATGGAGAATGCTTTGGAATATTTGTTCTTCAGTATCTTTCATCCAAGGATTTCCAAGTACTTTACAAACATTGATTATATTTCAGCAGCACTGGAAGCCAGATAAAATTGTCAGCTTTTTTCTTTCATTTGCCTTCCTTTAGTAGGTGGTAGAAAATGATACCTCACATTGCTCTAACACAACATTTTTGAGGTCTGGCTATCAGTATTTATGCACTTAAATAAATGGCCAGATTTACAGAAATGCCAAATCCATGGAGCTTCTCCTGGCCCTTCATATCTCTGAATGCTTAGTTCATCTTTCAACAGATAACCTATTATGGCTTGTACATGGCCACATAGTAACCAAAGCTGGAAGCAGAAAGAGAAATCAAGCCTCATGTCTGCCAATCTGCTGATCCAACCAACAGCTTCCTGGCAGCTCCACAGATAGCAAAGAACAGACAGTTTTGTGGTAAGGCAGAGGAAAGCTCTGGTATCAGCATGTGACTCCATGGCCCAAGTGAAGTTAGGACTTCAGTTTCCCTAGGTTTTCACATGAAATTCTGACCTTTATCTCTCCTTGCTGAAAGTGGGATTTATCTTGTTTTATTTTTCAGCTGCTGTCAGCTGGATCAATGTTTATCCATCACCTGTAACAGCACTGCAGTTTTAAGCCATTGCTACCACACTGTGGTATTTCTCTTAACAGTTTTTGTTTGATATTCTCCATGATGATAAAAAAATAATAAGAAAAACCTGATGATATCTTTCCTGCTTCTCTCATAGCTGACATCAGGAGGAAGACCACATTATTACGTTTCTTATAGGAGGAACACATTTGCACAGATGAAGCTGCCAAAGTACTCCCTGCCCAAGGTAGGTTGCCATTGCTGGAATGCAATGAATCTACAGATACTTTGATTGTACAGAAAATCTTGAATCCAACACAAGTAACTGCAGGATGACATGCAATGAGTGCAGACACCATTCTTCTTTCACAGAACATTTGTAAGCAAGAAAGGACCAAAACCAAAAGTCAGCACTTTGGCTGGTCAGGGACACTGGCATGTGAAATATAGACAGATACCACAGCCTATGTCAATTACCATTTCTTTATAGTTAATTAAGGTTTGGAGGAGATTCTCTCTTTTCTTTTCCTTTTTTTTTTTTTTCCCCTGGTCTTATAATTCCCCTTTCCTGTCCCTATTTTGTGTGGGTTTCCTTTTGTGCTTGCCTCATTAGCAGATTTTAATGGGAACCAAGCAAAAAGATGTCTCTGTGTGTCTGCTTTGTATCTTCCCTAATTAAGAACAATGGTGAATTAGCATTGGAGTTTGAAAGGGTATTTCTGCCTTCTGGAGCTTTTAAAAGACCTATAAAAAATGTTAGGTCCATTTTCAAGAAACCACCATTTTGCAGCTGAGGTACTAATGGTTTTTTAACAAAAACAGGATTTTTTTTTTCCTTCTTATTCTTAATATAGTCTGCCTTAAATGAAATTTAAGCGCAAAGATAGCAAATGATCTTGTGGATTCTATATGAGGTCTAACATCTGAAGACAGATGCATTCCCAGAAATTAAGCGAGGGTTGTCAAAAGAAAAAAAAAGTGCAAGGTCAATCTATTCCTAGGAGCTGAAGTAGCACCAGATTTTGTAGGTGGAAATATTCAAAGGGATAACTTGGCTAATATCACAACTGACTGTCTTTGATTCCTCAACCCAAATGACCCGTTTATAGTAGATTGACTGGGTGACCTTCATCTAAACAGACTGCAGCTCAAACCCAGGCCTTCAGTGCCATACCTTACCTACTTACCAATACCTTACTGACCTTACCCATGCCATACCTTACCTACTCTGCTGCTGTAGTCTTTGCTTCTGGTTACATCACCTGAAAAACCAGTTTACAGGACATTGAGGACCATACCAGAAGCCATGAGATCTTCTTAACTCTGACACAGGAGACCTGTGGTCTGCCTCAAAATTTTCAGTCACATTTAAAGACTGGTTGGTTTCAAATTTCCTGTCCAAGCAGGAAGAAATTATTCTTGTCAATTCAGATCAAATCTAAACAGGTGTTATTTGAAGGTGCCTTTAGCAAAGGAGTTGCATTTTAGAATGTTTATTGTAAAGCCCAAAAAAAAATTGTCATTTACAATGATTCAAATCATCTCTAGAGAGACTGTTTGCTTTAAGCTTATTGTTCCCTTTAACCCACACTTACTTTTCAGTTCACCTTCTTAAAGAGACCTCTGGAGAGCTGGGGAAAATGTACTCCAATTAAATTACAATGTGTTCTCAGATAATAGGAATTGGAGCAATATATTCATGTTATTTGACCCAAAGAAAGATGCTTTATCACAATCTTGGAATATCTTCAAAGATGAAAGTGCTACGTTTGACTTGGAAAAAGCTACAGTGGAGCTGTGGCTGTCTAGGAGGCTGCTATCAAAGCAAGATAGTCACTTTTATGAAAAATAAGCAGAATTATATTATTCAAGGAATTTAAACAAACAGCTTCTTTTATGCCCAAATTCTCTTTCATCTCCTTCAGCTAAGAAAGAGGGGCCAAATATGGTAAACAGTACTAAGTGACTTCTGGAACTGAAGATGGAAATATCAAGCTTTTTGTCTCATCATGTCACTCTTCCTAAACCGGAGGCACATGACGGCAGGCAGCGTTGGCAGGTGATGCTGCTGCTCAGGCAGGATGGCCTACAGCAAATCAAAACTAAAATACTATTCTTGTTGACATTAACAGCCTGGTAGTTGGTTTAATTAAATGCCTAAATGAACTTGAAACACTGTTCGTTACAAGCAGATGCCTGCATATGTGCATGCAGGTTTTGCTAACCTCCTAAATAGACTTTACTGAGACCTGGTAATTGTTGCAGTGACATTGATCTGTTGGTTGATACTGCCTGTTCTGCACCACAGTGCCACAATATGGGTTCTGTCACAGACCGTGGTGTCACTTATGATAATCACCTTAAATGTACATCAGGATATATTTACTCCAGTTTAGACCAATGCACTGGGCAGACATCTGAGAATGCTGAAGCAAGCCAAGCAATTTTTCTTTTAAAAAGACCTGTCTTAACTAGTGTTAGGTTGAATAGTGATGGGATGGGTGCGTGTTTTAAATTCATCACCTTCTTTCAACCTCAGGATGCACATCCTGCCAGAAGCAGCAATAACCACAAAAAAACCCAACAAACAAATGAAAAACCCTCAACATCAAAACCTTAAATACATACCTTAAAAGAGCTGACAATCCCAGTAATTGACAGAATAAAACTGGCATTATGCACCCCTACTGCTTAACTTGCCAGGAAGAAAAGTTCCCTGACCAAGTGCAAAAAGGGCAATTGATTCATGTTCAGAAAACCTTGGCCTGTAGTCGTTAGAGTAGACACCTGATCAAACAAATGTACAGCATTGCCCTGTTACTTTTGGCTTTGGAAAGGCAAAAAAGACAGAGAATAGAGCTGTATATTAATTTACTTCTAGTATATGCTGTAACAGAGAGAAAAAAGCTCAGGTCTTTTGTAGAGAGAAGCCTGGAGAGCCCCTGAAGATGACAACAACCGCTTGAGAAGGGTGCCTTGCTTCACATTCCTGTCCTCTTCTGTCTCTATAGGGAGCTTGTTCCATATTAAGATGAAGGCTGTTGTTTTGTATTATTTTGTCCCCCCCAAAAAATCAACTGCCACCCTGGAAAAAAAAAAAAAAGAATATGATATGCTGGTTGAATTTAATTTTGCCAATGTGGAAATGAAAAATTCCTGGTGTTGGTCAAAGACCTGTTTGATGTCCATATACTGATCCTCTTCTATCAAAGCTTTGCATCATTGCCACATGTATTGGACAAGGACATATTAAGAGGAAAACTTAAGAGGGAAATTTATCACCAAAGGCACACAGTTGGAACACTATCTTTTTTTCTGCACTATGTATATCATGCCAATTCAGTCTCAGTCTCTGCTTTCCCAGGCTTAAATCCCTCCAGCCTTACTGGAATCTTCCTTTGACATCCATCTTAGCGCATGATCTGATAAAATTCAAGAAGCATCTAGTGAATAAATTAACTTGTTTGCTTCTTAAGCATTCGTGAAATTGCCTGTAATTTTCTCTGGTGTTGATCAAAGTATCTTTTTGCCCCTCTCCCCTACTCATTACAAAACTATTAATTGAAATGGTGAGTTAATGAAACAGTACATTCACCAGACAAAACAAATTTTACTTATAATCTGTCTGTGTTTAAATAGAGGGGCCTTCCCATGCGTGCACATATGTAGAAGTTAAAGCTTGAGATCAGAGCTGTGCTAGACAATGTTGCCTGAAGCACATTGGGAACACCTACTGATGTAGATCTCCCAGCAGATTCACCAGGGTGACAGTCTGAAATAAGGAGCCTCAGACAAACAGCTGTGGCTGTAACTTCTACTGGCACAGCTGGAGCTTCAAGAGGATGTCTACTCACAGCCAAAATTAGTAGAAGGCAGTGGGACTTATATTACCTTTCCTATTGCCTCAGGAATTAAGCCAATCTGTTCTTCCACACAACAAGCCCATCTTCTGGGATAAAATTTTCTCCCGTGCAAAAAAGCAAGTAAATCAAGTGCATATTCATCCACTCTGTATTCAGACTTGGATCTGGATGAACAAACAACTGTTCTGAATCTTAACTCCATGGTGAATCTACTTTCAGATTTATAGATCAAATTTCTTCATTGTGTTATTTTTTTTATCTTTACATTACAAGACTTCATCTGGAATTATTAATTCTCCCTAGAAATTCACAAGACAGTGAATTATCAAAGAATGTTATTAACAGAAGGAAGAAGTAACATCAGCTTCCAAAGAGTATATTTTCTGATAAGGTTCCCGGTTTTGCATATAGAAAGTCCTGGCTGAGATTCATGGAAGCAGAATAACTTTGGGATATCTGCCCAAAACAGACAGAACAGCTGAGTCTTCTGGGAATCACCTGGTACTAAGAAATCTCCATTTCTTTTCCTACCTCAATAGATTTTTATGCCACCAAAGAACTCAGGGTGCCTGTGCTGGGCAGATAGAGCCTGGGAATTTCATTATAACAGTCTCTCTCTTTGGTGGCTTTTTCCGCTGGGTAATAATTTCTCCAGGCATTGAAATATGTAATCAGGTTTAATGGATTTTAATTTTTTTTCTTTAATTATGCAATCTTTTCATTATTTCCTGCCTGCTGTAACACACAGAACAAACAGAGTAAAACAAAACCTCAGTCATAAAACTAATAAACTAACTACAATTCTCTTCTTTACATCTAGTGAGGATTAGAGTTGTTTTTCTGTTAAATTTCTTGGGGTGTGATGTTTAGTACTGTGCTCTAAGGCCTTGGCTTAGGTCCACACTGTCATTAGAAACAGTAGATAACAGCAGCACTGGCTGCAGACATTAACCCATTTGAACCTCCTCATATCAGGTCCCAAGTATACTTGGCTTCTGAATGTTGGGGGAGAAGCAGATGTTTCAGATGCTCCTTTTTTTTTTTTTTCTTCAAATGTATTTAATATTTCTGATTCCACAATCATAAATGAAATCACTCAGGTCCCAAAAGAAAAATAAAAAAACAACACCTAATTAACAACCCTTCCTAGCCCTCCAAGTATTTTCATTAAAATGAAGGTGTTGATAAGGGGGGCAAAAGTGCTACTACCAATGTAAGTGTTCGATTAACACCTCAACAGTTAATTACTGCTTTGAAAATGGGCAGAAGAGAGCTAGTGTAAAGCATTCCTAGATGGAATGACTAGCTTACAGCAGTATTGTCTACAGTTTCCAATTAAACTCCAACCTAAATTTATCCCTTGCTCCTCCACAATTGCATTGGTGCCCTTAGAAATGACAGCACAGAGCTCCCTCTAGAAACCTCCTTCTCTTTTCTTTCCCCAGGACATGCATGTTATCAGCACAGATGAGAATCAGGTGTTTGCAGCTGTACAGGAGTGGAACCAGAACGACACGTACAATCTGTACATCTCTGACACCCGAGGGATCTACTTCACCCTGGCCTTGGAAAATGTCAAGAGTAGTCAAGGACTGGAGGGGAATGTGATGATTGACCTCTATGAGGTATGTCATAACTCCAAATATCTCATTTCTATCTCCAGAGCTCACATGATGCCAGTACCATTTCCTCCTTGCACATCAGTCTTGTAATATGCATGTGAACAGCAAAGCCAACAAGTGACTAAACACTTAGTTTTACCCTCCTTTTACTTAAGGGCCTGTGTGCAATCAGCTGAGTTTTAAGTCCAGGTTTTACATATGAATTGAATTTAGGCCCTGCTTAATATTATGAAGGGATTCGCTGCTGTATTCACCAGAGGGTTCTCAGGTGAGGAAGAGCTCATGGCTCTTTCATGCATAGGAAAATATATTGGAATAGTTCATTCAGTTGCTAAGAGGAACTCTTTGTTTCTCAGCCAAAATACTTGGCCCCCCAGTATCAGCTTGGACCCACATTGTCTCTCTGACTCTGAAAGCTCCCAGCAGTCTGAATAGCACCATTCTCTAAATTTTTTTTGCATTTCTGGCAGTACAATCATTTGTTTTATAAGTTAAGCATAGACAGCAGTTTTCAGCTCTCTTTGTCACTTTTTTCAGCTCGGACTATTATGGAAACTTAAGTGATTATAGATACGCCCTCTTGGGTTATCCCTTGAGCATGAAAGGTCTCCTACCTCTTTTTAGTGCCCTCTTTATTCCTGTCACTTTTCCTGAACAAGTGGGTTCTGCTTAAGCTCACCTGTAAAAAGGCCAATTTACATTGTCTTCTACGGCAACTGATCCTAAGAATAGGGCTTTTAATGTGCCCTTGTACATCTCTTGCCCTGCTGCCTCTTTTACTTCTGGAGAGAGCACTCAGCTAATGAGAAATTCAGTCCTCAGCTGCTGTTTTGAGAGTCAGTTTCTCTTTTCAGGTCTCTTCCATGGTATTTTCCGACTATGTTGAATAAAAGTCATGAACTACATATGAGTACCTTTGAAAAAGAAGATGCTTCCCATATTTCCCTTTAACTGCCTGACTACTGGCTCTGCTCTATAGTTTTCCTTCAGCTGCCCTTTACTTGGAAAACCCCTTGAGTTGTCCAGAAAGCCCATCAATGCAGATGTGTAATGTAGGAGAACGGGCACTGCCATTTCAGTCACTTGGACGTTTTATACTACTCATCCCTCTGCAGCACTGGCAGCCCATGGAAAAACTGTTTCCTCTTGTTACTGTCAGCTCAGGAAGCAGTTTTACTGCATTATGTAAAGGTGTCCTGCATCCCAAGGGGGGGGGGAAGAAAAGCTTTTGCTTTGTTTTATTCAGCTGACACCACACAGTAACCTGGATTGAAATTAATGGAATCTGACTTACAGTGTCATATCTGTTGATTATCTAGATAGAAGGAATATTGGCTGACATGGAACCTGGCACAAACCTTCCTTTCAGTTTGATGTTCTAGCTGGAAGGGAACACAAAGCCAGCCAATGTGGTTCTCTGAGTCAGATTACTGCGAAAGACGAGTGCTCTAGGGGTAAATGAAGACAAGAGAAGAAAAAATTCATAGATAAATTAAAAGGAAGTACAGAGATTTTAAAATGAGTCCTTATGTGGTGGAAGCAGTATATTTAAAAAAGAACAATTATTTGAGAAGATGCCAGAGAAAGGCCTATTTAGTGTGCATGTGTCTGTATGAATGTTTGTCAGGTGTTAGAAGGAAGTTCTTCTGGTTGCATTGTAGTGAACATGTTTGTGTGTGTAACTCCTAAACCGATTCTAGGTTGAGGATTAATCTGCTCAGTGCTGCTCAACAGGGAATTGCACCGGGTACAAAGGCAAAACAAAAATTGTTTCGTGGTCTCACTGAGTTCTCTTCACAAAAAGGCTGTTCTAGAGACCATCTCCTAGCATAAAGGAAGAGCTAAAATCACTTACCACTGGGTCTGAGTGCCCTTTCTGGTTCCTGTGTCTCTCCAATGATGTAGTATGGCTCTGTTGGACTGGTCCACAGTAAGACAGTTCTGCCTGTGGGAATCCAGGAGTGATAATAGACTGTGAGGAGATGTGTATATGACTATCACTCTGGGACTTATTTTTTTATAGCAGTATGCATCTTGGCTGAGAAGTATATATTTGATGTATGAAGATGATGATGGAGAGTGAAGAATGTCTTTTGAGTTGTGCGTTCAAGTGTCTTGTATGAATCTCTCTGGAAGTGAAGGCCGGCATTTGTGACTGCACACGATGCATTCAGAGTGGTGAGGGTTGTCTGCAGTTCCTGTGTGGGAGCTGATGGAGTGCTCTTCTCTCTGACCACTGGTGGTCATGCAGTCCTTACATGGGTCTTTCTGTGTTATGAATAGCAGGGATGAACAGATCACTGTGTGTATCATGGCTGTGTATACGCAGTAGGTGTATCCCTTCCTGCTGAGAGCACACAACCATGTATAGTGTGTGCAGTCTTTTTTTCAAGATAAAGCTGTCCAAGACTGACAGGATAACATAACTTTGCTTTCTCGGGAAAGGATTCTGAGTTCTAGCCCATGACTAGAATCATAAAAAGAAAAATTCACAGGATTTCAGAACACATTTATCACCTGATATATAAAATGCTCTTTAATCATTTATGGCCAGCATTTCACAGGGACTATATAATAGAACTATTTCAGGACAACAACAAAGCAAAGTACAAATGGAATATAGGCTCTAGCCTCTGGTAGTAAAGACAGAACTATGTTATTTTTCCAGCCCTGTCTATTCATGCAATATCACTGTGTGACAGAGTACCCTTGTCTTTTGAGGGTGCCTTTCTACTATGACAAAGAAATCCAGAATACTTAATTGGGTAGGAAAAAAAATCTAGCAAAGAAATTGAAAATATTATCTTTTTTTTTGCTTATATCAACAATAAATTAGTTAACTACTTAAATTAACAACTATCACCCATTATAGCAAGTCATGTCAAAGTCTTTGTGCAGCTTCAAATGAAATTAAGTGCCACTGCTCAAGCAGGAGGGTACTATTGCAAATGAGTAAGTACACCAATATTCTGTACAAAAGCACTGTACACGAGTAGTCTCACAGCATGTGATTAAAAGTGCAGTAAGGTCCCGTTCACTGTGTCATCCAAATCCAGCCACATAATTAAATCAGTTGAGCTGGAAAAAGCTCTGAATCTGCTGTGTAACCATTTCCCATGTGATGCCATTTAAGTAATAATCTCTATGAATAAAAAGTCTTGATGAATGATTCTGTCTGCTGGTTCTACATCATAAGAAGAGATGAGGTGGATGACTGAACAGAGTTTCTGGAAACCAAAAAGTTTCTCACTTTCCCTCTCTTTCTCCTGATTTCACTTCCCTTTTTATTGCTGCACTCAGATTGCAGAATGACAGCCTAACAAATTCATTCGCAAGCTGCAGCAGCTATTGGGCTATTGATTTTCAGTGTGCTGAGAAGATGGGAACATTCTGCAGTGTGAGTTGTGGTTTGAGGCTGACTTTTTTTCTCCCCACTGAGATACTTTTGGGCTTGTTTCCAATGTGAATCTGTTAGCATCTTGTCTTTACAAAATCCTCCTGCAGGTCTATGGATTGAAACTGTTGGGTGAAACGCTGGGAAAAATAAAAAGATGAGAATCTCATAGCTAGCCCTACAGCTTAGCATTCTGGGTCGCCTTACTTGAGTCACCAGTGCTTTGGTTTCCTCAAAATGCAAAACCACAGTAAAAATATCTCTGTGCCCCAGGTTATCCCATTGAAAAACTGATAATTATGAAGCACATTTGGATCCTTAGATGAAATGTCTGAAGAAGGTTGAATAGGAATAGAAGCACTGAACTGCAAGTTTATGTGTGTGTGTTGCTGTTTTCTTTGCAAGGTCAAAATTGCCACTGTGTCCAGATACTGTTGTGCAAGAGACAAATAATTGCCCTGTACATATTTCATCTTTCAGGGGAAGGATGCCTACACAGTTGAGAGACTGTCGCTTTCCAGTGACACTCTTACCATGTTCTCGTGATGACTCTGAAATGCAAGCTTTCTTTCCCATTTGTCACCTTTGCACCTGTGATGGTTTTAGCTTTTCCCCAGCACCTCAGCTTGTCTTCCTTTGATGTACTTTGAGAATTCTTGCCCTGACATTGACAACACTGACACATCCGTGAGATGCCTGTTAGGTTTGACAGGGAAAGAGGGACACATGCACAGAACCTGCATGGACTTGATCTATTTTTCAGCCATGTCAATTTTTCCTAGGTAGCAGGGATAAAGGGAATGTTCTTGGCTAACAAGAAGATTGACAACCAAGTGAAAACTTTCATCACCTACAATAAAGGGAGAGACTGGAGTTTGTTGCAGGCTCCGCACATGGATCTGAGAGGAAATCCTGTTCACTGTCTCCTAGTAAGTACCTGAAGGGGAGGCTTGGGAGGGTGGTGGTATCCAGAATAATCTTTTTCTACCAGGTAACCCAAGAAAGAAAGGGCAGCTCCCCTCTCTATGCAGTGTGTGTCATGGAGTGCAGTACATCAGGCTGGGGCTGCCAGGGGGGTAGGTGTTGCAAGACATGGCATTGTAATTTAGCTTAATTTAATTTCTGGAGTAGAAGTAAGCACCGTGGATCAGCTTCCTTCTGCACAGCTGGTGGTGTCCCCTTAAACAGCAGGTGAACTGGATGCCGTGTCTGCGCAGTTGATTCTCTGGACACTAGATGGGAGGCGTGAGCTGTCGTAGCTCACTTTAAGGGGTCTAATAACTATAGACAGGCACAAAGGAAAATAGAGCTCTGATTTCTTTCAGACTGCTCTGTTGGCATTAATATTTATTAACATTTATCATTTCAGAAGTGAGAATCGACACATTCATCCAAATATATGTATAGCTCTGTGTTGATGTAAATTGTATCTGTCTTTGTACTTATTGATATAGATGCACATATAGTTAAGTCTTTAATCATCATTATACGCAAACAGTTTCCAAGAGGGAAAGTGAAATATAAGCAATGTGAATATAATTGGAGATCTGTATCAAATTAGAAAGCTTAGACTTATCTTGACATATTTTTCGGCCAATGCAATCTATAGTCAGGAGTGGGATAATATTCAGAACCTCTGTATTTAGGATTCTCAATAGCTTTCATATTACACAAATTCTAACAGTTTTCCAGGCAGAAGCAGGGACACTATTTGGACAGCTCTTCCTCCTGTCCTGTACCTGCATGTTGCTTTCCATCCCCCTCCAAAAAAAAAAAAAATTCTCATTTTGAGACTGTTTGTTAGAATCTGAATCAGCATTACATTTTGTAGTTGAATGCTACACTAATCTCTTAAATGAATGTCATGCACTATTGCAAGAGCAAAGAATAAATATTTGAAGCTGTTCAAATAATTGATTTTTTGATTAAGCCAAAATGCAAGCCTTATATTTTCTGTCCAGTTTGGAAAAAAATAAATAGGGAGGGCTGGGGGTCAGACAGAAGAGTTATTTCAGAGCATGACTAAATTTGTTTGGGTTGGTGTTCTTCTCTCAAGTTTTTAAAATTTGTAACTATGTGCATTTTTAATTAGATCTTTGTATGAGGTAAAACCCAAAGAAGATGACATTCAGAAAACTTTGCAGAGTAAAACAATCTAATTTTTTGGAAGGGACTATGTAAAGAAGCCTTTGTGTTTCAAATAGATTGTAAATCTAGTTTTAACTCAAATGAACATATTTCATAAAAACCCCACACCTTGACCTTTTCAAATTATAACCAATTTTCTCAGACACCCGAGATTTTTCTTATATGATGTGGCAGTATAATATTTTAGGGGGCTGGCAAGGCAGGTCCTGCTTTTCCTTACGGAATAGCCAGGTGAATTCTTAACAGTCCGTTGTACATCTAGCCTAGCTCTCATCCTTGTACCATGGCACACACTTATGCTTTCCCACTGCTGGTTTTCAGATAAATGTCTCTAGCACTAGCTCAGGACACAGCAATGATGTATGTTCCAGATAGCTGTTTGTTAGAATGGGATCTGCCACTTCCCAGAGTGACAGGATGGTCCCCAGCCTGCGGGGGCAATGCTCTGTGCTCTGTGCATCTGCTCTTTAGACCTAAACTCAGTGAGAGTTAAAACAGAAATAAGTACATAGCAGCTAAGTTGGCAGCTATGGAGGTTAAGAGGGAATCTGGTTGAAGCACAAGGCAAGACAGACGGAACCCTCCCTCTACT
This sequence comes from Pseudotriccus pelzelni, assembly GCA_035584735.1. Taxonomy (NCBI): domain Eukaryota; kingdom Metazoa; phylum Chordata; class Aves; order Passeriformes; family Tyrannidae; genus Pseudotriccus; species Pseudotriccus pelzelni. The sequence goes on along the minus strand of JAWMRA010000162.1, from coordinate 25,520,818 downwards.
GACAGTTCACGCAAGGTGGTTTTTTCAAAGCGACTCAGAAGTTCTTTGATTTTTTTTTTTTTTGTGAGACAGCTCTGAATAATGAGGATGGAGGAAAGCAATGAAATTTCATCTAATCCCAAGGTTTTGTTTTTTGTGCGTACACCAACCACTTGTTTTCTAAGATGAATACACTTAATCTTCATAAAGAAGCTGCTGGGGTATTTTATCCCAAAGATGCCGGTTTAGTTTGATGCCTATCGTGTGTTGTGAAGTGGTTAGCTGAGGAGTAGTTCTGTCTGGTAAGAAGTGGGCATCTGCCTGGGAGAGTTAATCAATTAACTTTCAAGGATGGACTGGTGATGCAAACACTGGGCTGAATCTTAAGAAAATCTTGATTCAGTTTTTAGGCAGGCCTATCTCCAGTTTCCTACATGACCTTGGGCAAGTCATTTATTTTCTCTCTGTCTCGCTTCCCGAGACATCTGTTTATTCCCTCCCACATTTTGTCTTGTCCATATGGATTATAGGGATTTCAGGACAAAGACCCTCTTCTTGCAAGGGGAGACATTCATGCCATCTGCTACGGAGTACTTTAAGCATCTAAGGGAGGTGTTTTGAATAGCTCTCTTGGAAGTGTTTCTCTCTCTCCATTGCTCCATGCTATTGCAGGTGAGAAAATACTGGGACTAGGTTTGGGAATGATGTCTAGCATCATCCTTATGTTACCCTACTTTGTCCCACTTCTGATCAGGTACACTAACCGCTGGTCTATGTGTTTCATGCCACTGGAGACAGTTCAGGCAGGCTTTGCAGAACAGCCAAGAGGTGGGGTTCTGGATATTTATGAGAAATCTCTACTAAGGACTGGGGGGAACATAAAGAGGGAGACATAAAAGTTCTGGCTTGAAAATATTAGGAAGCAAGTAATGAACTTGAGCAGAATTGTAAAACCATGGCAGTGAGCAGAGCAATGGGCTATGCCACCTATGCTTTATCTTCTACCTAGGTTTTAAATGCTCCAAGATGTGGTCTTCTTTCCCTTAGTGGCGGTGCAGCAGGTAGCACAGCTAGGATACTGAGCAATGGCAGGGAAACCCAAAGCTGGTGATTCTGATGATAATAATGATTTCAGTAGCTTGTTGGTAACAACAAAAGGGATAGAGACTATTGATGAAAATTCTGAAAAACAGAGTGAGATGTCTGTATGTGAATTAAGTTATGGGAGCTAGAGGAGGAACCCAAAGGGACCAGCATGATGGAACACAAACCAGCTGGAAAAATACCTGTTGATGAACCCCATAAAGACAGAGATGGAGAGGGTGTACATCAGAGATGAGGAAGAGAATGCTGACACATGGACAGTAATTTTAGGTGTTTGGCTAGAAACGGAAAGGTTGTTTTTTTCACCATACCCCATTGTCACTAGAGACTAAGCATTACTGCACTCCAACCAATAAAAAGTCATGCCACTGAGAAGATCATCTATCTGCTTAGACAGATGGCCTTGATTTTAATATCTGAGATATATATTCCATTTTTATGTACTGTATCTGTGAAATGAGATTAATTTGAAAGAAAACCTCTGGTAGCACGAAAATTTGAGTCTAACAAGGTCTCATCTGAGTTAGGAACTGGCTGAGTTGCCATTTGCTTCTGTCTTCAAAATGCTGAAGTGTGCTTGGAAACATGTGAATATTAAAAAATATGTTCTCTAGTCTTCTCACAACCGATAAAAATGTAAAAGGAAAGAACTCGTGCTCTTGCAATGCTTTTCCACTTCCTGCATTCGTGTCAGCTCAATTTGTTTTCCACTCCCTCCCGATGCCTCCGGGCTGCTCCAGCGGCTGCCCTCGCAAGGCTGTCAGTTAGAGTTAGGCTGCTCAGCATATTCCACTTGGCAGATTGTGTTCCCTTCTGCACAGCCCATGTCCCCTTCTCCTGTCTCACGTAAGTGAGAGCTCCCATCCCTGCTTACCACCCTCATTTGCCTTTGCCAAAAGAACCCTGCCATTCTCCAGAGGGGAATTTTAATTTCAGAGTTATAGTCACCTGCTTTGACATGGGATGGATAAGTGGTCGTCCTCCAGTGACATACGGGACTAGGTCTCCTGCAGGGTATGCCTGCCAGACTCTTGGGGCTGCAGATCTAGCCTTTAGGCAGCTGGTATTAGACAGAAAAACCTGTCTCCTTAGAGTCTGAAGGCCCTTCTGCGTAGCTCTCCTTCTCATCTTACAGAACTGGGCAAGCTGTAGCATGGGCTTTGTTCTAGTTGTGCTCCTGTGTGATGTCTACCTTGACTGGATCAGTTTGCTTTAGGTTTTCTTGCCAGTATTTTTCCTCCTCTCTTCCCTTAGCGTGTTTCATGAAGGAGTCTTCATGAGGTTTTGGAGAAAAAATAGTGATAATAAAACCCAGGCAAAGGAAATAATTATTAGGAATTTTCAGAAATTATGACTCTACAGATTTGGAGGGAATTGTAATGCCTGTCTGACTTACCCTCTTGCTCAGCTGATTTATTCTGTACCATTCCTGTCTTTACCGAGTACCCAGCATACAAAATCAATAACTAATAGGTGAGGTTTCCATGGGTATATTATTGAAATCTTAAAGGTCACATCCAGATGGGCGATGAAGCATTGTTTTAAATAACTTTGAAGCTAACACTTTCCAGTCCTGTTATTTCTTTGTATGTATTGCACTGCAGTGCAATGCAAAAAAAAAAGTGTCAGAAAGAGTCAAGAAATGGTATGACACTGTCTGAATTAAGTTGTTTTTCCTGACTAATTAGGGCTGATTCAGCACCACGCTGGTAGGGTTTTGTTGCTTCTTGTTGCAGAGATAGCTTGGGCACTGCTGCTTGGAGAGTCATTTTGTACCTGCATCCTTGTTTGCTTCTCTCAGAGGTAGGAGTCAGAAGAGCTGGGTAGTTCCTATCATCACCTGCCCTTGCAAACCTCATTCCCTCCTCTGAGGGTACAGCCTCAAAGACCTTGTCCTTGGGAGACAGTTTCAGCCTGGTGAATCCATTTCCCAGTGGTTTGTTGCAAAACAGTGGTTGTTTCAGAAAATGATAGCAAAGTGACTGTGTCCTTCTAAGGGTGATTGAATGCAATTAGGAAGAAATACAGAAGGACACTGTGTTTCTAAGCCTGTAGAAATAGGTGCATGCATTGTTGCATCTGCTTTTTACTTTTATCTCCCCTTTCTCCATAGCCCTATTGCTCCCTTCATCTTCACTTGAAGGTCTCAGACAACCCCTACACCTCAGGAAACATCGCCAGCCGAGACACTGCCCCCAGTATTATTGTAGCTTCAGGTATGAAACATTTAAAGATTTCCTGTGTCTGATGTGCCAACACTGACAGAATCTGGATTTTATGGAGTGTGTTGAGTCGTGGGGTGTCACACCACCAGTATGGGAAAAGAAGGCTGGCTATCAAATGAAAGTCCTTATGGACCTTCAACTTGTCATATGGTTTTTCATGGAAACTGGCCTTCAAGACCAGGGAGATCATGTCCAATTCTCTACTCCTGTGAACATAAGACTCAAATCAGGGCATTTTCTTTGCATTGGAGGAGGATAGAGTTGCATGTGTTTGGTCTTTTATATATATTTTCTTCAAACTGAAATCCCCTTTCCTCCCCTTTCCCCTTTTCCTTTCCCCTCTGTCCCCTTCTCTTCCCCCTTTCCTTTTCCCTCATTATCATCCCAAAACTAAACGTTCTGTAATTACAAAAAGTAAATAAACACATTTACTCCCCTGATTTGTTAGTTCTAGTGTTTCTGAGAGTGTTCCATCACTAACTAATGCTCATCTTACAGGTAATATAGGCACTGAACTATCAGACAATGACATCAGCATGTTTGTTACTTCTGATGCTGGGAACACTTGGAGGCAGGTAAGTGACACCAAATAACAAGTTTAAATACTAATCATAGGAAATTTTCATAAAAGTAGATTCAATCTGTCACTTAATTTTTGTTTCATTTTGTTCAGAGCAGTTTTTTGCAAATCTTTACAAAAGAGTAAACTTCCCTTCTGATAGGTACAGAAATGCTCAAAGAAAAAGACTATGTTGTTAGACTTCGTATTACAGAAAATTATTTTTGTAATTCTGCTCAGAGTTTGACTTCAGTTTAACCCTGTGGCAAAGAGAACAGCATAAATTATGGATATTAAGGGGAAAGAATGTGTTGCCTTTTACTGTTGTACATCCCTTGTACCAATCAAACCATTTTTCTCTTCATCCATGATTATACTTTCCTAAAAATCAGTAGTTGCACTGGTCTACTTTTCCTCACTCCATATGGGACTCATTTCACCTGTGTTGAGTTGTCCAATGTTCACTGTCCATATAAATAGATTATTTTGCCTTGCTCTTGAGCTAATGGAGAAAAAGACAGAATTAAATCCACCTCGTTAAAGCTACCTTCATAAAGCTACCTCTTCTTTAATTGTGGAAAGAAACTGAATGTTGAAATTAAATTAAGTTCCTAACATTTAGTGGAGTCCCACTTGTTAAGAAATATACTGTAATGGGTTTATCCTCAGATCTGGAAATTCCATTACTCCTATTTTTTGAATGGGATATCAAGTCATGCAGAGAAAGAATGGCTTTCTCAGACTCACAAATGCTGCTATATAGACTGGAGGGCAGATGTTTGCAGAGAGTTAATACAAAAAAGACAAAGGAAAAGAAAATCTTTTCAAATATTTGATATTCCAAGAATCTAATTATTTTACAATGTTTGACCAGCCTTCATTTTTCTGTCTACATCAGTTATGTGAGATAGGGCCAGATATGTGCAAACACATGAAATTCTTCTTTAAACAAAAATTTGTCATTGAAAGAAGGGAAATTGTTTATCCTTGCAAAAAAAAACGTGTTTCTAACTTTCTGTGAGAGGCAGAATGCATTTTCCAAAAACCTGGGAAAACCGGAGGGAAAAAAAATCCCAAACAATAAAAAACAGAACCCAGAAACTTTGTCTATAATTTCCTCTAATTTGTGACTTTGTTAGCACGTACCTGTCCTCTATCATGATCATACTTAAAAAACTATGCCATTTTCTTGACACTAAGAATAATAGATTTAAATAGATACTTTTTTGTCCAGATCTTCGAGGAAGAGCACAGTGTTCTGTACCTGGATCAAGGTGGAGTACTTGTCGCCATGAAACACACATCTCTGCCTATCAGACACCTCTGGTAATGACTCCTCCTGTACTAAATGTCTGTTCTCCCTCTTTTCAGATGCAGGAATTAGGCAGTTAAAATGCATCCAGTTTTCTGTAGCTATAATCTAGACAATATTAGTTCAGCTATTGGCAAACATTAACTCAGATAAAGCTAAGAAGTCCTGGCAGCTCCAGTTTACATAACACTCCTGGTTTACCACAACTTGGCTTCTTGAGTCAGGTTGTTTATAAAATATATACATAGTTTATGCTTTTGTCTCTTATTGAGTTAATAAAGTACTCTTAGGTTCAAAATATTGATTAACTTGTCTTCTGTGTGGCAGGCAGCACTTGTGAACCAGAATTCTCTTGAATAGATTCAGGGTTATGTAGCCAATAAGGCAGAAGTGTACTCGATAGTTAGCACTCTTGAGGTTAGGAGATACAATACAGATTTTTGCTGGTTTGCATTATTTACTTCTACTACAGTCAGTGTCGTATCAAAATCTGAAACACACAGACCCAAGTCTTAACAAATGATGAAGTGATTCTAAGCTTTCGGTTATACTCACGCTGGGAAGACTGGTCTGAAGAGTCAAAGCCCTCATGCTCCAGAAGACTAACCTCCTTAAAATGTTTAATGTTGGGGACCCAGAAATGGAATGCTCAAAATCACTTGTTTATTTTTTTAAAAGTCTTATCCCTAGGCTACATTTTGCCCTTAAAGCATCAATCTCTAACATAACTATTAGTTTCTACCACCTAAATATTGTCCATGGGTTAATGGTATGATGCTAAACATGTCTGATCAAAGATGCCAAACATGTCAAATCAATGTTTTACGATGCTTCCGCAAAAAATAGTTTTTCAAAGTACTAAAAAATTGTTATCCAAAAAGAGAAGCTGCTTCTCACTTCTCTGTGTGAGAGAAGCTGTAGTGGACGAGAGAGTCTTCTCAAATAAAGTAGGAGAGTAAGGAAAGAAGACACTAATTATGCTTTCTCTTCCAGGTTAAGTTTTGATGAAGGGAGATCTTGGAGCAAGTACAGTTTCACATCCCTCCCACTATTTGTAGATGGAGTTTTAGGGGAACCTGGAGAGGAAACTCTCATCATGACGTAAGTGAGCATGCCATGATGCTATTGTTCATGAGAACTGCACCATAAATATCTTATGAGGGTTATACATAACAATAGCATTTCTGGTTGGGGACCAAACCAAGTACTAACTGAAGCCAGGAGTGTGTAGTCTTCTGTTGCTAAACCATCGGTTTATTTCTGATATGATTGAGGGAATGACAACATGGTTCCTTGCAAGCTGCAAACACAATATCACTTAGCTTATCAGTATGAAATGTGACTCCTCAAATTGGATGTGATATAAAGCAGAGTTACTCTTGACAGATGAATATTTGAAAGAAAAATGGTGAAGTATTTTTATAACTGTGTTTTTGCTGTGACATTCTTTTTTTCAACTGAGACACAGAAAAGTGAAGACATTCTGTAAAAATGAATGACAAAATGTTGCCTGGAGGCTGACTCACAAAAAATTATGTTTAGTTTCAAGGTGGTGCGCTGAGTTCTGCACGATGCATAAATCTGGACTCACCATGCCAGAAACTATGTCATTTTACCTGAGGTCAGATTTGCAAAAACAGGAGGAAGATTCAGTTTCTGTCTGACCTGTAAGAAGCAGAATGTGTGGCTTGGAAACTAAACTCAGTTAAGAGAGATATATAACAAATGTTCCCTTCAGGTTCTGATTTTAATTTGCATGGAAGGAATTCCCAAAAGTTATAATTGACACAAAAATCCTCCAGCCCCACATCAAGTCTTCTCCTGACTCTGCTTCAAGTAGAGTCTTTTTTGGCTATTGTCAAAAGTGGAAGGGTCTTGATCAGCAGAACAAAAGCTAAGTGCAATTTTTAATATGGTTACAGATATTTATTAGTCTAAGTTGCATTTTCACTATGCCAGTCAAAATGAGTAGTACTGTCACTCCTGAAGCCATTGATCTCTATTGGAAATTATGGGTAACTGTACCTCTGTAACTACCAGACTCCATCAGGTGCTTCCCTTTACTGTATTTTCTTTCTTCTGCATCCTGTAGTGTATTTGGACATTTCAGCCACCGCTCAGAGTGGCAACTGGTGAAAATAGACTACAAGTCCATTTTTGATCGGAGATGTGCAGAAGAGGACTACAGGCCTTGGCAACTCCATAGCCAGGTGAGAAAGGAGTAGGCTGGGATCTGACCTGACCTAGCTAATGACTGTACAGTTAAAAGTCAGCAAGATGCAATATCCCTTCCTATGAGTTTGGCATATGAGATTGTCCCTTACTGGATGGGCCTGTTGTGTTACATCGATGTGTTGGCCTCAGATTTAGATTCTGTGAGCCCCGAAGGATGAACACCCATCTTTTTGGTATCATCCTCTATGCAGACAATTAGCTCAGACTTATCTAGGCTTGAAGGATGCATCAACAGTAGAAGCACTGCCACTGAGGCCTGAACTCCTTCACTCTTATACCTCCCATCTAATTTCCCTGTCCTTACATACTTTCTCTGTCCTTCTGTGTCCTTAGAGCCAGTGTCTTAAGACCATTCTAGTTGGGCCCCCATAGCCTTATTGCTCACTTGGTTTCATCCCTGTTCTGTCTCTGTCTTCCATGGGAGTTCTACACTTTATTCCCCAGCTCATTGGCCCCCATGTCCTGTCCTGACTCTTGGAACCATTGATTACATGCCCATCAAGGAAGATGCTCTGTACTGTGCCTGCACCTGCCCTGGGGCACCTTTCCAGCTCTTCCAAGTTTGACACAACAGCCTGTTTTATATCAGGTTAGAATAAAATATGGCCCAAATTCTGTGGTTATATAAACACCACAGGCTCCATTAAAGTCTAACGCAAAGCACACATTTATATCATCAAAGGTTGTCTTTCTGTATGTCTTGCTGGGTAAGAATTTAATAATGAATATGAAATGAAAGTAGCTTGACTCAGACTAGATGCTCGCACGAGGCAAAACTCTGCACTAAAAAGACCAGTTATTACTTAGATCTTTAGATGCTGAAAATCAGTACAGTTCCTTGAATTTCAAGGAAGCACAACATTTTACACCAGTTGTTATTCAGGCCCTTCTGTTTCATGCCATTAAATTTTCAAATCAAAGCCACAAAAATTTTTTTTACTACTATTTTAACAGCATAAAAGGTAATAACTAAGACTTCTCTGTATTTTATTCTTTAGTTTCTTGTACTTGCATAAGCAAAAATACCAAGAATTTTGCAGTATTTCTTTGAGGATGCTGGCTTTGGAGCTTGCAGAACTATTTTTAGGAAGACTGCTGTGTACTCTTGCCTTTTGAATTCCTTTCCATTGAGATTGCAAGGCTGAGCCTTGTTCCCTAGATAGAAATATTTAGCAGGGTACTGAATACAGGGAGTTTTAGCATCCACATAGCAAGTCAAACCCTGTAAAACCTGAACTCATCCATGGGAAGTATTTACATAAACACATATTACTAGTTTCTACAGAATGAAATTATTCCCAAAGAGATCAGACTAAAGAAATAGACCTGCTTTGTGTCTCAGATTGCAGAGGGATCAGATTATGTTTCAGTTGCTGCAAAATGGACCTGGATCAATTGCTCATTGGCTTTGAAATAAATTCAGAACTGAATCAGATATATAAGTAACCTCAGATTGTTTCTTAGTGTGTATTGGAGAAGCCGGTTTAGTTTCAGTTGAAGCTTCAGTAGCTTTAATTAGCTCCAGTGTACTGAGATGGCCTCTGACTTCCCATCCTCTTCCCTTGAGTAACACCTCCCATCGCACAAGGCTTGGGAAAACCGGGTGGCACCAGCAGCCTGGTGGGCGTCCAAGAAATATTTCTGGTTTTGTTTCTAGGGAGAAGCTTGCATCATGGGAGCAAAAAGAATCTACAGGAAGCGCAAGTCAGAGAAGAAATGCATGCAAGGAAAGTATGCTGGGGGTATGACCTCGGAGCCATGTGTGTGCACAGAGGCTGACTTTGACTGGTGAGCAGTGGGCACAAGGACTGCGTGCTCTCTACCACAGCACTGCAGAGCTCACTAGAGAGGCTGTAGGCTGGCAGAGAGTAGATATTAATAAACATGTAAGTGTCAAAATAGGTTGCTCTTTGGTAGCGCAGGTATGTCAAAAGAAGGAAAGGTGGGATAGATATCTATAATCTTGAGGGCTCCCACAAAATTGATGCAGAACAGACCATTTTCCAGGTCACATCTGAGCTCTGTGCACTATTAAGATAACAAGATAAATTTAGTGCGTCTAACCTCAGCAATGACCAGGGGTGACTGTGAAAGTAGGATAAAGACGTACATAGCATTGTGTAAAAAATAAAATAAACTCTTCACACACAAACATACGTATATCTGAGTAAAAGGAAATATATGCATATGCAAAGTAGGCCTTCTGCTTCCAGAAATCAAATATCACAGAAACTCCTGGGTCATTTGTTGTATTTGAACCATCATGTTTGATAGTATCCAGCAGATATTGCTTTCATGGTGTGAAAAAATGTTCAGCTGCTGGTTTTGTTTCAAGATTACTGCTGACTCACAGCAATTTGCACAAAAAAAGGCAGGGAACCACATTATTGAAATCTCTTTTTTGCCTCTTTTCTCCAAGTCTGAAAGTCCTGAGTATCTTGCATGAGAGAAATAGTGCCTCTTTGACAGTGCTAATAAACCCCCTTTGTTCCTCACCCAGCTAGATCTATGCCGTGCTACTGCTTAAACCCAGAATCTGTAACGTGAACCCTCAAGAGGTTCATCTTCTCAGTATTTTGTTTCTTGATAGATGGGTTCGCTCCAGGACCATGGAAATTTACAGCATTTCCCTTCTCGCTCTTCCATAAATACAGGGGTTTTTTCTGTATAAAATCATAGAATTGCAGGAGGCTTTTCCATGTGCAAAATCAGTAAACCCTTTTGCAGCAAACTACAACAATTATTAGCGTATTTGGGCACTGATTCTCTGAATAAGGTTTCCTGGCGATTTCCCCATCTTGGTCTGAGTTCTTTGCTAGGGAGAGGATACCTCAGTTCTGTGTGTAGTTCATCATTTAAGTGTCCAAAGGTTCTGGATTTCAACCATTTAACGTTTCTGTAGTAATGTAAAAAATATAACAGCCAAACAACAACACAACAAAAACCAAAACAACCAAACAACAACAACAAAACAAAAACAAAAATCTAAACTAAAACAAAACCACAAAACAAAAAACAACAAACTGAAAACAAATCTGCAATAAACCAAACCAAAAACAAAAGCTCTAAACAAACAAAACAACAGCAAAAATACCAAACCATCATTAACAGGAAGGAAATTCCCTGAAGATTTTGACCCTCTTGTTGAGCATGCCGTACAATGCTGAGCCAAACTTTATGCCCTCATAAAATAGTTGCTGGAATTGATTCACAGTCAGTTCCTTAGTGATTAAATCCCTTGCAGTCATAAGGAACGTGCATACCTGAAACACTTCTGATACAAATATGCCACTGCTGTGTTGTGGGATATCTTCAAAAGAGTGCTTGGCTCCTTGAGGATGCATAATAGGCACTTACAGTTCACACACATGAACAAATTGCCTCAAATCTGTTGGAAGAGGCAGAATTAGGACCTTTCTGACCTAGAAGAGCCCTCCTCATTCTGATGGAATCAGTTTGGGTTTGGACTGTCTTGATCCCCTCCAGTTCTCCCTGAGCTCATGTTGTTCCTACAGTCCTCAGATCTGGATTCCTTCATTACCCATTTCAGCTTCCTTCTCTACTGCCTCTGATGAAAAAACACTGAAATATTGCTTTAAGCATCCAGTTCAGAAACATTTACCAGCAATATTCACCAGGACCATAATTTTACATGGGTTTGCCAGACTAAACTCCACGGAGAACAGAAGACAGAAGTTCTAGGAAGGAGAAAAGAGATGGGAAGAAAAAAGTAATTCTGTTGTCTGCTAAGAAAGGCAAAGGTGCTGCTGCACCACTGTAACTCTCAGTGCCTGCCTTGTTGAACTCTGCACTAGACTTCACTGCCAGTCCAGCCTGCAGCAGTTGGAAGGAGTTTTGGAGGAAAATCAGTGAGTGAATTCTTGCTGTGGAAGGATATCCTCTATGGGGTCTTTCCTTTGCAGGAAGAAGGAAGCACTTTCATCATCTTCACTCATGACATTTCAGAAGTACTTTTGAAATCTCTATTTCTCTTTTTTTTTTTTTTTTTTTTTCTGTGCAGGGCTCTTAATTGAAGGAGACTGAAGGGGACATGTATCCCCCAGGCAGGGAGAAGAGCCTTAGCTGCCTGCACTTGATTTTTCAATCTTAAAATAAACTGGGCAGCTTTTTATATTAATGTCCATGGTTACAGGACCCAGAATCGTATATAGAGTTGAAGAAGACAACAGTACCTGTTATTGTGCTGTCTTTTCTGTTTAAACACTAAATTTGTATGGGGAAAATTTTAATATCTAAGCTTGTCAGAGATTGGAGTAAAAAAATGGTATCTCTGTGGTCAGCTAAAGCAAGAAAAAGAGTTGTGTTATTGCTGTTAATCCTGCAAGTGCTCTTTTATCCGTTCAGGGGGAAAAATGCCAGTTATAAAAGATGTAAAGATTTTATAATGTTTTTTCTCCTTGCAACATCACAGAACTCCAGGTTCATTTCAAATCTGTATGCAGCCCATGGTAGTTCCTTCTCAGAGAAAAGGGCACATTTGTTTATTGTTTTACACAGTAACAAAGCTGAGTGACATTAGAAATGACTGTAGTTTCTCTAGCCTTGGAAAGCTGAACTCTTCTGACAGAAGACATCTTTTATCACGGGGGAGAACCCAAATTAGCTGGGGACAGGGTTGGAGTACAGGTGTCTGCTCTCCATGCAGGGGCTAAGGCTCGCAGCCAGAGGGCAATAGAGCTTCAGGAATGGGGGGACTGGGAATGTGAAAGGAGCCCTCGACAAATCTGTCCTAGCAACAGCCTAGAAACGAGAATGTCCTTCTTCATTTAATTGATTTGGGTAAATGGATGACACCGTTACTTTGGTGTTATTAAAACATTAATTTACCCGGTTTCCTTACGCTGTGTTCCTTCCTGCCGCCTGAGCATTATTGTGGCAATATCTCTTCAGTAGAAACACCTCCTAGACACAGATGGAAGTCTTTGGTGGTGTTCATCCTTCAGCTACCTGCCTCCCAGATCCTTCAATAGAAACTCTGTCTCACTGTCAGTCCTCCCTCTGAACCCACTGTCATTAATACTGAGGGCTTCTCCTATCAGTATTCTCATATCTCTCACATTCATGGGAAGTATGAGCCTGTTGATACTGGTGCTAGTGATTTTGGGTAGAGCCAGAGAGGCATAAAGGAACCTTAGTGCAGTTGGAAATCAGGTCTATTTACTTCACTGATGATATCAGCAGGGATCTGGCTGGCTCTTTTTTTTTTTTATTGTCTGGCACTTAAATTACACCCCTGCCTGCCAGGGTTAGTTCTTATGCTAAAACATCAGAGTCCTGCATCATGAGAAACTGTTCTGACAAACCACGGGGAGGCAGAGGACAGATACTGACTGTGATTAGATTGTTGTCTTCGTGTGTCACCTCTCATCAGTTCTGATGATCGTGCAGGTGCCAGTTCTGAAATGCACATGCATTTGCACCCCTAGGTTAACTAACTTTGCTTTCTCATTGAGGCACGCTCTGTTAGCTAAGAAATGGCAATTTGGAATGAATTTTTAGTTTATTTTGAATGCTTGTGGAAAATGCAGGTTCACTATGCAAAATCTGCAGTGCATCTCTGTACCTTTAAGGGCCTAGATATCTACCAGGCAGGGATTTACTGGGAAGATTATGGGGATTTTAGGTCCTGTATTTACATAGGCTGTTATAGCTTGATTTCAAATACTGCGATGCAATTATAATCATACATCTTTGCAGATCCACAGTTCAGATTATAGCTGAATCCATCCTTCTCTGAGCTTAATCCCGTGTCAGATTCTGTGAAGCAAGCACAGCTCCCCTTTAATACAAATCTACACTTGCATCATAGTTAAATATTAGACAATGTTAATTATTAAGTGAATAAAAAGGTGATAAGACGTTTCCGTGGCTGTGGCCAATGTTATTTTTTTTTCTCCTGGGGCTTTTGGAAACTGCAGAAAAAAGGTGACTATTTTCAGAGACGCCTCATTTAATGTCTGAAAAGTTTGGAAAGCACAACCTACAAAACCGTTTTCAGCATTTTCAGCTTCTGGCATAGTCAACCTTAAGTTGAAGCTGTTAATGTTAAAGAAGTCCTCTGATTACATGCTAAGTAATTTCTTGATTTTTAGAAGGTGTTCATGTGGCAATCACTCCTCTGACTTACCTGATTATTTCTATATCTTAGGGCAGTGCGATTTTAATAATTTCATGTGAATTAACAGTTCTTCCATGACAGTATGTTTGTCAGGTCTGTATTCAAACTACAAACTTTCTTAAGGAATTTCTTTTCTTTTTATTATTAACTGTGCTGCAAATAACATTAGATAAAGGCATTTATCGAGAGCTTTGAGTAGGAATACAGAACTTCTGTAATGAATTTGTATCTAATTACAGACAAAAACTTGCAGTTTTACTTGACTATGACAAATAGGATTCCAGTTTAAACCAGTAAAATTGGCCAAGGTAAAACCATAATCAGTGAGAGCCACAAGATAGGTTGCTTCGTACTGATAAAGCAATCCCCTGACAGCAAATGCTCCACTCCTTTTTGATAGGTACATTATCTACGTCACCTGAGTTCCTTTCAGGCAGGCACAAAATACCATCAATATATGCAAATTCCAATTCCCAGTTACCAGGCAATGACTCGGCTAGCTGATTGCAGTCTGAGGCTGATGCCTTCCCCATCTCCAGATTTTGCTGTACTGGCTCGTGCTATGGCAATCCAATTGATGCTAATGCTTGTTGATTGCTACAAAGCCTGTTGTGCCAAATTGTAGGCAGCAATTTGTTGTCAGCATCAGTGTTCTGTGTGCACCAGCCTGTAGCCAAGGAATTCATTAGATTCCAAGACTGCAGAGGTGAACAGGCAGCTGCTGCATCTGTAGAGGGATATGGAATAGAAATTCATGTCATTTACGGGGATGATATTTCTGTAGGGCCTTAATGAGCCAGATGATTTGCAAGCCTGAAAACAACACTGAAACTTCTGTGCTTATTTCTGCTGTGGAAAATCCTATGGTTTCTTTCTCTTGACTTTGAGAAATATGATCTAAGTACAGTCAAAACTAGTTAAGTTGAGCTTAGCTTGCCCAGGTGTACAGGTAGTATTACGAACCAAAATAGTAGCTTGAATCTAGATGCATGTAAAGTAAGAAATCCCAGATTACTGCGTCAAATTGGACTGTGAGTACTGATCCCCTCTGAGGCAGATTTCACTGTATTAGTTTGTTTTGTTTTCACTTAACTGATTACAGAACATTGTGTGTGTACAGTGTTACAGCTTTTTAATTAGAGTCACACAGGATAACTTAGGAATGCAGTGCTGCAGAGTGTTTACAAATGAATTACAAAAATACAACAGTCCCACTTGTATGTAAATATTTGTTTTCTCTAAGCAAATCAGAATGGTGTTATTCTTCATTACAAAGTGTATTCTGCAGCTATAGTGTTCTTATTCCAACAAGGGTGATTATAGAAGCACATGGCAGTGGGAGAACAGGCTGGCTGATTCTTGCAAAGCAATTAAGCAACATTCAGTCACTAGCATCTGAGTAAATAGATTGATGAAAACTCAGTCAAAAAAAAATGAGGAAAAAGACCATTTAGGTCATCTAGTTCATTGCTGTTTCCTAGAGTATGTTCTCAATTACTTGTAGATACCCCAAGCACCACAGCTGCCAAAATGTTCCTTTGGAACAGTCATGCAGCCTAATAGATGTTTATGCGTTTTCCCAAGTGATATGCAGTTTTAATTTTCTTTTGCTAAATGTCATCTTTTTAATTTCCCCTTTTTAAGACTGCCTCAAAACATTTTTTTCTCAATTCTGAAGACAAAGTTGAGGCAGAGGTATAAAGTGGTGACTGAATTCTTCTCATTGTCCTGCTTTTGGTAACAAGTAAAAGAAACTTAACAAAGGTAAATTGGAAAATATTCTTTCCTTTTTTCTTCTTTGTCTTAGATCAGTACCAGAGTTCTTAAAATTGTTTAATAATGATTCATTAATTTTTTTTTAAGCCATCATGCTTTCATCGGGAATGAAAGAGACATTTTTAAGAAGTCTTCATTAAGTTAAACATTCTTGTTGTTGGAAAGTATGTATATTGGAATATGTCTATTGGCAAATATGTACACTGTATTTTATGTGTATATATAATGTTGATCCCACCAGTACCTGGTCTTGTTCAGTACCTACCTCCTGGATGCCTTGTCTCCCCAAATACTGACAACTGGACATCCCCAGTTGTCTCAGGCAGAGGCATACACACACGTAACAGGTCTCATGAACAGATAGGGCTTTATACCAATAGCCTTTCCCCAGACCTCTTGATTTCCCCAATAACTAATTCATGGACCTAGTATCCAGCCCTGACTTATCAGCACTTATCTCCCAAGTTTTTAATCCTACTCAGTGTCTTCTCTGGGCTGGTGCTGACCTGCCAGGATGCACACACTCTGGTCAATCTAGCTGCTGTCAGTGGGGACACATGGTGCCCTGTGAATCGTGGTCTGAGTCCAGTTGCTGAGGGTGAGACTACTGCACACTCACAGACACACAGCGAACAGATAGCCCCTCACCCAGGAGAATGGAAATGGAGATGTGAGATGTTCTTCCCTGTCACGGCATAACGAGCCTCATGCTCCTGTGTGCAGTAACCCCCAGTCAGGGCTCTTCAGAGTGATCTGGGAACAGCCTCTCTTGCTGATGATCTGATAGGTCTCACTCTGGCAGTGGACTGATGGCTGTCCTGTGACAGTCCTGGGAGGAGCTGGAGCAGTGACTCCACTAGCTCCACTCAGGTTTTTGGAGTTCCTCCATACCCTGTTTTTCCTCCCTGCTTCTCTGCAAACATGTATAGATATGAGCCTTTAATTTCTTAGGATATCAGTGTACTTGATACGACGATATTAAAAATAATAATTTTTAAAAATGCTTTGCAAATAGGTGCCATTTTAAGATCAGGGATTGTGTTGCAAATAGAATATTGGAATGGAGTTGGTGGACTCTCTATAGCAGTTTCCAGAAATAAGATCCCATTAACTCCTCCATTATGAACTATGGAGAAAGCTTAGCAAAAGGAAGAAGAGTGATTATCCAACCAAGTAATCCTCATTACTCAACAGCTGGAAAGTAACACCTCATGTGAATGGAATACTGATTAAAGAGGGGGTTTGTTTGTTTATTTTTTCCACAATAACAATTTTTATAGAGTCTTTGTTTACCTGGAATCAGAAACAATCTGTTTAGTGAAAGCGAAGCAAATTTAGTCGTAGCTAAACCCAAACTGTGTCAAAAGATTACAGTTTGATTCATCATTTCTAACACATGGTTTTTGGTAGCATTTCCTCCTCCAAAGAAAAAGAGAATGGAAGATCAAAGCCTTCTGTTCCATTACTGAATAGTCTGTTAATGTCTTCAGGCAAGATCTCTCTCAGTGGTGTAAATTTTCCTCTACATTCTATTTAATATAATTTCCAAATACAATTAACCTTTTAACACTTCCATTTTCTAATACATGATCGAGACAGTGGTGATTTAACTTGGCTTAGATCTCTGGTTTTTATTGTATTTGTTATATTTGAGCCTAGAGTTGATCCTGAAGCCCTGTTAGTCTGAGGAAAGAGAACACCCGACGCAATTGCTCATAAACTACCTGGTCTGGTTCTGCTTGTTTATATTGGGACATATGCAAGGTAACTCCCCCAATAAAAAAAGCTGAAGTGGAATAAACAATCTGTTCTATCAGTATTAAAAAATCAGAAACCCTAGTAAACAGAAGGAGGAAAATCAAAACTTATATTAGTAGTAGAGGACATGCACTAATACCTGTATTTGTTCTTTTGTTTTTTTATGTTATGGTTTCTTTTAATGTCAAAACAGTGATTATGGATATGAACGCCACAGCAATGGCCAGTGCTTACCAGCATTTTGGTATAACCCATCTTCCTTGTCGAAGGACTGTAGCCTTGGGCAGAGTTATCTCAACAGCACTGGGTAAGTGGCACACCAGACTTGATTTAGCTAAAGCACCCATATGGGTTTAACCCAATTACAACTGTAGCTACATTTACTATAGGTGTCTCAAAGCTGGATGAACCCCTTGGGACATCTTCCCTCCTGTATGCTCCAGACCTTTCTCTGAAAGATAATGCCTTAAAGAAACTTGGGGGCAAAACCGTAAGGCAAAGGCCAAGTCATTAGTCTCAGAAAAGTCTCCTCTTAAAATCATGTAAGATCAGGAAAGGCAGAAAAAATGGAAAATAAATTAGTGGAAAGAGATGAAACTGATTTATATGTGAACTGAAGTAATAGATGGGCAGCTAGCCTGAATGCTGATTGTTCTTTGGCCCTTTTGGGAGTCAGTGGAAGATGTAGTTTAAGTAAAGATACTGACAGACTTCATTTATGGTTCAAGTGATTAAAGCAGCCAAAGCAACCCAAGCTGTGTTTGGGAGTTTTGTACACTCAGAGTCAGGCAGAATTTGCTTTTTACTTCAACTCTCTTATTTTCCAACTCTCAAGGATTACATCTTTAGAGACACTTGCCTTACAATAAGAAGTGGAGAGCATGTGAGAAAAGTTGTTAAACTGTGCCTAACAGTGTAATAATGGAATACAATTCCATACTGTATATGTATATAAATTTTATATTACATATTAAAAATATATATATCAAACTTCATAGTTATGTAACATGTAACAGATAATATAACTTTATGGTTTAGGCAATTTATAAATATATGGTACCAAGGCATGCTATGCAGGAAATTATTGCGTGCTGTTAACAACAGCATTAACTACTTGTATTTTAGGCACATGAGGAATGGTTGGTTGAGGCAGACACTAAAATATATTTGGGAATCTGTATTCTTCCAATCTCCTTAGCCTAAAGAAACCTGTTTCCGGTTAACCCTGTTATGCTCCTTGTCAGCGCCTTCCACGGATCTCCCTATCCCTTTCCAGGTACCGGAAGGTTGTTTCCAATAACTGCACGGATGGTGTGCGGGAACGGTACACAGCAAAGCCGCAGCAGTGCCCTGGCAAACCCCCCCAGGGCCTCCGCATAGTCACGTCTGACGGCAGACTGACAGCTGAGCAAGGACACAATGTCACTTTCCTGGTGCAGCTGGAAGAGGTAGGCTCTATTTTTACATTGCATTCCAAGCCCCATGGGTGTATTTGAGTGTGATTCATGCCAGACAGAGTTTGCAAAGAGGTGAACCAGAGGAGGGTGGCGTAAAGTCAGTCAGCTCCATGATGTAGCTGGATGCAGTTTGCTCTGAAATGTAATGGATGGTGTATGGAGAGGCTGTTGGGAGTATTGTGGTGCATAGGGTAATAGCTGGGAGAAGTTGATAAAAACTGGGAACTGGTTTAATTTAGGAATTTCACAGTCGAACTGAAGAGTCCAGTTTTGAATTCTGGTCCCTCCCCTTAGCTGTGCTTTTGGCTTCCTGCTGGTTTTGGAACTGAATTTCCATTTTTACTTGCCACTGACTTTCAGCCAAAGATGGCTAACAGTACACGTGCAGATGTGTCCCATCACACAATCTGGTACATGATGTTTAGGCATTTAAGGGTGAAATCTCAAGATGTCATCATCAGGATTAAGACTGAAATTCATTGCTAATGTGGAGCTTATTCAAACTCTGATCTGTATTTTTGCTGTGTCTGTAACTCAGCTTGGTGTTTCAGTGTTTTTCTCCCTCCATAGAAAAAATTTTTAAATCTTTTTGCCTTTTTTTTCTCCTCAGCACTTCTTTATCTATGTCTAATTGTAGGCACACAAGTAAGAACATTCACAAAGCAAGAGTTTTCTCTTTTTTCCTAATCCAGTTTGATTTCTTTTGACTTCTACCCCTTTTCTTCTTTAACTGGACAATAAATCCTAAAACAAGTAAGGTTTAACACCAGGGCACAATGTATGTCCCTTTATAGCTTAGAGCATTCATGGAAATTACTTCTGACCCTCTCTATAGTAAATGCCATCTTCAAGGAAACAGAAATTATTTTTGTTATATCTCCTTTATTGATGTTTTCCATAGCAAACAGGTGTCCTGATTTGTAAAGACAATAGCATATAATAAATCATATTTAACCTGAAGCAATTGTTTAACCTGAATGTTTATTTTCTCCAAAATATGTTCGCTTTATTTCCATACTGTCAGTCATACAACGTTGCTACTGTAGATGCTATAATGACAGTGTAAACATATAATTTCATGTGGCTAAATTATTGATTTCTGCATTTAAAGATGAAGTCCAAACCAAGATTCAAAGTCTCCAGGTGCTGAAATAAATGAATAAATAAATAAATAAATAAACTGCCCATTGCATTAGCTTTCTACTCTCAGCTAAGTTTTAAAACAGACTGGGAGAAGAAGGCGGATATTTTGAGTAGTCAGTCACAAAACTCTCAAAGAATTATGCCAGTTGTCAGAGGGAGAGACAATGACCCACAGTGTGGGAAACTCAGGAGAAATGTCCTGCACTTTCTTCTGTGAGTGTTTAAGCTCACATACCGTGTAAGAATAGCCTGACTGCTCTGTCATACAGTGACCTGCTGTGATTTGTTCCGTCTTTTCTGTTCATTCCAATCTTTTTTGATAGCTCTGCTTCAGTATTCACCAGACCTGGAAGCAACCCCTTCTCCAATACGAGATGGTGTCTTTCTCCTAGTGTGTGTCAAGGAGTACGTACAGTACGTTTTGATGAGTGTCAGTTTCTGAGGAGATCTAAAGGGAGCTCTTCTTTTAGTAGATGTGATAAGGAAGAGGCTAGGAATCACTCTGAGGGTTGGAACAGTATTGATCAACCTCCAGCCTTTCCAATTACTCTCCCTGTTAAATGAATTTTGACCTCCTGCTCCTATATTTGTCAACATAAAGAGTTTACAGACCAACCAACAGAACCTTTGGGTGAATTTTACCCAATCTGGCAATGACTACAGGTGGACATTGAAACAAAAGAAATATTCAGCAAAGAATAATATTTGCCCAGCTATATGCAAGCTATAGGAGAATAAAATGTAGTTATAGCAGCCTAACTGTATATAGATTAAAACATTTACCAAATTAACTGTTTCAGTAACAAAAATCACACCACTGACTGGAAAAGTTAAACAGCCCATCAAGAGAACAACCATCCTTTTACGGATTGGATATTAATTTCACAGGATAATTGAGGTTTAAGGGGGTCTCTGGAGACTGTTTAGTCCAACCCCACTTCTCAAATGGACGTTTCTTTTCCTTGCATTCAAGGCAGAGGTATCAAAAAAACAAGAATTTGCAGATTTCTATTAAGTTCTGCCCTGCACAGGTATACAGCATGGTACAATCCAGGATGTTCAGTATCCGCAAAATCTATGCCACTCCATTTTTGCTGAGTGGAAGGCATTAGGCAAGTTACAAAAGGGTGGATATGTCACCTTGTACATTTTTTCCCCAATGACATATGAAAAAAGTGTGTCCTATCCAACCCTTCCCCCTGGAGTGGTGGTCAATATTTCTAAGTATTACAATCTGTTAAGGACTCTTCTTTTAGTGTGAGCCACAGCTGATATCTTTTAGGGTGTGAAAAATAATGGTCTTTCTTTATGTTGTAGTCCCTTTGCATCTTAATGTCTCCTGTATCCCTCTGAGACAGTTTTTTTCTCAGATCTGCAGAGCTGTACCTTAAACTACAGCCTTCTGGCTCTCTTTTTTCATGTCCGTGTTCCACTTGATCTGCAGGAAAAAGGAAAAAAAAGGGAAGCTGGTGAGCCAAGGTACAAGAGTTTGTTTGAGATTTGTACTCCTGATATCTTTCTAGGGCTTTCTGCTTCATCTAAGAATCCACCTGGGTTTGAAGAGAAGAACAAACTGCAGAGACAGGCTCACTGGAGGACCTGAAAAGTCACTGCATTTCTGTAGTAGGGCTGATTACTAAGGGGGTAGGGAGAGGCAAATGGCAGCAGTAATAAACTGATGTTTTCACTCAGATGTGGGATTCAGGGGCAGGAACCACAACGCAGCAGTCTCTTGTAGAGCCTGTTTGTGCCTGTGGTGATGCTGAGGGCCGTGACTGTGCATTCTGACAAAAACACAATGTCAGTAAAAGATGCCTGAAGAGAAACAAGGACAAGGCTTTCAGAAATGTTCTTCTATTGAAGAAGACACAAAAGGAAAATAATCACTGAAGTCTGTGTGAGTGGAGAGGGGGCAGACACCAAAGCCAGGAGAACATAGAGCAGTGCTGAATTCTGAGTGCTGGGATTCTGGCCGTTTCTCTAACCCTGAATGCCATGAAATTTTCCTGTAAAGCATTTCTATCTGACATCATATAAATGTTATTACAAGCAAAACAATCAATAGCTGGTATTACAATGATCTGAATGTAGGAATGTTTTCCAAAGTGATCTAACTTTCTTGTTACCTTTAGAATTTTTTGACTTCCTAAAAACTGTTCATAGGGTCACCTTGCACTTAATATCTGTAGTCCCAGTATTGGAAAGGTTTTTCCAAGTTAGTTCTCTGATTAATCTATGTATAATCATCATGATATTCTTACTGGGTGACAAGAGCCAGGAAATTTCAATATTTCCTTTCCTAACTAGCATGTGCTCCATTGTACAAAGTAAAACAAGCTGGCAATTATGCTGTTAAATTTCCATTGAGATAAGGAGAATAGCACGAGCATTTTTTTTATTCATTGACAGCACAGGAGAAAACTAGCTGTGCTCAAAAGAAAATTTTTCACCACCTCAAAATGCTGGCTGTTTAAAGGTTAATCCTTTGCCCTGGCCTGTGCTGACCTACAGACCCAGGGCTGGTGCCTCTCACACTGCAACTTTCAACAAGAGTTGCTTCTCAGCCTAAACAACCCAAATACTTGGCCAGCAAGAAAAGAAACCAAAAAAATGCAAACTTACAAAACCACTTTTCCTACTGAAGTTATTTCACCCCATGTCCTTGACAGATTTTGCTCCTCTGTTGTAGAAAATAGAGGAATTTTATTAAGTGTGTGTTGTTTCTGTGTGCCTTTCTCATCACATGGTCATGTAGGTCTCTTGCCTGTCACAAACACAATCGTTATTTCTGTGTTAGAGTTATTTGTGTGAGCATCAGACACTAGTGCTTGCTGTACTGCTTCAGCAGAGACACTGAAAGCTGCAGCCTCCAGAACAACACTGTTCAACACAATGGCTTTCAAACTTGTTTCATCTGATTGCTCATACATCTTTGCTGAGGAAATGGATGGTAAAGACATTCAGGGCAGGAAGGTTCAGGGCTTTGGCTGTTTCATTACAGATAATTCACTGAGAAATTGCCTCCCCTAATTTATTTTTTATCTTGATAAAATGACAGCCAAAAGTCTTTGACATTCCAGGTCTGCCTCAGTTCTCACTTGACAAAGTCACTCCACTGGGAGTAGATTTTAGCTTGCTTTTAACTGCTCGCTGCTGCTATATGATGTTTGGATTAGACTAATATGCAGGGAAAGCTCATTTGTTCCTACACTTCAGGCCATGGGCTAGAATTCAGGCAATCTGAACTCATTCCTGAACTGCACTCTGAGCTCCTTCTGCATGACCTTGAATAAGAAACTTAAACTTTCCAGTTTTTTATTCCCTCATTTGAAAACAGAGCTTTGCTTTCTCCCTCATACCCTCCCCGTGCCTTTTATTTATGTACTGAACGTTCGTAAGGCCAGAGAACTCTGTTTTACCATGTGAATATACAAATGAAGCCCCAAATTTCCTGAAGACAGTTACGACTTTCTGTAATCACAATGTTAGTACATGGCTGTACGAGGTATGTTGTGTCTCAGGTACATTTAATGAGCTTGGGGATCCTGGTGGGGGAACAATACCTTTAGCATTTCCCACCTCAGCACTGTTGTTCAGTGCAATTCAGTATTCAACTCAGATGAAGCTTCTGGAGATGAGCTTAGCATTAGGCTTATTTTAATTGTTAATGTACTCCAACTGAAGATGCAAAGCTAGTAGTAATTAAAAGAATAGCCTGTATTTTTTGTGGTATCCCACTGTGGTCCTTCTTTTGATATCACAAGGTTGTGTTGGTAATAATTACAGAAATATGAAACCTTCATCCTAAATTTCAATGCACATGTTGAATCACGGCTGTTTATCTTACTAACAACACTACACTCCTGTAATAACACACAGGTGAAAGATCAGTGTATAACCTCCCCCATACCACTGTTATCTGAATTATAATTGCATTTTCTGTGTTGCTGATGATGACAAGCTGGTTGGGAGAAATCAGAGCCTTTCATGCACTTTTAAATTCATTGCTGAAATTCCATGAAAATGTATGAAAGTGGACCTCGCCTTCATGATGACACACAGTCTTGTAATGCACTTCCAGTCACACAAGTTGAATTATTCTGCATAATCCTGGGGGGGGCTGTACTTATTGATTCCTTTGGTGCATGGAAGATCTACTCCTGTAGAAATAGCTCGTAACTCAGTTGGGCTGTCACAACTGGCAGTCAGGATGAATGATGTGATCAGTACACAGTTTGCTGTTGAGAGAAAAGTAGTACATGTGAAAAGTATCAAGCTATTTGCTCTGATAGATTACTCCTTACTATTCAGTTTCTGATTCAAAAAATTAAAAGCATCACTCTAAAACCAGTGAGTTACACAGGACAGCATGTTTTTCAGTATTTATGTTGTATTTGAGTATCTGTTTTATTTTATTTTTTATCCTAAAATTAGGAATATGCTTTAAAAAGACCTAGACTAAAGGTATTCCACATGTAGATATTCAGTTCCAGTGAAAATATCTTTTGATGATGATTTCTCTTGGTGACAGGAAAATTCCAAAAAGGGAAAGGGATTAATCTAAGGAAAGCACAATGAAATTAACCCATGAAAACACTCCAACAGAAGCTGTGTCTGCCTCCTGGAAAGGCTAATTAAAACTATTGTCAACATCTCTGTGGAAGACACGCAAGTCAGTGGACAATTGAAAGCCTTAAAAATGAAATCTGAAACAGGGGAGCAAAAATTGAGAACCTTAAACTGTGTTTGTTTCACTGATTTAATACTTCCATTTAGATACAAATAGAATCATAGAATAGTTCGAGTTGGAAGGGGCCTTTAAAGATCGTGTAGCACAACACCCCTGCAATGAGCAGGGACATCTTCAACCAGATGAGGTTTCTTGGAGCCCTGTCCAACCTGACCTTGAATATTAGCAAGAATGGGGCATCTATTACCTCTCTGGGCAACCTGTTCCAGTGTTTCACCACCCTCATAGTAAATACTTGAAGTCAATACTTTCTCGGCAAGATTCTGATGGAATGTTTGAGAGAGGATCCTGCTAGGTGAGTCTCACATCTGACATCCACCAAAATTCTGAGAGCTGCATAAAGTAATCAAAATATAAAAAATATTGTTGCTAACTGTATAGACTATTTCTTGATATAAGCTCAGGTAGGAAGCTTCACAGAGATTTTTGGAAACATTCAGGTCTTGAGTACGCTCTAAAGCTTTATTCTTCTGTGAAGATACAGGAAAAATATGCACTTGGCTTGGAAGGCAGGAATAGGAAGGAGGGAGAGTGGAATGCTTTGTGTATGCTTGAAAAACCCCTGGACATTTAATGAGAAAATCTCTTAAAACCAGTAAATTTCTGATTTACATTTTAGTAACAAATGTTGTATAGGTAGGTAAGGGGCATAATATGGGGCCTTGGGAAACTTGTTTTTAATTCTTAGGGCTTAGTTTAGGATAAAAGAGGTGCCCTGCTTCTGAAAGTTCAGCATATGCTTAAGCCTTGGGCTGCACAAAAGCCTTTATCAAGATTGCAGCGTACTTCAGGTTATACCAAGCTTGTGCATATTGCATACACCTAGTACAAGGTAAAAAACATCCATCAAAAGCACTTTCAGTTTTTCAGGTATTATAATTGCTTACTGGCTAGCTTCATGTGAGTAGTATATAGGAGCTGAATGCAGAGATATCACTGCAAGCAACCAGCTTGGAAAATTTCTTCCTTGTTGCCTGAGAACATTGGCATTAAAAACCTCTTACAGTGAAGGCCAGAGAATCTGCCCAAAGATAGCTCAGTGCTGGTTGCATCCCAGAGCTTGGCTGTGGCAGCAGAAGTAATGCAGGGGGTTTCGTGTCTGCCTTAATTGAGCTAGAAGCTTCAGAAAAACCTTATCATGTAGTATGGAGCTTGACAAAATGACAAGGACAAGCTGGAAAAGGCAACAGGAGAGTTTTTTGCAGGATGTATATATATATATATATATATACATCAATTTGTTTGCAAAGCAAAACTCTTGGTAAAAACAACTACTTGCAAGTGGCTCTGGAGAGTTGCTGGAGACAGAGACAGCTGAGGCTGATATAGATCAGGTGTGGGCTGTATGGGAAAAGTTTTGATTTTGGCTCACCTGCTTTCTCTTCCTGTCTTATTCTGCCTGTGCTTTTACCTGGCACAGATAAAACTTAGGACAAATCAAAACAGAGTCTCTTTGTTTTCCTGACTTTTTGCTCCCTCTTCCTGAGCTAGAATTTTAAATGTCAGCTTTTCAAAATGTGGCATTTTCAGAGGAATGTTATAGCCTGGATCTCACTCAATGGAAAATGTATTTCCAGTTCAAAGAGTTTTAAAACAAAACAAGAAAGGCCAAGACAAATGAAAAAGACTTAGGGAACAGCATCTGAAGTTCTTCTCTAATTAGATTTTTGGTTGTTTCTGTCAGCATCTTTTCTCCCTAGGGAATTTGAAAGAAAAATTGAAATCTAAGTCTTGCATGCCTTAGAAGTGGCTCCTTTCCCTGATTGTACCTGTAGAGACCATGGGTTTCATGGCTGTGGACAGAATGAAGACAAGAGAAAAAAACATTCATTAGAGCACAGATTTTGACACTTGCAGAAATAAGGTTGCTCTAAGATGCTGTCATCCTTCTCTTGTCCCTCAAATACGTGGAGGAATATTCCACAGCCTGGAACGGACTTCAGCTGCATGCTTCAAATATGATCGGAGATGATAAAGCAGCAGGGTCACTCTGGTGGTGCAGTTTTAACCATGTGAACAGCTTTTGTCTCAGCAGTATAGTGTTACTGTTCAAAGACATCATTTCTGCTTTTAGTAAGAAAAGATAACTAAAACCCTAGTGATGATTGACCTACTGGGAGAGCATCTGAGGGTGCTTTAGAGATCTCTGTATTTGGTCAGAGTCCATCACTGGACTTGAGAGAATACAGTCCCTCTCTGAAAGGGGTTCAGATCTGAGAAGCTCATGTATGTTCTCTTCTGGCTATGGAAGCATATCCCATTTGATGGCTTCTGTTGGCTCAGTCAAACAGGCAGGAGTGACCAAAGCACTGCACCATACGTGAAACTGCACATCTTTAAATAATAAAGATAACTAAGGACACGACTCATGACATATCCCCTGCCACAACCTCTGCCTGGAATCCTCCTAAACAGAGCAACGCAGTTATTTTTGTCTCATCTATTTGAAAGCAGCACAGCTTCCAGTAGGGTGCCAGGGCAGTTAACAAATACAACTTCAGTCTATATAAAGAGATTATCTGGGAAAATTTGTCACTCCTGCCATTCCCAGGTACAGTTCTGCTCCTCCTGCTTTCCATTTAGGCAAAGCTCCACTATTTCTGCCTTCACAAGTTATAAAAAGACTGAGAGAACATGAGGAATATAAAGCTTCTGTTATAATTCCCTCCTATAGTCTCATGCACTCATGTATCACTATCTGATGTGGAAACCTGCCTGATCCCAGACATTTACATGGGTACCTTTCATTTCAGTTGGGAATCCAGACAACTGTTTCTCTCTCGAAGGAAAAGAGTTAAAAAAAAAAAAAAAAGAAAAGGAAAGGAAACAAAACCAAAGTAAATGAAATGTCCTTTCAGCCAATTTTATGAACTTCCCTCAGCTATTAATTATCCAGCATTCCAGATAGTAGCTGCTGCCTCAGTGTGCCAGACTTGTGGAGTGAGGTGCTCCTTAGCAATAGCCAGCAAGTGTGAACACAGCCAGCATAAGCATCATGCAGAGCCACTGGGGGGACTTCCTAAAGGAGTGAGAATGTTTAAAGGTAAGACAAGGCATTGCCTCTTACATGAGAGGGACCTGTAGCAGCCATGGTTGATTGAGAGGTCAGTGTAGGCTGTGTAACCCGGGAAAAGGAATCAGATCCCTCAGTCCCCCTGATAATTGGGAAAGCAGGGCTACAGCATACACCTTGGAGGATACCTCCTTCACAGTGCAGCTGAGTCAGGCCTCAGGGGGGGTCCGCTGACTACTGAGCAAGTTGATGAAGGGAGTACCCTTCCTCTGGTAACATCAGACCTTGTTACTGTCCTCCAGTTGGTCTCGGTCACCTCACTGATCCAGTCTCTGAAAACTCAAGGAGAACCTGTTTTGATCCTTTCTCTGTCACTACAGGGAGATCTCCAGAGATCCCTCATTCAGGTGGATTTTGGAGACGGCATTGCTGTTTCATATGCCAATCTCAGCTCAACAGAAGACGGGATCAAGCACATCTACCAGAACGTGGGCATATTCCGAGTGACTGTGCTGGTGGAAAACAGCCTGGGTTCTGACAACGCTGTCCTCTACCTGCATGTAACGTGTATGTATGTCCATACTCATTGTTGGCTTCAGTTCTTTAAAGAATTATTACTTGCAGTTAGAGGTGACATTTGGGATTTTGCAGTTGGGTCCAGAGTGATGGAGTATGATGAGTGTTCATCTGTCCTCCAGACAGACTTATGAATTCAGATTGAGAGTAATCATCGATTCATTAATGTTGGAAAAGATCTCTAAGATCATTGAGTCTAACCATTAACTTCTGCCTTGTAAACCATGTTCCACCTCTAATTTAGGGAAGCCTAAACTGGGACACCTCAAAGGACTGTTCAGCCCTTTCTGAAATGCACTTTCATTAGCAAGCTTATACTTCCAGAACAACAAAGAAACCCAGGGATCTTTAATCACTTTTAAAAGCCTTGTTTCTTACTTTGAACATGTGTTTTGCCCTCTAATGAAATACATCCACCTCTGGGATGGAAACCAGTGCATTTTAGTCTTTCTGTTGTCATAGGAACCAAAATCTTTGTATTAAATAGTATTGCAAGAAAAAAAAGTTATCTTCGCATTGCTTTTCTGCTGTTCTTTTTAACATTTTTATACTTCATCTGTGTCTGATTTACAACTGAAACGTATCCCAAGTTCTTGGATAAAACCAATATTGTATTTTTTCATATTTATTCGAGCACATAGTTATGAACCCAAGGGGTCAACTTATTTATTGATATTTTGTAACATTCCTAATGGATTTTGTTTGGGGCCATAATTTTCTTTTTACAGTGGGGGATTTTTGTTTATTATTTATGTGCGCAACTGTGTGCCTCTGTGCCAGATAAACTGAGAAAAAAGGAAATTCCAAAACGTGAAGTTATGTTTACAGAAATACTGCTTGCCCTCTACCAAATTTCCTTGACATATTGTCTAGATAATTTAGCACGTTCCATATACTTTAACACTAGTTTTGGAGCTAGTTCATACAGCATGAAAACAGCTGCCTCTTGAAGGCAGCTCTTTAAGGGTGCACCACTGTATCCACAGATGGGAGCAGTGGGAGGTATGGCTGTGGGAGATAGGATTTTTATGAAGGAACAGTAGAGAAACATCTCCCTGAATGTCTCGCTTCAAAACCACCTTCAGCTGGCAGGTGTCCAGCCTTCACTCACTCACAGTGTCTGTCTGCTGTACAGCTTTTCTAATTCATTTTCTTGAGACATTGCAGGCTTATGAACCATTTTGATTGTTTAAGCTGCAAGGGGAATAAACAATATTCTAATTCATTTGTGTGACTTAGCAGCGGATAGTTTATCTTTTTGTGGTTTGTAAAGGTAATGCCAGAGTAGGACTTAAATATGGAGTGGTCATTGCAGCCAGGCCCAGATTACATGTTCCTGAATCCCTGGAGAAGTGACAGCTCTCAGGGATGTGTCTCACCTTTCTCTTCATGACAAGAATTAGGGACTTCTAAACAGGTTACAAATGAGCATGGTGCCACTCAGACTACAAATAGACTTACTGAGGACAGAGATGTGCAGTAAATTCTGCCTCTTTCAGAGTCTAACACCCTGATCCACAAAAGCTTCTAAATCCCAGCTGAATACTTGCATTGCCACTCAGCTTTTGCTGAGTATTCTGCCTGGGGGGGTTGAACTTGGCCTTTGGGGAGTTTTGTAAAAATATCTGTCCTTAAAATAGACACAAACACTGTATTGCTAAGATCCTCTGAAAAGCAGTGTACATCCTGAACACCCAGATTTTTAAAAAGGGCTACAAGCTTGGTGATCCCTAGTTAGAGAGGTAAAATGTGAATGTCTGCAGCCAGATCTGGCCCTTCCAGCACCCTTCCCTGCCAATGGCCAGCAGTCTCTCTGAGGGGAAAAACTGCAGACGCTGAACCTCAGTGCTTGTGATCTCCAATATAAGAGTAAAGGCTTCATCCCATGCCCTCCTCATCCTGCTGTAGCAATGTGGCCAGTGTGCAGCAGCAGTGCCTCTGCTGCAGCTGGTCCAGAAATGCAGGTTATTGTGAGATAGGAACATTTTGAGTTGGATGGACAGTGTAAACTGCTGTATGTAAACTGCTCCAGCCAGCAGGCTCTCTAAACTGTCCTGACATGTGAAAATGTTCTCCTGGAAGGTTAGTTATGCCTTTGCCTGAATGCTTCAGAAAACCATCACCTGCACAGGTGAGCCTTTTGAGAAGCTTCTCCCTTTCCGTTGTCTGGGACTTGTACACAGCTTTTTTTTTCCCTGGGGCAGGTGAAGGTCTGTAGCCTCCATGGCCCTGCGTGAAGCTCAGAAGTGAATTTTCTTGAACCCTCTTCAAACTTACCTGTGTGAAAGCAGTCTTCCAACGAGCTGAGGGGCAATCCGGAGTGAGCTATCCCCATCTGCTGGCCAGATAACAGTTCAGCATTTCAGCCACCTTGACCCAAGTGCTGTGTGCTCAGAAATACTCAGGCAGAATCGGATTGCTTGAGCCATTCTTTTATGTTTTTTCCTAGCCAGCAGATGGTGAAGGTCCAAGGAGGTGCTGGGCACTCTGCTGTGCAGGATCATTTGGGATCTGTTCAGAGCAGTGATGCGGTTACGATGGAGTGTATCAGACTTTTCATGGGCTCCATCGCCACAGCTGTCACTGCACCCAGTGTTAGGAGACATATTGCTCTGTAGGGCTGGGCTGATATTGGGCATTTGACAAACATCCCAAAGAATACCAGAGCTGCGGAATATTTAACCTGGGAATTTGCTGTTTTTCAGGTTTTAGGGTCTTGCTGAAAGCCAGCACAGCCTAGTCATGGAAATGGGTCTGAGAAGGGGGATGCTATTAAAATCATAAGGGTGAAATTTTGGCTTCTCTTGAATTTTAAAGAGTGTTGACTGCTGCTTACAAAAGGAAAAATGAGCCATGCTCTGATTATAGCAGGGTTTGGTTAGTATGATCATGGATAACTCTTACTTGGGCTGCTTCACATTAAGCAGCAATTGTGTCTACAGCCCAGAGAAAGATCCATTTCAGTAAGAAATCAATGACACTGGTCCTTATTCCGGCACTGTTTATACAGTCTGATTTGGGAGATTTTTTTCTTCTCTCTGCCTATTGTGTTATACAGGATGCTTGCTCCAGAGTGTAGTGTTCCCTTAGGCTGGAAAACAAGGAGTAAGTGGTGATTCACACCTGGGTTATATCCCGAAAGAGCCTCTCCTGAAATATATAAAATCCTCTAGCAGTGTATCTCAACTCCACAGGAGCAATGCAAGGCTGTGGCTGTGGTTCTCATCACTGTGGAGCTCACAGGTGTAGGACGTGTAGATGTGGCCTTAATCTGTTTAAGGAACCCATGTCCCCATGTCACTTGGGTTTCTTTCTTTTTCTTTCTCTGTCACTCAGGACAATTGCTTTTTTCTCTCACTGAACAGTCAGAACACATTTTTAAAAATAGTCTATAGGATTTAACAACAAAAGCCAGTCTTCTCCTGAAAATGAAAGATGTGTATCCCTGAGCGTAATGTTAGTTGTCGAATGAATGTTCTGTTTATAATGAAGAAATAAAAGAGTTTATTGATGAAAAGGAGGGAATATAAGGTAACATTAACATGCAGGCACTCAGTGAATGTCTGTCTTTAGAGAGAGTTTCTTCTGAAGTTCAACAAATCATAACAGTTTTCATCAGCAGAGATGCTTCATGTCCACTGAAGCCATTTATCCTGCACATTCTTGTGTGTTCCAAATGAAGGCCATATTCACACAACAGGGCTCTGCCACTATTGCTAGTCATAAAACTCCTGACTATGTGATGTTCTTGCAGTAGAGAGTCCAGGTTTTTCAGCTCCAGGGTACAGGGGTAGCTCCTGCTCTCTGAGGCTCTGAGGAGCCTGCCTTTCTAGAAATGGTACCAAGTCAAAACATTCTGTTGTGTCCCACAGTGATTTGGAAGACTTTTCTTTCCTAAACCAATGGGTATCCCTCCCGGGTTGACATTTCAGATGGAGGACTCACCTGCTGCTTCTGTCTCTGCAGGCCCTTTGGAACATGTTCACTTATCTCTGCCCTTTGTCACCACCAAGAACAAGGAGATCAACGCCACAGCAGTACTGTGGCCAAGCCAAGTGGGAACGCTTACTTATGTCTGGTGGTTTGGGAACAACACAGAGGTTTGTATTTCTGATTGGCAGAGATCAAAATAATCCTGGAAGAGCCCTCTGACTGAGGCGGGAGGGAGAGAGGGATCTGGGAATGCTTCTGTATAGTCATGTATGCAAGAAACTGATAAACCAAAGAGCCTTGAGTTCTCTGAGGTACCAACGCTGGATTATAAGCAGTGCTTTGTGTTTCTGTGGGGTTTATTTCCATTTCATGGAAGTTGCAAATATCTTTCTTCCTGCATTACCTCCAAGGTGAACATAGTTAACCAGAATCTGGAGGAGTTTGTAGTACATTTTTCTTCACCCTCCCTTCCTCAGTAACAAGAAGATAAAAAATGTAGGGGTTTTGGTGGTCTTTTTAAGGAAAATAACCTGTCAAACTGAAGCCGTTTTTATATCTGGAACTGACTTTACATAGCCCTAGAGTTTAAACCTCATTTCTCTGGTGACTAACAAGGGAAAAGACTGCCATCAGTTCTGTGCCTCCCCTTAAATATACTGAACCCAATCCTGAGACCCAGCACTCTATGCTAAACCACATGTACAAAAACACTTTATTATCATGTGCTAGGGTTGGATGAAATGGTTCCCAACATACCTCCCTGCCCCTGGGCTCTGCTCAGTTATGAGAGTATCATCTATCATGTTCTGCTGCCTCTGTGCTTCCAATCTTGGTAAATCTGCACAGACATTATAGTTGTTACTTCACGTCTCTTTGTGGCTGAAGTACCCAGAAACCCTAATTAGTTTCTGAGGGGAGAGATTCGTATGGATTTTGTAGAGCCAAGAGGGACCTTCATAACCACACTTGCTTATCTTCTGTATAATGCAGGTTGGAGAGTTTCATCCATAGCTTCTCTTTTATTTAACTCTTTGTGATTAAAGCAGAACCTGACTTTTGTTTTTGTTTTGTGTTAATAACTTTCCTCAGATGATGGAGAATTTGCTGCTTCTCCCTCTGACCCTCTCCTCCAACTATTTTCCCACAGCTTATTATCCTGAGCTTTGAACACATGCACAGTGTTTGTAGTCTGAATTTATCTAGTCTTGAATTCAAGCTGTTGGATCTTGTTGTGCCTTTTTGTGTAGATTAAAGAACTCTCTGTACTATCAGCAATCATCTCCCCCTAGAGGTACATACAGGCTGTGATTGTCACCTTTTAACCTTCTCTCTGATCTCCTAAGCTTGTAAATGATCAGAGTTGGT
This sequence comes from Pseudotriccus pelzelni, assembly GCA_035584735.1. NCBI lineage: Eukaryota > Metazoa > Chordata > Aves > Passeriformes > Tyrannidae > Pseudotriccus > Pseudotriccus pelzelni. The sequence continues at coordinate 25,487,494 of JAWMRA010000162.1, read as the reverse complement.
CTAATTCTGTTCTCATTGAAGTGAGAATTTTACTACAGAATACAATGGCAACAGTTTGACTTAATACAGTGTGCTTTGAAGATCTCACCCAGAGATCATTAATAAGTGAAAACAGAAATTAGGGCAGAATCTGCTGAAAGAGGACACAACTCATTGATAGTGGGTTGCCTAGCAAAGCAAGCTAAGGGAATCTGCTTCCTCTCAAGCACCAGAACTTACCAAATGTGGTATCTCCATGTTAAAGAATAACATGGGACGGCAACTGAGTAATCTTAATTTGGCTGGTTCTGTGACAGCCTCCTTGAGTCACCTTAAACTAGACACTTAAATTAGATCTGGGAAAGGAGTGTGATACCTGAGCAGTGAGTCTTGCAGGCCCTTATATTAGGATCTGGGCCTCTCTGGCGAGTGAGCAGAGATGGACATTTTAACATCGGAGCCAGAATAACAAACATACTAGGTGGAAAGAAAATACTGGAATCTTAAAACTTAGCTGCTTTGGAAACTACAGGTGCCTTACTCTGAATTTCAGGAGGACTTCGCTGTTTGGTGCCCTTTCTAGAAAATTAGCTCATATGTCACTGGACCCCACCTAAGTCTAAAGTTTCCAATCTGGAACTAACTCCCCAAAGCATCCCAATAGGCTAGAGAGCCAAACTCATTTTTTCTTTTCCTTTACAGCCAAATTAACCTAATTTTAACTTTTATGATGTATTTGCAGCCACTGATCACATTGGAAGGGAGCATCACATTCACATTTTCTGTGGAAGGCATGAACACCATCACTGTTCAGGTCTCAGCAGGAAACACCATTCTTCAGGACACAAAGACTGTTGCAGTGTATGGTGAGTTCTTCCCCTCTCATTTCACATGGGATTCTCCGTATTCTACTCTAGAGAGCCAGGATAGCTGGCAGCAACAAGAGGTCCTTTAGATCATAAATTCAGTTTCAGTGTTGTCAGTTCAGCATAATATCTCTGAAGGCCACTGGCTGACATTAGTCCAGACTGACATGGTTGCAGAACACTGATCTCCTTCCCAGATAACCTCTGCATCTGCTCTGTCACTATTTGATCATCCTACATGATTGTCAAAATGTTTGTTCGTTTTGTGAGCTGGTTTTCCCCTTTCTTGGCCGGTAGAGGCCTCTTAACTCACACAAAAGCTGCTCAGCTTGAGAGATAAATCAATGCCGTGTGCTGCATTTCTGCACAGGAATCTGTACTGATTTACCTTGTACTCATGCCTCAGAAGCAGTTAGAGCACACAAATACCACATAGTGTAGATGGAGCCTAAAAAACACTGGCAATCCCAGTTTTAGCTGTTTGTACTAAGCACATGTTCATAGTGATCAACGGGGGCATCTCTGTTAACAGCAACAGAGATTAAGTACATTTTTCAAGGCTAGTCCTCTTCCCACATTTATCCTGTCCCCTTCCAGTTAAGAGTGTCTGGGGCATGTCTGTGAGAGTACAATCACAGCTTCTTTCACAGAGCTTGTCTTCTCCAGAAGTCAAGATGCAGGTAACATTACATTTACATTCCCTTTGCAGTGCTATTCATCCACTCAAGTAAGGGCTGATCACCTCTTTCATTTCCGTGACACTCAAGTGGTGAATCTCTTGGATTCTCCAGATCTCTCAGTGAGTCTCTCGGGCTCACTGCTGGATTCTGTGACAGTCTGTGCATCATCTGCAGGTCGATTAAGCAAAACATGAGCTGCAGCAGGTTTCACTGGGTTCTGACCCCTCATTTAGCAACAAGACATTTCACAGTCTTTTCATCAACCATGTCATTATATCTGCAGAGAAGTTTCAGTCGCTGAGGTTATCATTCTCTCCGAACCTTGATGACCACAACCCAGATATCCCAGAATGGAGAAGGGACGTCAGCAGAGTAATCAAGAGAGCTCTGGTGGAGGTAAGCTGAGTGCATAACCCATGTTACAATGGTTTTAGTTACTGCTTTGTTCCTTCATTAGGACTGGATCAGCTGTTCTCTAAAGATGTGGTTTTGTTCCTACCAACCAGAAAAGGAGAACAGACTATTGTTTGAGACCAGCATCCTAAATTTTAGACAGGTGAAATTACCTCATCCTGTGACAAACTGGTGTTCAGTCAGCCTCCAGTACAAGGTAGCGCTATTCGAATGGTATTACAAGTATAATGTAGAAAACTTAAGAGACCAAAAAGAAAACAATTTTTACTACATAGAAGAGCCCCACACTAAAGTGCTTTTTGTTTTTTATGTAGCATGAGGCTCACAGGTCAGGATTGGATGCTGATTTTCTCATCAGCACTACAGAGAAGCTCTGAAATTCCTTCTTTAGTTGGGGAATGTCATAAAAATATTCCAGTGTGGCTGAAGATTTGGATTTCCAACTGAGAAGCTATGTAAAGTTAGAAGAGATGGCTGGGGTTTCTCAGCTAAGCGGAAAAATAGCAAAAGGAACTGTTTGAAACAAGGTTTTTGCTTTTTTGAGAAAATAAAGATACTCAGATTTTGAAAGTATAGCAGTAATGCAGATGTGATTAACAAGTTTATATGTACAGTTGTGGTATCAACTGTGCAAAAAGTCTAGAAAAACACTGCGCACCAGAGAGGTGCACACAAACTTGTTTGGATTCTTCCTTAGACTTTTTTTCCTGAGATTTCCTCAAAAGACAGGAGAAGAGGAAAGGGAAAAAAATAGCATTTTTCTGGAGTTTGTAAGCTTGTTCTTCTGATATATTTATGTCTGTATCAAGTATTCAAGGATCCATTTATCTTCAGGATGAATTTTCAGAATATAGACAACTCAATAAAACAAAATCAAACCATAAAAAACAGAAGAATTGTAAAACCACAGTAACAAGGCTACATATCCAAAGCAGAGCAGTGAAAACACATCCTTTTTGTTGTTTGAGTAAAAAAGAAAAAAATTGATAGCAAATTATCCCTCTTTATATAGCTAAATGATTCACCTTAAATGAGCCTTTGTGAGAAGTTCCTGTAGAAGTTAAACCCAATAGATTTCTGTGGCAATTAAGTAAACTGTATAAAAGTGAGTTGAATAACTAAATAATTCAATAGGAAATTATATCTGTGCTATAGATTTTTTATGAGCTTTTATTAAAGTATTGCACTCTTATTACAGAATACCATAGACTCGGATAAAAATTCTGCATAGGAAATTATAGTTTTGTACTAAAATCTGATCTTCTCTCTAAGAAAGGATAATTTCATATTATCACAAAATATCCTATTTTGTGTTATGGTCATAACTATTTGCTCACATCATTGATTTTCTGAGTCCTGTCTACCACTACTGAAAAAAAAGTAATTCCCAGCCTCTGAAAATGAAAGCTTTCCATTACCTGGTAATACTTTGTCTTTTCCTTGACATGTTAAAGCAACCTGTCAGGCAAGTGAAAATAATGCAAGCCCTGGCTTCACAGAATACTCGAAAAGAATATAAGAGACTTTTATATATTTATAAGTTCGGAGTTTTTTTCTAAATCCACATTTCAAAACCAAAAATAAAAAAAGGGGGACAACAAAGCCACATGCTTTTTCTTGGTGAGTGATGGAGGAGAAGGATTCCCTTTTTATAGCTCCACAGGGTTCTCCCTGGACTGTCAGCAGTCACATTTGGGTTATCTACAGAATTAGCTCAGAAAATGGTGATTTGTAATCAGTTTTGCTGGCTCCTTGTCCTCCATCCACCATTTCTTACAATGAGCACCTCCAGGTGCTTACTCCTGAACCAAGGGAGAAGGGTTGAATAGATTTAGGCCCAATTAATGTGTGAGAGGCTTGTGAGTCCTTACTGCAGGGGAACCTCTGCAGTTCATTGAACTGCTGTGATCTGTCCTCATCTCTGAGGGCACTTTTTCTGTTCCCTTTAAAAGTGACCTACTAAATTCAGCACTTGAAACCAGGTTTAAATCAAAATCTTGAGATTTAAGGGCATTTACTGGATAATTCACTGCACAAAGAGGCAATGGTGGGAGATTCATCAAGTTCTGCTTCTCCTTCCTTTGGCTAACAAAACTTCCTGAGGGACAAACTGGGTTCCTTTTCTGTGTAACAGCTCTGCAGTCTGTTTGTGTAGTATCATGTTAATATCAACTAAAACCTGTGGCCAGAGATGAATCTGGTAGGGATGCTTATGGGCACTTTTTTTCTGAATTTTGTCTAATATGTCAAAATTAGGGAGATTTAAATTCTAGCTTAAGATTCTCAGCCAACAAGACAAAAAAAAAAAATTATGTGGATGTGTTTGGATTTTGGGACCATATGCAATTGTTACTTAATAGATCCTTTTAGCTTGTCTGTTTATCATTATTACTTTAGGACCCTGCATATTTCAGTGGAGAACATGGTAAAATATCTTAGATCAGGAAATTATTGGTTGCCAACCTTTTACCTGCAGTGGATTTTAACAGAATTCTCTCCTTTGTACCAGATATACCCGACATCATTTGTATAAGTGCTATGATGCCTGAACAAAGACAGTCTCAGAATTCAGTCCTGTCCACATGTTTATGTTTTTATCTGTCCATTATTTGTCTATGCATCAGGTGACAGGTATTTCAAGCAAGCATGTTCTGGTCGCAGTGCTCCCTGGTCTGCCCACATCTGCTGAACTCTTCATTTTACCATATCAAGATGCCACAGGAGAAAAAAAAAGAACAGCAGCAAACCTGGAGCAGGTACTGTGTCCATTACTTGCAGAAGTGTATGTTTATGCATTTTTGAGTGTGTATATATATATATGTATGTGGGATTTGCAAGACTGTTTAGAATCAGTAATTATGGATAGAAATGCATCTGATTCACTGGGTACATGTTACATCCTCTGTGGTTTTTGGTGGGTTTTCTTTGGGGGTTTTTTTGTGGTGATGGGTATTTTGATGATGGTCTTTTTTTCTTCTCCCCAACACTGGAAACAATTTTGGAGCTGTATTTGAGGGTTTAGCCTCTCATTTGGCTTCCCTAAGTAATGTTAATTTGGCATAAATTTCTATGATATCATGTCTCTGCCTTAGAAGTCCTGTTGTACTTCATGGAAGCAGGAAGAAAGCAGGAAGGATTTAGGTGGTGATTCTTACCTGCATGAACTGGAGTAGCTCCATAAAACAAAGTTTATGAGGCTGTCAAGAGTCTAGAAAGCACTGGAGGACAGAGCTGAGTGGTAAACCTGGGCAGCGCAGAACTTTGCTAATTTAAGGCGCAGTGATGGGGTTGGAGTATCTGCCTGCCTTCTTCATGACGCTGGAAGTGGGGTTGAGCCACTATGGATTGTTTTCTCTTTGCAAGGCTTTAACAGGTTATCACAACTGAAAGACTGTATCTGCCTACAGGCATGAAAGGTCCACTCACCAGGTGGACCTACATGATTATAACTAAAATATAGCACCTTGTGCTGGGCAAAAATCCCAAAATATCATTGAATCATGCAACTGTTAAATTTGGAGAAGACCTCTAAGATTATCGAGACCAATTGATAATCTAACATTGCCATGTTTACCATTAAACTATGTTCCCATGTCCCATAGCTCCTTTGTTATCTCTCAGCTTGTTACTTTAGATTCCAAGGGCAAAGATAACTAGCCCTGAGGGAAGTCCCACCGTACCTCTGCCTCTCCATGGCTCATGTCTTGCCCATGGATCAAGCCTTGTTAACTTAGCTGTGGGCCTCAAACCACTAAGTCACCCATATTCTTATGCTTCCCCTTGCTCAGCATCCTTAACTGTCATATTTTTTTTGACAAATGATTTTCCTCTGCAATTTTCACCACAATATAATAAAAAATATGGAGATTTACTGCTCTGCAAAGTCTTTCCTCCCTTTTCTCCTTCATCCCCTTTCTCCTTTCCTCCTTCACAAATTGGCAAGAAAACCAGTCCATAAACTTTAAAATTTACATCTGACCCAGCTCCCCTCCGGCACTCAGCAGCTTACTCTATTTCTCCCTCTCTTTTTCCTTCCTGTAAAAATGGAGTCTTTGCGGCTATGAAGAAGGGAGGCCCTGGCAGTGCTCTCATGACCCTTTTTATGGACAAGAAGAAATGTAATTTTCAATGTAACTCCATCAACTTCTCTGGCCTACTGCAGGGTCCAAATGGTAGCCTTTGGAGGAGAGAGAACCTATTTGCCATTTGCAGGTAGCTGTTTCTTGTGAAGAAATATCTTCCCTGATCCTTTCAGGACTGTCAGAATGTTTTTCTTACTAGCCCCTTCCTAGCTACTCTAGAAAAAGATGGCATCATTCTCAGTGAGAGGGCTGCCTGAGGGCCACAAAAGTTGTCTCTGCCCTCCTCTCTGAAGCATGTTCTGGTACTGTTTCTGTGCTGTCATCCATTTTGCCTGTGATCCTTCACTATCCATTTCCCAAAGTGTTTTAGAGCTCGTTCAACAGCCTCTCCCTGTGCCTGAAGTCACTGGGATGAGTACTGGGAGCAGATGTTTTTGATGACTACAGCTTAAGTTGCTTCTGAGGTACTTAAAATGCATAGCATTATTTTCTGGTAGGAATAGAAATCTGTTTCATGAGCAAGGAACAAGATATTCAAAGGCACGTATACGAGTTTGTGTGTTTGCAGGTGCACACCCAAAGGAGTTACAATCCTGAATTATTTTTTATAATTTGGAAGAGAAACTGAAGTATGCAGGGACAAAATGGAAATAGTTTGCACAAACACTGCAATGGAATAAGGGTCCTTAAGGAAGCACTTAATTATTTAGGTTCCTTTTTTTCAGGGTGTTGTATCACATATGGCAGCAGGTCTCCAAACCTGAGACATAGTGAGCCTGTCCAGAGACGCAGTGACAAATAGTTTCTTTCCCCGGAAGACTTGCAGTCAGAATAGACCAGGTGGAAAAGAAATTAATGTTTCTATTCTGTAAAAGCTTTTTTTCAGTACCCAAGGGAGGGAAAACCTAACTCATTCTCAATATCAAAAGTTTATGAAAGTGACTGAAATACAGTAGAAGAGTGCAAAATCCACCATGCAGACTGTAGGCACAGATTTACCAGCAGAATGAAGTGTGCTATACCCCTTCCTTCTCTTCCCCTCCTGTTAGAGCATCCTAAAGTCAGCATGTATAGTTGCTGTCATATGACATAGACAGCCTTGAATCCACTGTATTCACATACAAGGTACAAGAAGAGAGGCCATGGACACTCTGTGGTCCTAATGCTCTGCTCATCCAACCTGGGCTTGAAAGGGAGAAGCCAGGTAAATCATGTGGGTGGTGCATGCTAACTTTTGTTAGCTAAAACAACCAAGGCTAAGGACAGATCATGACGTGGGAGGAAAGGAGAAGGTAGCTGAAGGGGGAATTTTAACTACACCTACCCACATGAAATTCCTGAAGTTGCTGCAGGCCATGTCTGTCACAGGGAACCTGTGAGGATTTTGGACAACTTGCTAAACAGAGATGTGTTTCATCACCTGAGCTAGACCATTGTTCTGCCAAGGGTAACTAGGAAGGATATGTGTGGTTTCATGGACTGTCACATTTACCAGTAAATCTGATACATATCTAATAACCATGAAGGGCTTACTTATTTGCTGTTTCCCCTTGAGATGGATTAAGCTCATCTGGTGTTTTTTTTTGTTCATATTCATTTGGCTTTGTAAGCATAACTTGAAGTATCTCTGTCCAGCCACTCTGTGGTCTTTGGGTACATAATTCCCATTGACTTCAGAGGCAGTTAGATGCCCAGTATCCCTTGAAAATCCAGGTCTTAATTTCCCATTTGTCAGAGTCAGTAATACTCTCCTGTGCCATATTTTATGAATCTAAACAGAGTAACCCATGAATTTTTTGGCACAGTTGTAGTGGGACTGTGGAAGTGCATCACACCTGACGAATATACACTTCCATGCAGTTTCCCATTAGGGTGATGCATTTGTGCCTCATGCACTTGTTGAGACTGTGGGTAAATGGTAGATATAATTTTCTCCTTGACTTGATGTACCACTCAAAATTATTTTTTGGTGCACACACAATACCAATTATTGTCATATCTATTTGCATATTACATTTAGAAATGTGAACTCTGCATTCCTGATATTTTCCATGAGAGTCTAAAGTACCTTTAAAAAAGTCTAACCCTCTCGACAGCTGAAAAAAACTACCACATGTGAGTCTGGGGAAGTTTTCTCAATGTGCAACATGAGACAAGTCCACTACTAATACATAAATACTCTAGTTAGTGTAAACTTATTCTCCACAGCCTCCTAAAAATCAAAAGGCTTTTTAATCCTGCAGAATCCCAAAACACATTCATGAAAGCTAGTATTTATGACCAGAATGTCGTACTGTTCTTTTTATTGTTAGTTGGGTCACTTGGTTCCCCTGCTTCATTTCACAGTAACTGACAGACTACCACCCTGCTTAAAAGTGAAGAATCAATTGGCAGCTGTAAAGTAAAGTGATGCTGTTTGATTTGGATACTATGACTGCAATGACACTGAAATATCCCAAATCTTACAAAAACAGCCACACAGAATTGCCATTGGACCCTTAGGCTGGTGCACCGTTGCTACACCACCTTCATGGGCAGACTTGGTGAATGTGAGGATTACAGAATTCAGACCTGCCACTTCAAAAGCATCAAATTATTTCCTTTCATTGAAGGGCAAATCTTTAATTAGTAACATTTCAAGAAATTTTTGAGTAATTTTTAGCACTAATCCAAATCAAAATGAATGCTCAGTAGGAAAATGTTCTACTTACAGTCCAGTAGAGGGTAGTTATAATTACTCAGTTTATTTCAGTCTACTGTTTTACTCAACAGGAGGATTCAGAAGGGTTATTTTTTTGTTTATGCATTTCACAAATCATCTTCTCTCCACGTTCCTTGCTAGTGGAGGCTTATTGTCAAACATAGCAAATGCATCTTCTGTTAGTCAAATGAGATATAAGTGGAAGATACATGAGAATTCTGAAGTGATGTTTTCATATCAAGTACAGGTTTCAGTGTTATCCTCAATTTCCCTTTAGTTCTCCATTTGCATGATTTTACCTGGCCTATTCAAAATAACTGTAGGGGTAGAAGCAACTAGTTAATGGCATCAGAGGCCAATTATCTTTTCTCTGAGAAGAGCTATCAGCAATGTAAGCAAGTGTGGTGGAGACTTCGGCAAATAGCAACATCAGCTGGTTAGTACCCAACTGTGTTCAACGTCTTGCAGCTGTGGCCAGTGTCTGTATCCAGCCAAAGAGATGGGAAATGACATGGATGACTGAATATCAAATGGACAGTGATGAACTGCAGAGATGAAGTACCTCTGGTGAATTTTAAACTATGGAGAGTGGTATTCAGGAAGCCTGTATGTGTATACCTCTTAGGATTCTTTCTTTAAAGCAGATTTATTTACACATCTGCTTCTTTGTAGCTGATGGAGCCTCTATCTATTTTTTATCATTTGGGTTTTTCTTTCACCCACCCTCCTAAGCTTTAGTCTTTCAGCATATTTACTTTCAGTACTTTTCTCTGATGTATTTCAGATATGCCCATCACCAAAATATTTTTAGCAACAAGATCATGCCAGTGAACACTTTCAAATCTTACAGAAAATTGTGCCAATCAGTCCTGAAAATTAAATTCCAGGAAAAACCTGATATACAGGATAAATCATCTAGTGTTTACTAGGAGAGATTTTTTTAACATCTGTACCTTAGAACGCAGAGCAAGTCTTCCACTGGGTACTTAGGGGAGGTTGGGTCAGTATTAAGAAGCAAAGGCAGGTGGAGAGAGAATGGAATAATATGAACCCAAAGACCTTGTACTGGGGGCTTTTTTCCTTAGCCATCTTTTCTTAATCGGCTGCTTGTGTGCTGTAGAAGAGGCTGTTTATGTTTCTTGTCTTAATATACTCCTGCCATGTAACTATCAGCCCACTCACCTTCGCATCTTTTACTCAGTGTAAAGAGCAGCCCTTGATTCTCAAGTCTCTTTCTGGTCACCTTAGTTCATCAAAAGTGGATCCTGGCTTTTATGTCCAAGTTTTCTCTGGGTTTGTATCTGCTGGTCTAGTCCTATCCCGGACTAACCACAGGAATGTCCTCTGCCTTGCGCTCTCACAATATCTCTGGACACTAACAGCAGCCTGAATTTAGCATCTTTCATTAAAAGATCTGAAGAAATTCCTGCTGGACCCAGTAAGTCGGTGATTATGCTCTTTCCAGTGTTAAGAGAAGCAAGCTTTAGAGGCCTCATGTGATGCAGCCAAGGTTATGCAGGGTGAGTGGCACAGTTTAAAGTAATCCACGCTGGCCCTGACTCCTGGTTCACTTTTGTAATGCTGGTTCAAGTTGCTTCCTATCAAATCAGTGTGCATAATTCTTTCTTTAGTTGTTTATTGATTTATTCAATGAATTGAATAGAAGTGTAGCACTCGTTAGTTGAGATCTTTACACAGTATCTATAAAATTATCTAGATTCTTAGCTAGAGCATACTGGCACAGTTGAATCACATTCAATTAGTCTAAACTAATTTACACCCGAGGTTTGAAAAGTCAATAAGGGTATGAGAAAATGCCCTTCTCAGTGATAATTCTGCTTCTTGGTGCACATGGTTCTTTTACAGTCCTAATTCTGACAAAATGCTAAGAGAAGCCAAATTAATTTTTGTTTTGTTCCATATTTAAATTGGAATCTCTTTTTTTTCCTTTCACAAATTGTCTGTTGTTATTATTCATTATGTGTCCTTTGATGAAAAATGATACATGAAGAATGGTTTCTATTACTGAATTATTTTTGCACATCATGCTTAATTCTGCAAATGAAGCAGATAAAGTCAATGAGGCTCAGTTAAGGACCAAAACTAATTCTGAAAGCTAATTATTTTCACAAGAGAGACTCTTGAAGACTATAAATTAGGAGGTTGCTATTCTAAGAAGTTTCGTCTTCAGCCGAGTTAGTTGCATCTCCAGGAGGGAAAGAGAAACAAGGAGAGGCCTGAGGCCAACCTGTTCCCCAGCTGAAGGTCTGACTGTTCAATTGGAGTTGCATTGCTATTTTTGAAACAGGCCAGAGTACTTTGATGTTTTCTTTTCTGCCTTTTAAACCAAAATGCGTCCATGGTACCAGTTTGAGTGCAGAAGTAAATGAAGGCACAAAAATCAAAATGTTCCCCACTGAAACCTATTTATTACCTCAGCAACTGAGATCAGCCTTTGTATGGAAATTTACTTCAAAGGTACTTTATTAATATTGTAAACAAGTTATATGAGTCAGAACCACTCCTAGATTAAAGTCTGATAACTGAGGTAGAAATAGATGTGACAGAACAAGAAAGGCAGAAGAACCTCTTCTCTAAGCTCAAAGCAAATGTCCTGGCTGACTTTGTGGTGCACAGGTCCTCTTGGGACTCTATGAGGACCACAAACATTGTAAGGTCCAACTCTGGACCTAATGTGAATTTGGCCCCTTAGGTGTGTGTAAGCAGCTCAGTGACCTCAAATACTGACTTTCATAAGCCATTGTGTATGATTTCTATTTCAGATAATTTTTAGAAGTACAGAAATGCATTTTCACTGTCTGAATGTCTGTTTTGAAGAGAATCTTATTTTCCACATAAGGGAGAATGAAAACATTGTACCAAGCAAGCAAACATTTTAAAAACATGTCTGAATGCATCTGTTCTTCCCTCAGAAGTGTGTGTTAGGCATCTCCAGAACTGCCTGAGGAAGGCAGATGTCTGATTCTTACTAGAACTTCTGGCGCTTTTGAAGGTCTTAGTCTGGTTTTCTTTTTTTTTTCACTTGTTCAGATTCCACAAAGACCGAGGCAAAAAAAAAAAGCTGTACACAAAGAGCCACTGGGAGAGCATGTAATTAATTGAGCCAAGGAAATATGCTTTGTAGTCTGAGCAGCATGAACAATTGCTGCCAGTTTTGACACTTTGTGTGTAGTCCTGGAACAGTTATGGCTATTTCAGTCCTCTGCTGAGACACTGATGGTTTCAGGCAAAAATAATTTTAGTCTTAGATGCATTTGTACAGGATGTCATACAACTAAGTCCTCACTCATAATCAAGTAACAATGCCATACAGCAATAATCAACTTCAATTGTAAGTGTTTCTTTCTGTCTTTCTTCGTTTTTCTTACTACTTCACTCTTACTGCCTTTCCCCTTCCTATTATTCCTTTCCATTGGCTCATCAGAGAGGAATAGTTGTTGAGTTTTCTCTCTCACACACAGCTTGCCTGCTGGGAGGCAGCCCACAGCACCTCTCAGCTGTCATGCTCCTGCTGTTTTGCCCTCTTCACTCTGCACCACAGGCAGGCCAGGGCAAATCTTACTGTTCCTTCAAGTCACTAGTGCCCGACAAAATCTCTTGTACCTGCTCATGCTGACTTCCTCCATATCCCTCTGTTCTTCCACTTCTTTCCCAAATCCTTGACGAAACCATTCTCCAGTACTTCTTTGCCAGCTGCAGACTCAGTTATCCATCACATTAAGCCTCTGTTTGTATAGAAGGCATCTTGTAAGTTTTTTACCTCTGCTGTTTTCCTGCCATTTTGTGCAGCTGTCACAATGTGTTGAAGAGGAATGACACAAAGTGGTTGTCTCTTTTCCTTCAGTTTACTGTCTTCCATTTTCTTTTTCCTTTTTTTCCCCCAGAGGCTCAGCTGCCCCAGCAGCATCAGCATGTCAGAGTACAAAGGAAAATAATTTCTGCAGGGTTATGGAGGAGAGCTGCTGAGCTGTGTTTGGGAATGGCTATAGCCAGAATTATATTTTCCTTGTTATTTTCTTGAGCCATTAATGTACCTGGCTTACAGCTTATTACTCTACATCTGTTGTTCTGGTTTTAGAGATGAAAAACTTTTTATATCAATCTTGGTTATGAATATGCTCAAATCCTTAAAGAGAGATATGATTTGGTTCCCAGGCTTTTTCCATGTACTGCACATCTTTCTGTCACCCTTCCCGCTACTCTAAGCTCAACAGATGGCTCTCTGAATGCAGGTGGTATTTTTTCTCGCTATTGGAAAAAATATATTTACTGCTCATTCCTGGCACCCGTGAAATAAATTGTAACTTTAAAGAAATATATTTAAAATATAAATAAAATGCCTGTAAGAGTTATTGCCAAATTGATATTGAACCAAAGGCACCTATTCAAGTGATCAGCAGCTAGAAATTAAGTGTATGAGCCAAGAGTATTGAAAGAACCATTAAGAATGTTAAAAAAATAAAAGAAGCAGATAAATCTTGTACTGTGATGAATGATAGCCAAGGAACATCTAATCATATCTGGGTAGCATTTACTGAAATAACTCACCCAGACAAAAATGAAGAACATGAAAAAGATGGTGTAAAAATTATTGGAATGTTCTTTTTTTTCTGACAATTTTTCATTAATCTCCAAGAAGGAATAAGGATTTATTTGAAACAAATTAAATTAAGTGGTGAGCACTAGAATATAGTTCTTCTTGGTCTTAGTCTGGCTATAAAAACACATTCTCAGCAACTGCATATTAAGGGTTATAGAGGGGTGTGTGTTTACATTTTCCAACACCCTCTCCCTAATAAACCAACATGCAGAAGAGTGACTGTTCAGTTGGAAAATTGATTGCTGCTGTAAGAAAATGGGAAATACATGAGACATCAGGCAAAAGACACACAACAAACTATCAACACCATGTCTATAGGCTTGCATTCTTTTTTAATCTACCTAGATTTTTTGCTTTTAATGGCAATATGCCTGGAACTTCCTGTGTGTAATTAAGTGTGATGTGGAGATGGTGGCTCTGGGCATATTGTGAAAAAATGACTTAAAAAAATGAATGTTTACCAACAGATGGGACCAAAGTTTGGCTTCTTCACTGTACAAATACAGATTTATGGCATCTTATCTCAGCAAATGCTCATCTTTTCTGTTGTGTCCTTTAAGGAGGAGTAACCTGCTTCATTTCTGCTAGAGCTCTCTTGATGTCATCAAAGTTATGGCAACATAATCTGGTGATCTGAAAGCTCTGTGAAATGTCTCCCCCATGAAAGAGAGTTCTCTCTGTGCGTAACCCATAAGAAGAGATGGAACACACATTTTGTTTCAGTCACATTCTGTAGTCAGTAAACACTTTTAGATTGGAGCTGGATCTCATACATATTTACTGATTAGGGAGCAGCTGGCTAGAAACTGAGAGCTGGATGAAATGAAATTTGCTTTTAGAACTTGAAAAATAACTGCAAGCTGTGGTAAGGACCTAATGGTTCTTATATAACCTATTCAGTTATATCACATGTTATGTACATACTCTTAAGATCATGGAACTGGCCAGTCAATGAGGAAGAAGTTATTTATTATGAGCAAATGAGCATTAACAAATGGAAATGTTTATTTTTGCTTGAATAGTACATGAGTTCACTGATGTGCTGGTGCTGGCTGGTCCTGCAGACACTTACACACGTGGGTGTAATGTTCCTTTGGGGCTCCTTTGCTGCTGGGACACTCCTACAGAGGTGTGACAGGGCTACTTCTTGATACCAGTCATTGCTAACTGTACACAAACCACTCTGTAGGTAGTACTGTCAGAGGTGTCAGCTTTCACAAATTCCTTCTCTGTGAGGTGACAGGAAATTGTGCTCAGAGAGTCTGGCACCTCTGCAAAACCTTCGGTTTGCGTGCATCTCCATTTCCTACCCACCTATTGGCGATCTGAATCAATGGTCAGGAAACAAATGGATTTCTTTTTTTCTCTTTCCCCCAGATTTCTGAATCACTGATCCAGAAACTGAACCAAAATCTGGTCCATTTTGAGTTGAAGCCAGGAGTTCGAATCCTTGTCCATGCTGCCCATTTAACAGCAGGTCAGTATCCCTTTTCTGCGTATACATTTTCTGTCGCTCTGTAGCACAGCAAGCAATATATTGATGGTAGCACTGTGCTGTTAGCTGAATTTTAAACATTTCTTATTTTTATATCACAGTAACAGCACAGTGTGTCGGCAAACATTAAAATGCCTACTTTACCTCCACTTTTTATATCATGCCAACAAGATATAGTGACCTTTGCATTTAAACCTAACCCTTTTGTTTTCTTATGTGAAAGAATTTACTGGTTTTGGTGGAAATGTGGTATAAGAAGCAGTAGAAATGCGTACTTCTTGGCTATCTCTGAAATATTCAACAGGGAAGCAGCACCATGGCATTTTCAGCCTGGGTCACACAGGGCAAAGGTTACCAGCTAGCCTTGGGTATGTACAGATATTCTAGAGTCAACAAATATTCAAAGCTACTAAACACAGTTCAGAAGTTGTTCATCAGTCTGAAAGACTAGAATCAATATGCATATGCAGAAAAAAAAAAAGATTAGGCCGTTTGGACTTTAACTAATCCTATCTCAAAATTAGTCATCTCCAAAGTCCTAACATTTAATTACATTTGTCTTTGTCTATTCTGCATGCTAAAACCTTGTTTCACAGCACAGGCCCTATTTAACTATTTAAAGAGATGGGACAAATCTGTGCTCGGGATTCTTAGGAATTCATTTTTCCCAGGAGTTGCTGATAATTCTGATCAGTTTCTTTTGCTAACTTGCAAACTAAAAGCTTTAGTTCATTTATATCAGAAAACTGCTCTCCAAAAATCTTTATGTATCTGCTCAACCTGGTGTCAGTCCACATGCAGCCTTGTCTATAAAGCAAGGAATAAGAGACTGTTGTTATCAGAGAAGTAACCCTTGGCCTGAATTTTCAGCGATGACCAGAGATGCAATCCATACTTTCAGAAGATGCTTAGTGTCCATCTCTTAAAAGAAATGTATCTGAAAGCATCTTAATGTGAGCTTCATAAATGGAGTTACTTGCAATTGCTCATAATTTTTAAAATTTGTCTCTGGACATTTACTCTGCCAATGCACATGGCTGTTTTCTGTTTTGGTCAATATTTATTAAGGTCAAGGTCAAATCCTGAATTAACATTTAGGTGTGACTACTCTGGCCCTGAAAACCCTGTTGCACTTTTTCAAAAAATTATAGCTAGAAAGAATCATATTAGGTATTCCTGGAAAGGCTCACCTTTACCCCTTGCTACTGAAGAGACATTCCTGATTTCATGTACAGGAAACAGAGGACACTTAAAATCACTTATCCAGCTCTGCCTTTATACAAGGTGAATTTGGATCCAAGTTTTCTGCTGTTTGTAGGAGCCTCCTGCAGCTTCTTAGAGAGGAGTTCTGGACATCTCTGCATGAGGGAGTACACGGAGTGTTCAGAGCTGGCTAAAATCTGGGTAGCTCCAGTCCTGAAGCCACATAATTAGTGGAGGTACTGCAGCACTTTTCTAGGCTACTAAACCTTGTGTGCCACCCTGAATGAACCAAAAGGCAAGGTCTATCAATGTGGCTTACTGTCATGCTAAAAACCGGTAAAGGCCTCCAGGTATGTGCTGTTCTGTTTCTTGCTAGCTCAGGCTGAAGCAGAGGGTGCTTGGCTCAGACACAATCTTTGTCCTCACTGAAAATGCACATTTTAATTTGTATTTACACACACGTCAGGAATGAGTACTTTTTGATCATAATATATTCAAACACTCATTTGTTCTGCAGAGGAGGCTCTGTTGTGCTTCCTTTCGAAGCCACTGGTGATTGCTGTAGCTGGCCTCACGGAGTCCTATAGGAACACTACAGGATTTTGTCTCTTGCAGAAATAGGATTCAGTAAGAATGCAAAATGATCTTGGATGGACAAACTACGTATTAAAAAACCCAGAGAGCAGCCACTGTGAGGTCTTTGAGGGAATATGACTCTTTAACAAGCTGCAGAGGTCATGACTCTGTTCTCTGTCTAAGCAAAAGGCCCAATTTCATGACATCAAAACTTGGGAATACTTTAAAATTGGACAAAAAGCCATGAGAGATTTACTTCTCTGCTGAAAGCTATTGTTTTGGTTGTTAGGGAATAAGAAGAATTGTGCTTTGGAAATCTGAGCTTTTATAAGAAAATTAAATAAAATAAACCTGGAACACAGGGACAGCCCCAGAGGCAGTCTCTATAAAACACAATCCAGGAGGATGCTCAGGGTGCAGAGGTGCTGCTCTGGTCTGTAGTATCCCTTCTTTCCCAGCCTTTTTACTCTGATTTTGTGTTGGACTCTGACAGCTACGGGCTGTAGTTGGCTGAAAACAAAGCTGAGCGTGTGTTTTTCAAAGTATTCATGTATGTATACGTATGCCTGTATTAATGTTGTCATGCCTCAGTGCACATGTATGTTCCTCCCAGGTGATGGTGTGGAAAGGAGAAGGTTTTTCTCTTCTCTTTGTAAATTTTGGCTTAATCAGTCTGGGTGTGAAACTGAAAAAATGTGCACATGTGACATGCTTGTATGTATGTGTTTCCTTGTATACATTTTTCCTCCAGTTTAGGATGGGTCTGTTCAGAGCATGTGAAGAGGTGAAAGAGGGAGAGTTGCGTTTGGCAGTGGTTCCAGTCAACTTTCACTGCCTTGCAGAGGAAGGCACTGCCTATGCCATGTTCTGTGTGCAATGCAGAGCAGTCAGTGAGGACAGTACCTTCGGTGTGTTAGCTCTTTGTAATGGCACAGCTACAGCTGCATGTTTGTCTGCAGGAGGCTGTATCAGTGTCTGTATGAACAACTGGCACTACTGCACCTATGTGTGAAACTTCTGGGATGCTGATGCCTTTCTGTTTGTGTGTATGAGTGTTGGAAACTCTATTTAATACAGTTCACTTTGTATTTCTGGGAAATCCATGCTTCTGATAGTTTGGGTGGCCTTACCTTTCAAACGGCTATGACCGATGGTGAGCAAAACTCTGAGGAGAAGTACACAGAGACTCTGTCTGATTAGGATTGGTTTTGGTGTTTTTTGGTTTTTTGTTTTGTTTTGTTCTTTCTCTTGAATCTGTGCACTGCCTTGCAAGGAAGACTTGTGTGAGATATGTCAGGCCACCAGGGGAAAGAGAGTAAAATGTGTTCAGAAGAGTAGGGAAGGGATAAAGGAAGAAAATGAAAATGTCAGAGGCGTGACAAGAGCTTGCCATGGACAGTGAAGCAGTGTCTATGAAGGGCACTGCCCTTCTGGTTGGGAAGCAGCAGGACTGAGCAGAAGACAATACATTAGATGAGCATTGTTCTTTAGTAAAACCGAGGAGCCAGTCACTCATTATTCACTGCGCACTGGGAGCTACCCAGAGTAGCTCTACACAAAACAGAGAGCCAGCATGACAAGTTAGCCTGTGGGTAGCTCGAGGATCAGCCAGAAAAATGCCAGATTTGGTACTCAAATGACTTCATTTGCAACTACCTTAGATAATTGTGGTATGAGAGAGTATGTGTCAGGCGTCCTCTCAAAGGACTGGTAAGGTCTCTAAGGAGAAAGCTGTGGGACTTCATATTAAGGGGTATGTTTAGAACCACAGGTGATCTGAACCCGTGTTTCTTCCCAGATGGCGTAGGAAGGGAGAGAAGGCCTGGAAACATGTGAACAGATGAGACCTGCTACAAGTGCAATAAGAGGGGACAATGAACTTTATTTCTGGAGGGAGGAGCTTTCACTTCAGGCTGGGGTGGCGCTAACCTTCTCCTCTCTTGCAGCTCCCCTAGTGGACCTCACTCCCAGTCACAGTGGTTCAGCTATGCTGATGCTCCTCTCTGTCGTTTTTGTGGGACTAGCTGTGTTTGTAATCTACAAGTTCAAAAGGTATGACCATTCCTGAACCATTTCCTTCTCACCATTGCTGCCTTTCACTGAGGTGTCTGGGGCTTGTTTTGCTGGGTTTTCTTTTTTGGAGTGAGTTGTTTCTTGGTTTGTAAAAGCTGATGCTTCATCATCTGCCAGATACCACACAATGATGGTTTCTGTTAATGTTTTAGGAAGATTCCTGGCCTTAATATATATACACAGATGCAGAATGAAAAAGATCAAGAGATGGTCAGTCCAGTCAGTCAGAGGGAAAGCATACCTAATGTCCCTCAAAGTGAGCTGATGAGCCATGAGCAACTAGTAGATGAGAAGTTGGAAGTCCACCCCATAGGTAAATAACTTGCAGCATCCTGCAGCTGGTCAGACTCTGACTTATAATTGGCTAACCTTTTTCTCAGCCTCCCCCCTTCCCATACTCTTGCACAGTCCTCCTGCCGTCCTCTTCTGCTGCAACATTAGCTTTGCTACAGGAAACCTTGCTAACTCTTCCCTCTCCCTCACTGCCATGTGATGAAAGGGAGGGGAACAACTTTAGACTTTTTCTCTCTCCTAGTTGCTCTACGTAGATCCCCTCCCCTTCTCAAAAAATCCTGCTGGCAATGTAATTTATTTTGCTGGGGTTGATATAGTTGCGGGGCTAAGCCCCACATCCAGAAGAACTTCAGCCACCCTCACCTGGAACATGGAGGTGAGCAGGTGATTTGGTAAGTCATATCTAACAGCTAAATGTCTATTGATGTTTCGACTGCTAGGGTCTTTGTGCTATGCCAGACCTTGTTGCCAGCAGCAGTGCTGGTCTGGCTGATTCACAGATGAATTGAGCAAAACCTGGGATCTCAGCATTGGACATCTGGGTTTGCCCTCAGGCTGATTTCTTTCACAGACCTCTGTGGTTGAGTATTCCCAAAAGCAGGCTTTCCTAGGACCAAAAGTAAACAGACTTGGAGAGGGCATTCTGAGATCAGTCACACATTTGCTCATACTTACAGGTTATCTGTTACCCTGACTACAGGGGAAGTGTTGGGATGGAGCAGGGAGGTTTCAGACATGTTCTGCTAAAGCCAGCATTGCTTGGGCATTCCTCAGCTTCATTATCATGATGTGATAGTTATGCAGGCCCAGCCCAGAGGTACAGTGCAGGACCCCTGAAAATAAGGACATGGAGCTATTTTAGACGAGTTAAAGGGAAGAGGCTGCCCAGAGATGTTGTGGAGTCTCCTTCTCTGAAGATACTAAAACCTCTCCTGGCCACGATCCTGTGCAGCCTGCTCTGTGTGAGCTTGTTTTAGCATGGGAATTAGACTAGATGTTTGTCAGAGGTCTGTTCCAACCCCAGCCATTCTGTGATTCTGTGACTTGGAGAGGAGTGGAGAATAGTTGTAACTGAGATCCCTTATTTCCACAATTTCATCAGCTTAAATAAACCTTAGATTTCACCTGAGGATTCCCTAAAATGTATGGGACTGTTTGCTAAAGTAGGTTTGGAGTCATATCTGCTCTAGAGAGGGAGCAAGGTAAAGGGCAATTAAAGGAGGGAATGCATTGTGCTAAGATTGTGGCCTGTGAAACAACCTGGGAGAAAAAAGAAGAAAGAGTCTTGATGAAACTGGTGTCTAAGCTGGAAGCTCCACTGCAGTCAATGCTGATCTCTCCTCACCTGTTCATTAAGGAGATCTTGTAGCTATTACAAGTTTTTAAGCAGCTATTCATCAGCAGACCTGGACATCCCTGCTTAGCAGAACACAGGACGGAGTGAGGGACCAACCTTCCCATGTGGTATTCCCCATACAGAGCAACCCCAGGCCACAGTCCAGAACCCAAGGAAAGGAAATGCAACCAAGGTAGTCTGGACAGAAGACTTCCAAAAAGCTTGTGGATCACCAAGAGGTTTCAAGCCAAGACCCGGAGCGGTGAGTCCTAAACTTTAGCAATTCTTTGTTATGTTTGTTTTCGTTTGTTTTTTTTGTTTTGTTTTGTTTTGTTTTGTTTTTTTTTTGTTTTGTTTTTTTTTCCCCAGAAACCTCCAAGGCAAAGTTGATGTAAGATGCTAAGGGAGAAGCACCCAATTTCAAGTCAGGAACTCTCCTTCTACAGCCAAATGGGCTTTGAGCTTCCCTTTTTCTAAAAGAATATAATGGTGGTGGTTCATCCTGTTCCAGAAGCAGGGAAAAACATGTTTTCATGGGTCATTCAGACTGAAGCAGCAAGTGTCAGTCACCTGCTGTTCAAGATTCCTTCAAAACTGCTTTTGTTGGTGTTGGAAATTTAAACCCTTAAAGGCTCTAGATAAAGAGAAGTCAAAAGCCAAACTTTGGGGGTAGGCTTTCAATTAGTGCAGCTATAGAATTTCTGGCTTTCTACAATAGCCAGAATTTTATGCGTTTCTCAGTCATGCTACTGGACATTATTGAACCAGAAACTGGCTTTTTACAACACCTTGGTTGTAACGAGTCATTGCAGTAACAAGCACAAAAGTTAAATGTCTGGGATACATAGACTCAAATTTGTATCAAAAGGAATCGGTCCACCAAACTTCCTAAGAGCGTTTTTCTATCCTGTCAGTAAGATGAATGAGAAAACTTAACCCCAGCTCATTGACAAAATGAAGAGGTCTGGACCTAGGTGTGAACAGAATGGAAAGTGCAAAGGCTCTTCACTCTCCTATATAACAACCTCATCTGTTCCTGGAAATCAGTAATTTCTTTTTTAATGAGTTTTCTTTCTTTTGGGAAAACAAAGCAGGACTGTAATTGGGTGCTTCTCTTTTGTATGCTTGTTCAGAAACCAGTTTTTTTGAACCCCTTTGGCTAACATTCAGGGATCCTTCCTTGGAGGAATCTGAATTAATGTCCCTGCATCATTTCATTTTCTCTCCAAACTCTGGCAGCAAAAAAATCCCACATTTCTATTTTCTGGATGTAAGCAAATGAAAAGCTTATTTGTGAAATCTCCAACACCTTATCATTGCAAATGAGGTTACACATTTCCTCTGAGGACCTCAACCCCTCCTTCCCTGCACACCTCTGCTCTGGCCTCTCCCTCTTCTGTTCAACATGGGTGAATCATCTTCATTAGCAAAAGAACAGGACATAACCTTCAGTGTTTTGAATGACAGGGAAACATTTCTGGGAAGAATGTGTCAGTCTGGAACAGTTGAATCCCAAAGGCCAGCAAGGTGATACCTTCAAACATTTTCCTTGGCTAAATATGCTTGTTATTTACTGACTCTTATTTTTTTCTTTCTCTGCCACAGGAAGTATTTCCACAGCTGCTGAGTCCCAGAGCACAAAAGAAATCCCTACCTATGTAAATGGTTGAATTGAAGACACCAATATCTGTATCTAAAAAAAGGAGGAGAGCTCACTGCATTTGGACTTTTTAATTCTTCAGATGACAAAGGGTTTTTAGCTTTAAGCCTGTGCATGTGGACATTATACTGAGATCATAGTGGAACTGCATTGTACAGGTGTTCAATTTTAGGGGGGGTGGGGGGAGAGGAACTGGTACCACTATTCACTCCTGCGGCCCTTCCCCTCACCCTTTCACTCTCTTTTTTCTGATCTGTCTCTAATTTGTAGAAAATTCGTAATGATATAGGCCAAGAATATGCATGGGGGTCTTTTCTTTAGGGAGAGGGGTGGGCTGGGATGGGGGGGGAGAAGGGCTGGGGAAGTGGGGGGGAGTGTTTAGGGTTCTTGGCTTTAGATTTAACTGCTCTTTTAGCACTTTGGGCTGCGGGAGGGTTAGCCACCCCAGCAGACTTTCGTAGGACACACACAAAAAAATCGCACTGGAGTTTAAAGGCACTGAAAATATTCTTGGTCAGTCTGGTTTTATGTCTTTGTTTGGACTCTGCCCTTCATTCTTCTAGCTGCAGCTGCTGCCTGTGCCCTACGGCTGCGAGGAGGCTGAGTGTGGATGATCTCACCTGCAAGGCCAAGCTCTTTCTTACACAGCTTTCTTAGCCCACTCACACCAAGGCATCCTGCTGATAGCACCGTGGAAAGATAACTTTGCCTCCTAACCTGGAAGAGAGCAAGCGTACATTGCAGGCAGGGAGGGAGGTCTGTCCATACTGCAGTTGCAGGAGGTTATTGCCAGCAAAGAACTTACACTGACTTTGTCCCAGCCTTACACCCTCAATTTTGGCGAAGAAAAAGCCCTAGCAATACCCTCAGCTCCATGCGGTGCTGATGGCTGAATTTGTCTGGGGAAATTCCAGGAAATCTCTACATTTTTGGAGTCACTCAAGGGCCTGTCAGTTGTTTGAAAGACACCTTGTCCGTAGGATAGCGAGCAGGGAAAGGTCTATGCGCAATTTCCTATGGCCACCTTGGCACCCCCAGTTGCTGGGCAAAGGAGAGAGAATTTGGCCTGAGACTGTTGCCATGCATTTTGAGCCTCAGAACCACAGGACCACTCCTACACAAGATTTGATTTCTTACCAATAACTTAAGCTTATGTCTTACACTGCAACTAGAAATGAGGCTGTAGGACATGTTCACGTAGACTATGCCAGGGAATAGTGGGAAAGCAGGATTAGCATACCTCAAACAAGTCCTCCAAAGGCACTGGATATCTGGCTGAAGCCTAACCTGTGGTCATTACAACTGTTGATTTCCAACTCAACTCAGGTAAAACCAGCACTGGTATTTTGGTTTGAAGTGTAAGGAGAGAAAGACTACAGCCAGTGTGCACTTGCTTAACTATGTTAGGTGAAGGCAAATAGAGGCCAGTTCATAATCAGTGTGGCACAATTAGGATGAACCCTTTTTCCTGACGTGGGTGGGTTTTGTTCTGTAGACCTTGTACATGGCAACAGGAGAAAGCAGCACTGTCGGGGTCACCCAGATTCCCAGGGCAGGGTTTTGGTGGTGGTGGGTTTGAATTTCTCTGTCGCAAACTGGGCACAAACCTAAATCAACCTGCTTGCTGGCAAAAAAAAAAAAAAAAGATACAAAGAACGTTAGGTCCCTAGTAGTTAAAAGATAATCACAGTATAGAGTCCTCTGCCTCTTTCTGTAGTTTCTCTGAAGACAAGTAGAAACACAGCAGTTTGTATGGCTTTGCTATTGTCTTTGCAACTACAGCTTTAAGAGAGATGGGAAGGTTTTGGCTGCAACTGTATAATAGTCCCCACTGAGGTCCAACATTAGCCAACTTATTTTTATAGTAAGCCGATCAAAAAGTTTTCTTATAGTGTTGGAACTATTTCTAATTTTAAAATTACTTTTTTTGATGTACTTTTTCATCTTTTTTCCTTTCGTTAAATACAATGTAGCGTAATGTATAATTGCTATTGTTTATTGCTTTTACAGTCATATTTATTAAACAGATTATGTCTCTAAATGAAGGCCCATGTATTTGTTGCTCATTTTAGCTCTCTGTTTCTGACTGGGATTGCTAACAATATTAAAACAGTAGGAAGTTGATTGCTTCAAAAAAAAAAGGAGTGTTCAGTAGAAATGGGAGAGGATGGTGATAAGTGTCCTTCCGAAAATATAGTTCCTGGAAGCAAGATGCCAATATGAAAGTAACTTTCTCAGTCCTCAAAGTCCTTTAGAAAGTGAAGCTTGGTCCTGTTATCTCCATTTTATAGATAGGGAAGCTGTGGGAGGCTGAGGTACAGTGCTGTTTTTCTGGTTCCCAAAAAAGCGATGGCAGAGCTCTGAGCAGTCCCCTGGAACTCCAGCTCAATTCCCAGGTTATCCTTCTTCATACACAGTCTTTATTAAAGGTCCCTTTAAAATATCTTTTTTTATACACTTTTGCCAGCACTGATGAAGGAAGGTCTGAATTAGTAGCATTACTGATTAATTTACGTGTGAATAAAATAGGGCTTAGAAAGTTTCTGTCCACTTACCAGATGGCAGTGGATGCATGTTGCTGAGAAAAAAACCAAAGAAGACAGAGCTTCTCTGCTTTACAAGTCAAGATGCAACCACCAGATCATTTTACCTCTTGTAGCTGGATCCTGGTCTAGTTCTCCAGCTTTTGTTGCACGTCACAAATGTGTGAGGTACAAATATGCACATAAATAGTCAGATATCTGGGGTTCGAGTATCCTCAACAGCCAAGGCTGTGGTGTGTCATATTACAAGTCCAGGAATAACGAGTTTGCTCACTGGAGGAGTGTGTAGTTTTCACTCTGGGCAAATCCCAGTGTAGTTACAATTACTAGCCTAGAATGTTCTACTGGACACTGCAACCTTCTCCATTCAGGCTGGAATGGCCATAGTGCAGGTGACTCAACGGTGTGTGTATAGACATAATTTGCTTTAATAGTTAAAGTGCCCACCTGAATTAGCAGGCATCTGTTCTGGCCATAAACAGTAAGTCTGATTTTGGCAAGCATCCCTCTAAAGCATTTTCAGATCATTCTCTTCAGCTTGTTGTGTGTCCTGAGGCAGAGACTGATTGTTATTTGTAGTTGTTGTTTTCTGGTTCGTATAACAACACAGCAATTCACTGCTAATGGATGAACACTGAGTCAATAAACAAAGAATATACCAAATACTTATAAAATCCAGAATGAATTTTCTGTTGAGAGAACAAAAAAAGTTCATCCTTTGACAGAAAAAGCAGAGAGTTAAAATATGGTTAAAAATTCAAATAAAGTATTTTCCTAATTTGATGTTTATTCTCTACCATCATCCTAATTGCTGTAAAACAGACATACAGATGAACAGACATTGGCTTCAGAGAGACTTCTACTTCTGCACATAGCAGTACATTGGGGCTAAGATGCTGTATTGCTTTTCCTGAAAATCAGTAGTTGTTAGTGTTCAAATACTGGGCATCAAACAATAGCTTGTTCTTAATATGTGGCTGTGTTTAATTGTCTAAACTTTTGATGGAAGGCAAGACTCTTGAAGTACTTGCTGAAATACTTATGCAAATGAAGCAGGAATTTCCAGTGACCCTAAGTGAACCCTGTCTTGGTCCTGTCGACTTCTGCTGAAAATTTCTGACAATTGCATTTAGTCTGGTACCTAGAGCTGATAACAAGGGATTAGTATTTTATCTGTGTGCTGTCACCTCTCATTGAATGCATGAGAAGTTTCCTTGTCACATTATATCTCTAGGTACATTCAGTGTTTTAAACATTACCCCTGATTGCAGAGCTCCCATGTTCTTGATGTTAAAAAAGAAAACTTTATTTTCCTTCAGTTAATGAGATGCTGTCCCTGTATTTCTCCATGAAACAGAATGATAAAGCCTATGAATAAATAATACTTGAGCTAAAACAGATCCTTTTAGTTTAGAGTTTTGATACGATCCTGGCCATAATACCCAGAAGGAAAAACTGAAGTCAAATTGTTTTCTAATTGCTAAGATCAAAGTGCTATCATGTACCAAGTATTAGGCTAAGAGATATATTCCATCTACAGTTCTAACTTTAGCTTTTTCTTTTCCCTTTTTTTCCTACTGGGGAATATGTCTGTCTCTTACTGTGCTGAAAGAGGGATCTAGAGTAAATCCACTTTACGTATTTCTCAATGTGAGAATTTCAAGATGTCTTACTTCTTGTTTCCATTGTGATGCAGCCACCCCAGTCCTAGGTGCTATAGGCACCTTGGCAGTAGAGGTGAAAAACTAAGGGAACAAATTTTCTCACCAACCCTGTATTGCAGATTGTGTCCCACATCTTGGGGCATTTTGATGAGTGGACCTTAATCAGACCTGGAAACTCAGCACTGGAGAGCTCTGAATGAGATGGACAGCCCAACATCTAAACAGTACAACTTAATATAGGATTAATGACTTGAACACTAGTGATGCAGAGACACATTGAAGACCAGCAGCCTTCCAGGGCAGTAGCTCCATGCTTTTCTGTCTGTACCAAGGCTTGCTTTCTTCTGGGGTAAGTTAGAGATTTGGAGTTTGTGCTAATTTATGTTCTTTTCTCTAGGCATGTTATGAGCTTTTGTTAGCAGGGAGAGTAGCATGGCTAAAATATATCCAGTCAAATATCTAACCTTGACTCTGTTTGGGTTTGTATAATAACCTCCCACCAAGGTGTAGTAGCCCAGCTGTGTGTTGGGAGAACAGGAGCCTGAAAACTTTCCTAAACTACTCTGAGGCTGGAGCACATCCAGCACCGCTAACAGTGGCCAGGATATTACTTATGTTGTGCTTTGTATTCAAAATGATTGTGTAGAAGGATCCCAAACAGAATCATTAATCAGACATGAGATGCTGTATCTACCAAATTTCTGAGAAAATAAATTGGAATCCCAAAGTTGTTTGGGTTTTATAATCTTTTATGGAGAAGCCCTAAGAGACAAAGGTGCAAAAGAAGGAATGTAGCAAAGCTCTTGAGAGTCAAGACTGCCTGCCTGTGGTACAACATAGATGCAAAAAAAACCCTCCCTTTTTTGTAAGGAATTCTTTTCCAGCCTTCCCTAGACAAAGTTGGGTATGGTGATGTTTCTGGTACTGCAGCTACCTGCCAAATAATTGCTCCCCAGCCCTACAGCGTGGGCCACTGGTCCCATGGACCTCATCATTCCTTATTGTGCCCCCCATGAGGCAGCTGCAGGGCAGAGATCTGAAATGCAAATTGGACTGACAGCTGCCTCTTCTTGCTGCTGCTGCAAAGAGATGAATAATGCATGTAGCACATCTAAATGTACTGTTTCAGAGAGAAAACCTTTGACTATTAACCCTGCCTGCATGAGAGGAACGTCCTTGTTTGGTTCACTGCAGTGTGGGGCTGAACCTGTATCTCCACACTACAAGGGTCTGGGATGCCTCCTGTCTCCATCATCTCTGCATGTGGGCTGCACTTCAGGCTGAGGGTCCCCCCTGGGGCTAAGGCAGTTTCAGTGCAGAGTCCTGCTCTTGACATTTTGACTAAAGCTGGAAACTTTCCCTAAAGTCTAAAGCAAACTGCTCCTTTGAAGTGATCCCTGCCTGCTGTCACCTCAGGTGAGTGGATAAGACTCAGCACTTGTAGAAGGAAAGAAGACTCAGTAGAGAACTGGATACTGCAAATTGTGTGGAATATTTACACCAGATACTTCACAGCAAACAACTTTTTCCCGCATTCCATACCTGCCTAGTCCCGAGGAGAATGAGGTTCAAATCTCTGTAATCCTCCTTCATGCTCCCCTGAAGCTGCAATATGCCTACAGCAGAGACCTGAGATTTCTTCTGTTCCTTCTGTGGCCTTATGTGCGAGGTGAAGCTGTTTGGTCTGATCTGCAATCCCCTGAACAGCTGCACCCATGTGTGTCTCTGGAAAGTGTTTGCTCAAGAGATCCAGAAGAAGCACTAATAAATGTGCAGCCAAAATTTTTCTTCAGCCCCTACTGCAGAGTCACAGGACAGGAGAGTCTGACCTCTGAGACACTGATTTCTTAAACAAAATCTTGGAGTAGGCTGTTCATGGAGTAAGTTTTCCTCTGCTGCCACATTGGCTTGTGCTTTCCACTACTGATGAATTTGCAGGAGTATCATTTGGTTAATTATTTATGTTCCATTAGTGACTAGAGGCCCTGGCACCACCAACTGTTACAGGATGAAAGACAACTTGATCCCAAAAATAATTTGCAACTCAGGAAGGAAATTTTCAAAGCCACAGAAAGCTGTTAAGTTTCCCAGATGATGTTTACACTCTGAAAAACATTACTTTAATGGACAGGAGAGAGGCCCCTCATGAGTCCAGAGGCCTTTTTTTCTTACTTGAAGTCCCAAAATCAGCAGTCAGGTTATGAATGTCACTTGGCATTACATTTAGCTAAGCCTGGAGCAGGGTCAGAGCCCATCTGAGCTTGGATGTGGCTGTAGAGGAAAGGTCTGTAGTTAGTCTGCCCAGTCCACATGGACTCGTTTTTCATTACTAGACTGTTTTTTCCCCATGCCTTCATGCCATGATGACCTGAAAGCTGACCACATTGCCTACTGCTGTGGGCTTTCCTCTCACTCCATGAGGGTACCCAAAGACAGCCCCCAGGCTTCAGGTGGCCTTGATGTTTGTCTGCAAAACAGAAGCACTTCCATTACAGAAGTTTTTAGGTTTCCTCAGACCTTTGAGACAATTACAAGAAGAGTTATTTCTTCTAACGCACAGTCAGGGTTATTGGAGTTATCTTCAGGGGAAAATAAACACCAGTTTATTTTCAGCAACACTTTGTTGCTGAAAGTCCTTAAGCGCTCAGTGTATGTCATGATATAGGAGGATTACATTTAGCAGCTCTCAACAGAAAAGAAGTTATGATCCATCCATAACAATCTATTTTGCTTTCCTATTAATCTAAACATTTTTATTAATTAAAAGCAATGATTCTTTTCCCCTTAATTACTGCACCTCTTTTTTTCTGATTTCAAAGAATGTTCTGGTTTCGGGGAGAGAAAATTTACCTTGAGTCCTTAGTTTTACTTGAACTTTTCCTTCATCTATATAATACTTCTTCTAATTATCCTTTTTAATTAGGCTGATAATGCAGAAGGCAGCTAATGTTATTTTTTGACTTGTTTGAACTAGATTAAAAAAATAGATTATTATATTGGCTTCCTTTTGACATTCTGATTTCCACATTCTGCATAGCGAGATACTAACATGAATTTTTCCAAAACCTGGAGAAAAAGGAAACCTCTACTCTTGAGAAACAAATAGATATCAAGGACAAGTTGTGAGCATTTCTAGCTCTGGGGTTGAATACCATTTTCAGATCTTGCTCTTTTCACTAATATTAATGAAAAATCATGCACAAAGTAAATGATGGAGAAGCTAGGACTTGAACACCTGGGAAAATAACAATTATAATAATTACAAAAAATAGCAACAATATTAGCAATTTTAAAAGCTCCTCTTTTTATCCTTTTTTTCTTTTTTTTACTAGATGATGTCTGAAAGAGCATTAACATCATGTCTGCAGAGAATCTCCACCAGCTATCAACAGACACCTGCTGGTTGGATTAACTGGACACCAGCTAGCCTTTGATTTTGCCATCTTTGAGCACATGAATGCTTTTTCAATGGACTGTAAAGTGTACACTTAAAAGGAGAATTTTAGAAGCATACCCAGTGTGTAAATTCTAGTCATATTTTTCAAAGAACCAATAGGCTTTATTTTTCTTGAAGAACAGAGGAATTTAAAAGATTTGTTATAAGCCCAGCTTTGAGAGGCTGTCAGTTATCAAGGCCCATTCTCATGCAGAATTTGGCATCAGATCCAAGAGCATTTCCACTTGCATGGACCTTCTTTACAATCTCATGTTGAATGTTTGAACCAGAATGAAAAAACTCTAGGAATAAACTCCACTAGTGAGGTGCTGCATGATACAGGCACCTGCAAAAGGAAGGGGCTTTCAGGGAAAGAGACTGTCCTGAGAGGTACCTTTCCCTCCTGTAATCCACAGGAGTCCCTTTCCTCATCATCTTGCTGGATCTTGCTCCAATGCAATGGCCTGAGATGTCAGGGAACCTGATGTGGTGGTTCACGAGGTCACTTCCCATCCTGTGCCCCGTGATATCTTTTCCAGCCCCCCTTTGCCACAGGCATCATAACTGAACAATTCTCAGCTGGGAGAGGGGCAGAGGGCAGGGAATGGGGAGAGTAGAATTTCTGACCAAGCTCTGTTTCCATGTGAAGACTTTTGCTTTCCTCTTCCTCATTGTGGGCAGCTGCACCAATAGGGAGCTCTGGGAAGGACTGATGCTATTTCAGATAGCCATTGGCAAGAAGCCAACCCTGGAAGTGCTGCCTGGAGTTCAACACCCTGTGTTCACCTACCAGAAACCCCATCAGCTAATAAATCCTGTCACTAATTTCCACACTGCTAGAAATTTTCCTCCACAGGACTGTTTTCAAAGGCTCCTGCCAAGAAGATTCCTCCCGTGCCTTTCCAAGCTGACCCTCATTTATTGACACCTTTTGCTGATTAATTGCTAAGAGCAGTGCTGAGAAGTGTTATGCAAAACCCTCTCACTTACTTACATTAGAAACACCTCACTTCTGAGATTTTTTTTAAATGAAGTGACATTGCAAAAACTAAACAACCCCCCTAAACAATCTCTTACATAACATAAAACTATTTTATTAAGAAATCAGAAACTCTATTTCTTTTTAGTTAAACAGGTCCTTTTTTTTTTCTATGTCAGCGTCTTAAAGCCTTTTAGAAGACAACAAAGGAAAAATAATTTTACTGATAAAGATTTCCAGACTTCCTCCTCTTCTGAATCTTGTTCAATCCTAAAACACCAGTATATTGGCAGTTTGTAGATTTTGAGATAAGTAATACCATCACTATAAATAATATTTATAATTGCAGCCAGAAGGTTTCTCCAAGAAAAAATGTTTATGAAGCCTGAGGATGATTATTACCTTTTTTTTTTCTGTTTGATTGGAGTTCTCAGTGGTTGCAAACATGGTCCTGATTATCATATTAACCAGCAGGTGCAGTAATTACTGAAAGACAAACCTGCAGATTACCACTGTATTGAAGTTAGTAAAGAATCCCATTCTTAATTAACTTCACTAGAATATTTTCTTAGCCTGAAGACTCATAAGTAGATCTTGTTTTTAAAATCCCTTTCAGCCAAATGATCACTTAACTGATTTAAAATTAAGTATCTTAGTCAGGATATTTCTCAGGGATTGCATTTAAATTTTACTATAATATCAACTAGGGAAATATGTTTTTTTCCCAGCTTTGAAAAGAAGGGGAAAAAAGTAAACAAAACCTTTTTTTTAATGGGATTTTTTTTTTAATGTGAATTTAACACTTAGCCACCTTGGAAACTAGCATCGTTCATTTGCCCACTGATGGTAAGCATCACTACGTCAAATTACCCAGGTCATAGTTACCAGGTTTTGTATCTTTGCTCTATGAAATGCTCTGTCACTGCTGGGAGGCAAACCAGCGTTATCTCTTTCAATGAATGGTAATTTTTTCAAAGAATTACGTTTTTGAGAGAGGAGAAACCAAAATTTACACTTATTTCAGGAAAATTCTGCTAGCTTTTCATTCAATATTTTTTTTTCCAGTTTTTAATTTAGTTTTTCATGTGTTGGTTTCACCAGAATGGAACACCTTTTGCCTCACTGAGCTTTCTTCTTCACCGGAGCAGAACAACAGTAAAAAAACTGTCCCTATGGCTGAGGTGTTTACAGCAGCCAGCAGCGTTCCCTACAGAGGGACCAGCAGAGCTCACTTGAGTCTGCCCAGACATTTTCCAAAACAATGCACCATAAGAGGACTCTTCTGGAGCCCAGTGCTGAGACACTCGGGTTGGAAGCCCCTCTGGACAAGCCCGTGCAGCCCTGCAGTCGCAGCACTCGGCTGTGGGACACAGTGGGTGCGGTTGGTGTCCATGTGCTGACACAGGCAGGGCCAGGAGCTGAAGGGAAATGAAGAAAGGCTCCCACAGTTTTGTTTTTCTCTGGTATGGATGTTCTGTTTCCCCCAACTCTTCCATCTCCTATTGCTTACCCATCTCCTGTGGTTATACCGCAGTGCATAGTCCAGAAAAGATGGTCCAGGGCTCTTTCAAGAAAGTCTTTTTGCAGAGATGTTTCTATCGCAAGTGGACTTAGTAGGCAACGCAGGCTCATCCAGACTCAAATATCTCCTCAAGGACAGTGAGGGCATGAGGTAGGAGCTCCTGAAGGTGTGCCCCTTCTCAGCCTGCTCCTCATTTCAGCAGAGAGACAGTAAAGATGGAATGACTGTCTTGAGCACTGTAAAAAACCAAAACATGAAAACTTCAGTCTAATAAGTGTTTTGAGCTTAGTGGTGTCTACTTGAGCTGAGATATTTAATTTAAAAAGACATCTAAATTAAAGCATTCGTGTCTTTTTGAGGTAAAGATTCACTTTCAGAAAAAAGTAAAAAGAAGAAAGAAATTAAAAAGTATTATATAGGATTCTGTGGAGGTTTCTCAAGACAGAAACCCCATTCAGTATCCTGATAAAGCAGCTGTGTAGGAAAGATGAGTCCCTGGAGGAGGTCTGAAAGCCACCAGGACTTGTCTGAGTTTGAACACCAATGGTTATGACACGACGTTTTTCTCCAATTAATCTAATGACAGGGTAGGAAAAAAAAATCAGTGGAAGAGGAATTGGAAACTAAACTTTCGATATTCACATCCAGAAGGAACCCATGAGTCTGAATTCATCTGTTTTTAGGGTTGGCTGTTGCTTAAATATCCTGGATTCATAAAAAATGAAAATAAAAAAAATAAGATATAAGCTGGAAAAAAAATTTTGTAGTTTATAGAGGCCACTTACATGCTTTTTGAGCAATGCCATGTAATCTCTTACATGAGCAGGGCACTGGAAAGGAAAAGGCTATAATAATCACTACAAATTCTGCATCCTCAGGCAGGCGGCCTTCTGAAAAGTCATTCCACAAATTAGCCATAGAAATCCTTCCTTCTGGGAGGTACACTAAGTGGTGTGAGAAAAGCACTGTTTAAGTAATAGGATCTGAACGCTGATGGTCCTGCTTGTACTGCAGTGGCTTTTCACCCCATTTTCATGCCTACACGTCATCCTCACTCTGGTAATTACCTGCTCCTCAGAACAGCATAGTTCAGCTCCCAGCCCTAAGCACTTTGTTTACCCATCTTCAAACTGCTGTGAGGCTGAAGCACTGCTTTATAGCACTTTTCCTGGTATACATTACACTCTCCCAGATCAGAATTACCATGCTGCTTTTCAGGTTGGTTGTTTGGTTTTTTTTTTTTCCTTTTTTTTTATTTTTAAATCCTTTAATCAAGTCATCAGGAAGAAATTTTAGCAAGACAAAGGGAGAGAGCAAACGAAATGGCTCCATTATGAAATGAGAACAGATCTCACCCTGCCAATTCTTCAGCACGGTTGGGCTCTGCCCTTGTTTCGGAGGAAGCTGAGAGGGTTGTGGTGATACGTGCAGGCAAACAAGAAGTCTCTGGGGTGATATTGCTTTAATCACTTCAGTGAGTAGGAAAATCAGGCTTTGGTAAGTTGTCATGTAACGAGCTTATGAATAAAAAACAGTGAAGCAAAACCCGCTACATGGGGAGACTGTTACTTTCTAGAAGTCCTTGCAAACTTAATGCTGGGGGGCTTAGCCGAGTTTGTATATAATTACACTATTTAGTCATGGCGACATAAAGAAAAATAAGAGTCACTGGGCCCAGAATTGGGCACCTATATCCCATAGGAGAGAGATCTTCAGCCATGATCAGATGTATCTTGCCAGCTGAGGAAAAAACAAGCAATTTCTGGTCTTCCAGATAAAGAAACCTTTTTGTAAGGCCTAAGTTCAACAAGGTCTTTTCAGTAGGACATGACAAGCAACTGCTTATCAGAATGATGGGGGTTTCCTAATTGCTTCTGCTCCTATAGGCAGCCTCCTCTCTCAGCACAGTGAGGGGATCTGCTAATTATAGCCTGGGTGTTAATGTAACCTTTGGCATAACACAGGAGTACTTTAATTAGGTTGCTCTGAGACCTTCTGCATTTGTGCTCTCAGTACAAATTGCCGGAGGTTCTCTGTTGCTGTCTGCAGCACCAGGCTGTGGTGGAGCCACAGAGCCTGGTGAGGTACAGCTACAAGCAAACATATTAGTAAGCAAGTGGGACACCAAGGGGAATGGAAAAAAAGTGAGGAACAGGCAAAAATCCTACCTCTGTGGCTGTCATTGGGAGACTGTCTGGATTTTGTTCCATTTCATCATCCATATTATCATTTAAAGGGCATCTAATGACTGCTCAGACAGGATATTTTAGCTGTCCACACATTGCAATTGACCTAGAAAAGGTCAATTGATGTCCTACTGAAATCAGCAGGAGCTGATTAAACATGCAGCAATTGTGGCAAACAGTATTGGGTGGGAGAAACCAATGTCAGTCCACTAGCAACTTCAATAGGAACCTACCGATTTTCAGCTGAAATCATCCAGATGCTCTTGAAGTGCACCGGAGTTATACCATTAGCTTCAACAAGCTTCTAATCAGAGCACACAACTGGATAAGGCATAAAATTAACCCGTTAGTCTTCAAACACGGAAAAAATTATATTGGAAATGTGTTTTGTTTCATTTAGGCAGACGTGATTCCTCACTACCACCACCCTTCCCTTCATTTGTCCTCACTCCTTTCATTATCGGAATGCTAATGTAATGAAGTTAGCTCTCTTTGTTGTGGTACAAAAATTACAACTGAATGCTTAGAAGCATAATCTCTACCTTAACAAGGGTAGACATTAAAATTTTTTAAAAAGCTAAACCCCAGAAAAATAAGACATATAGCTTAAGCACACAAAAAGATATTGATAGAAGGATTTTATACATTACCTTAATAGTTGCAACTGGCAATTTCAGCAGCAGGATCAGAGAAAAAAAACAACAAAATGATGTCTTGCTTTGTGTTTGCAATCCTGGATGTAAGGGGAAAGGGAAAATGACACTACAAAATTCACTAATATTCTTGATTTAGATGAATATGCCCAGAATACTTGGAGTGATGAATATAACCAAGAGATGGCAGCAGTTCATGCACTATTCATTTACTTTACTTTGCAACACTATTTTCTTCCTGGAAGGTACAAAGAAATTAAGTTATGTTTAGCTTGTGATGCAAATAATTTCTGTTATTAAAGGAAAGGAGGGGCAGTGACAAAGGAGAGAGGGAGGAATATTCTGATGAAGGGATTTGAAAATTTGTCTTAGGCGCACATCTAAGGTCTCTCTTTGTAAAGAAATTGTATCAGTTTTTGAGAAATATCTCTGAATAACATTTCAAAGATGGCCAAATAAAATGAAACAAAGAACTTTATTTACAGTGCACTGGATGCAGCAGGCTGTGTGACTTAACCTTTGCATGCCCAGAACCCAAGGGACCAGTCTTTTTAAGGTTTCTTGATTTACATGACCACTCCTCCGCTCCTTTTCTTCCTTATAAGATGACACAGCCTTTCTTCTTGAGCTTGATGGGGTCTCCCGGTGCCGGTCCCATTCCTCCCTTGTCAAATCATCAGCCATGCTAAGTAGCTTATTAAGTCATTTGATCATGTTATCTCTTGGTAACAAGCTCTGGACAGGCTCATTGTTCTCGAGTTAGCCCTAATACATATAACGAGCAACCCCAACAAGCCCAGCCTCCCACAGCTGCAGGTAGACTTGCAGATAGCAGTAAGCAGAAGCAGCAATGCTCATTATTAAATAACTCTCCAGTTCCCCTAAACTACACAGTTTCTTAACATGATCAAACTCCAGCTTGTAATAAAACCGTCTTCATTTATTTCTCACAAGTTTGCTGTATAAAAGAGCTAAAAGCCAACTCCAGCTGGAAATTTTTTTTGGATGTACATATTGTACCATTATGCTAATAAGTGGTGAACACACATTTCCTGTGATCTGCTATGGTTCTA
Organism: Pseudotriccus pelzelni; assembly: GCA_035584735.1. NCBI lineage: Eukaryota > Metazoa > Chordata > Aves > Passeriformes > Tyrannidae > Pseudotriccus > Pseudotriccus pelzelni. The sequence goes on along the minus strand of JAWMRA010000162.1, from coordinate 25,451,458 downwards.
GGAACATAAATTCACATTCCATTTTCACATACAAGGATAATTGCAATCATGTGGAGAAATTAGATTTGCTTTGAAAGTGGGATCCTCTTAATGATGCTCCAGTGAGCATCTTCAGCTTTGCTTCTTCAAGGAGATACACTGCTTCAAGTTCAGAAATGGTGTGCTGAAGAGAGAGCCACAAGATTCGTGTTTGCTTACAAACATTTATTAAAAAAGAACTCCCTTGTACACTGATTTTATCTCAACTACGGATACTCAAAGATACTCTCTTTCTTCAGGACTACATCTTGTAAGGACGTCTTCCAGTGCCTTCTATCTTTTTTCATCTATGAAAATGTGACACCTGTAAAATCTAACCACTTTTTTTTTTTTTTTTGATAGGCAATATAATAAGAAAGCCAAAATGACCTCATTTGTGAGGGTAGATTACATCAAAGAGAATGTGGAATGGATGAGGCATTGCTACAAAAGTCAAAGGACAAAAACTGCCATTTTAATCACAAAAAGAACTGAACAGAGCAAAAAAGGCACACTCCAAACCCTTATTATTTTAAGGAGGATAATTTTGCATTAAGATACTGAGTTAAAACATCTTGAGGGATTCAGTACATATTTGGTGACTTGGGAAAAGATTATTACATCCATAGAAAACTTGGACCATAGATCAGTATTTCAAACAAATACAGGTAATCATGGACTTGTTTATGTGTCAGGTGTATACCTAGATAAATGTTCAAGAAACCCTAAGTTATCACTGGACTAAGTGCCTTTGCATTGCAATCAGCCAAGTCTACTATCACTGTCTTTCACAGTGTCAACAAATAATGCTTTGTCCTCTTCACTGCATCAGAATGCAGACGTTCCATCTAAAGTGGCTTTAGGTACGGTTTAACCCCAGTCTGTGGTACAGGTGGGTGAATGCTAAGCATTGCCCAAGCACCGCAGAGCTTCCAGTCTGGGTACGCTGTGTTGGTGCACATGTATAAGCACTGCAAATATACATTCATTTATCCCACAGATCTTCCCAGCATAGTCTGGAGTGAAGCAGAGTGGCTTAGTGCTACCTAAATGTTGCCAAAATCCTTGAGAAAGATGCTGGTCCAGGAAGAGCTTTCTGAGAGTCTTGCAAATGCTGAGACAAATGTAAAACCAGGTTCTCCAAGTGCTCTTTGCCTTGATGATCAGTGCATGCATTAAGTATGTGGAGAATCTGCCCTCTAGTTCCTTTCCATTCTGATTTTGTTATAAAGGGATGAAAATATCCAAATTCTACATGTCTTGTCTGTGTGCATTATGCACTGGCCTCCATAGTCAGGTTTTCTCTTATTTGCCTCCATCATATATTTTGCATTTCAGAGTCCAGAGTGATTCTGTTTCAAAAAGGAGAGGGTAATGCAAACCCCATTTGCAGTGTACTCCAGGTCATAATTCAGGATCAAAACTTTGAATCTTCCTAGGCCAGAGCTCAAATTCCTCATCTTTTGAGTAGTGACTTTAAAATCATAGGTAATTCAAAAGAAAGGATATGACAAAGGTAGATTTCTTTCTAAAGGTCTTTAGTAGTGCCTCATGATTGTTGTTGGCTGACTCTAATTAGCAGTTCTTACAGCATAGGGAACATTTCTGAATGTTTTTCAGAAATTAGTCTTTCTTCTGCTCTCTGCCAAGGACACAGTTAAATAATCTCAAGGACTTAATTCATGTGCTCTCAAAGTGACATAATGTGACATGGAACACTGTTCACTTGCAACTAACAAAAGCAGTAAAGCATGGAGATTGGAACTATAATATATTTATTTAGACTCCATTTCTCAAACAAGTTCTAATGCCACTAATTTATTTAAAAAAAAAAAAAAACAAACCTGAATGTGTCAAAATTCATATAATGAATTAATGTGCATTAAAAATTGGTGCAAATTAGGACTTCAAAATTGATTTAGTGATCAAGGGTCTGCAAAATCATTTGAGAAACTTTTGTGTCATCATGAATTTGCTTCATAAGTAATGTGGCATCCTTAGATGCTCATTTACAGGCAATAGCTATTGTCAAGCTACAGTTATTTTCAAAATTATCATGGGCCATAAATTCTTAATTTATTATAGAGATCCTATTCACTTTTCTTCAGTCTTCCACATCTTTGATTTTATGCTAATGTAATGCCACTGATTCTATTAGGGGCACAAGGATGTGAAACAGTAGTACCTCCTCGTTAAAGGGGATTTGAAAAGGAATTGTTTGAACAAGTCCATACACTACTGAAATAAGAATCCTAAATGGCAACTTTGCTGTTGTAGTCCAAAGTGCCTCTGGGGATCCAGGCCTGGAGCCATCATCTTCTTAAGCCAAGGATGACTACATACTCTATCAGTAGTACCAGGAGCAGTGTGGGCCACTGGTCCTATCTGTAGCTTTTTACTGATGTCTCTAGTGCCATGAAATACCTTGAAAAGACTTGTGACCTTAGAGCTGACACACTTTCCAGCTACACTGCTGGGTTCAATCAGGAAGAGCCTGGCAATAACATCTCCATACTTGTATAAGAAGTCCTTACAAAGCTCTTAGAACTCATGGAAGAAGTGGCCCATGGACCTTTATTGCAGCAGTGAGCCTTCTTGGGGCAGTTTCTAAGGTTTCTGAGATCCCTCTTGGAGGACTGACCATTACCACCTTAAAGTCTTCTCAGTCCATCCAGGCAGTGAAAGGATGCTTAGAAATCCTGGACACGAGCAAAGAATCCCTGTGAAGACCTCAAATGAAATTTGTGTGAAAAGTGCAAAGCATGACTGTAACAGGTGAAAATGCAGATAACATAGGCGAAAAAAAAGTAGGCTGGGAGAGCTGCGATTTTTGAGTAGATCTTTTCATATAGTCAAATCTTGTCTTAGTGCCAGCAATGTAGGAAGTCAGTGGGTGTCTGATTATCATCTCCTGAAGACAGAAAAATTGCTGTTGTAACAATTCTTTTCAAAATCAGATGAATTTTTAAATAATAATTGAGTGTATATATAGCAGCTTTCTTTGCTTTTTGGTTTTGTTTTTTTTTTCTTTCATTTCCCTCCACCTAGTTTTCCCATTCAAAAGTTTCACCTTCTCATACCATTGGCAGCTTGGAATAGGAATAATATATTTGTCTTCAGATTAAGTTCAGTATGTGTTTTGAACTACTTGGCAGGGGTGAGGGGAATCCCTCTGTAACGGCTTCTAAATAAATTCAGTATCAATTTAAACTATTAGAGGAAATTAAATCAAAATAATTAGGATATTAAAATACTTTGTGTATTTCCAATCACTGGTTTATTGCAAGTCTGGGTCTTTTCCAAGGAACAATAATAGAATGAATACATTAGAATGTTCCTTCCACTTAATATGAGACCATTTGCTCATGAAAAGATGATTGATAACTTGCATTAAACACAAAACCAGAATGATTTGCAAACATGCTTGAGGAGGGCCTGGAAGTAAAGGAGAATAAATGTCACATTAACAAAACATTACACAGATGCACATTCACACACACTAAGTGTATTAGCCAAATAAAAAAGAAAACAATATAAAAGCTTTCATAGCACCTCTTCTCATTAGAAAAATATACTAACCCATGCAATGTAACTGCTAAATGCACCCTGGCATGGGGAAAAAGAGAGATTTGGAGATTCTGATTGCTCTGAACCAATTCAAAAAAAGTAAGAGCAGGGTACAGGGAGAGATAAATGTAAGCTGATTGCAGTGGTAACTAAGATATTGGCTCTGTCTTTTTTCTGATCCCTCTACCAGAATGATGTCTTCAAAATTCTGTAGCCTGCTGGGACTAGGGATCATAAATAAGTTGGCACTGTGCAAGTCCTTGGTCTGTGGGAGTTTCCATGCTCTTCTGTCTGACAGAAAGAGTCTGCCTCTGATAGCTGCCACATTTAGTCTTGGGTCAGACTCAGGTTCCCAGTCTTGTTTGTTTCAAACCCTGGTGCACTGTCCAAGGCAGGGTTACACACAGGTTACCTACGGACAAGCTCCAGCCAGCTGGAGAGAGCAGGATTGCAGTCGAAGCCCAGACTGGTCTTGAGCAAAATACAGGAAGCTGAGCAGTATCACTTGAAGGGATCTCTCTGTATCTCTGTGACTCCTCAATGCCTTTCTAAGTAATAATTTTCTTTTTGTTCCTTCTGGGAAATAAGTGTAATTTACCATATCTTGCTATTAGCTTTCCTTTTCTTTCTTCTCCTCCTTGAAGATAAGAATTGCTGTACTGGATCAGACTAGGTCTGTCTGTCTCAGATGGTATCCATTTACAGATTTTTCTGGGAAGAATATCAGGAGCATCATAAACATTCAGCCACCTGTGGTACAATCCTTCACCTTTCTGAAGAGAGAATGAATATCACACCCCTTTTCTGTTCAATAGAGTCACTGCTTGGGAAGTCAGGTGTTCACAAAGTTGCCATGTCATCCAGCATGCCGCATGTAGGCACTACAAAAGAGTCTAGTTTCTGCTGCAAAGGTCCTTGCACCTTAACCTCCTAAGGCAATCAGTCTGTATGTAGGTAATGTAACCCAGCAAAGACAGAAGGGGAATGAAGACTGCTAGACATATCTACAGCCTACATAAATGGGGAAGCGAAGAATTCTGCTGTAGTGAATTTGAAATAAGGATTCTTCTATCAGGTGGACATGATGCTGCCAGCAAAAGACTCCAGTGAAAAATGTGTATTATAGAAGAGAATTCTGAGTAGAGGTCAAGATGCTGGATTTACTTGGCATTTGATAATACTGTAATCATTGTAGGAATATTATGTCCAGTTCTGGTGTTTGCGATTCAGGAAGGATATTGCCCATTGTTCTGAAAAAGAGAAATGAGTGAAGCAGTGAAAAACATGCCCAAAAGACAAATATTTAAAGAAATAAATCTATTAGTTTATAAAAGAGATAGAGTAGCTTCATTCCATTTTATACGGATTTCAGTGGGGAGGATGACTTTACTATTGAAACTCAAGCTGATAAAGCTACAGTGAACCCAGGGATTAGAATCCAAAGTTGAACAAACAATGTGTGATAAAATGTAAATTTTTAATAGGGAAGATATTCATCATTACAATAATGAAACAAGAACTTTCACAGTATCACTGGACGATTTTAGATTACCATCAAATGCTTATAAATTTTGCTCGCTTTTTTTCTTTCCTAAAATATTAGTTAAAGATGCAGTTAAAGAGACTGTAGTTCAAACTAGTTGTAATATCCACATTATACAAGTAATCCCTTAGAAGTGCACTTTGGGTCCCTTATGGATTTTATAATGTAGAAGCTGATGAGTCCTGAAATACTTAAGGATGTTCAGCTGCAGCTAGTGGAGCACAACTCTATCTCTGCAAACATATTTCAGTGCTAAGGCACAGCAAAACCATACCTGATGCAGTGGACCATTGATATTTGAAAGTAAATCCCTTGGTTTTTAATTTATATGCCCTAAGATCCCTGTTTAAAAATGTGTTTCCTTTCTCCTAACTCACTGCATAACTCCCTGCTAATCCTCCTCATTTACACTGAATATTAGCTTTATGGAGAATAGTATTAATTAATCCTGCATAACTATAATTTAGTGGCTGGGCTGCACCACAGCAAGAGAATTAACATGGTACTGGGTGCCAGGTTATCAGATCCATTTTCTGGGTAAGTCCTATTGTGTTCTGTAGGACAGGCACGGCACACAACAAATTTAATTACACAGCCTTTCAATCAGTCTGCTTGTAAGCTTGAAAACTATCTTTTAGTTCTTTCACTTTACAGAAAGCAATGCTTTCTCTGAAGCCACTCTTGCACAGTACTTGACTAGCTGTTCATTCTACTTGGACACTAACTGTTGGTAGTAGCTAATGACTAATGATCTTTCCTGCAAGGTCATATCCTTATTGACACCAGGGTTTATAAACATTCTTCTAAATCAGTAAGGATTGGTAGTAAAGATCATGATTTACAGCAAACATCTCACTTTCTTTATAAAATATAAATAAACATATAAAAATAAAAATATTGCACTAATTAATAGCATGGACAAATAGAAAATTAAATAAAAATAAATAGATAAATGAACAAATACAGTCTCTAGTTCCTTTAAGGATGAAGTGTGATGTTGTCATACATCATTCTGCCCAGTGGGGGACAATGCTTACCTTTTAAGGATTGTCCATTAAAAGGCCTGGCTTATACTGCTGGGCCTGGCAGTGACCTACCTCAATGGATCCTTCTGACTTTCTCTGCCTGATCCCTCTGTTGCTCTTCTCTCCTGGCTTTGTTCACTATCCTAACACCAACACCCCCACAGAAACCCATCCCATGAAGGTGACTCTCAGGTTGTGTCAGTACTTTTGAGTGGATCCAAGTGTATTTTAAAGGGGTACCTCAGATCTACAGTACCATGGATTGTCCTTTGGAAGTTCCTCTCCGGGATTAACAGTAATAGGCTCCTACTTTTGATGGTTTGGTTAAGTACTTTAAATTCATTAAAAGATCTGGACTCATGCCTGCTTATTTCCCGTCTCTGTCACCTAAGAAAAAAGGGATGGCATTGTAAGGGAGGCTTTTAGGCTAAAATATAGATGTATATATCACTGTATTTCACCAAGAAAGTAAAAAGCAAACCCATCCAAGTGAAAACAGTCAGATGTGAGAACAGCAGCACAAGACTACAAAGGGAATGCTGGAGATTCTCCTTGTTTCATTATTTATATTTTCCCACAGTGGCAAAAAATCACATTCCTATATTCCCTATAAAATATAATGCACTTAATTGATCTAAGTAATTTCAAGGCTGCTGATTAGCAGAAGCCTCTAGAGTGGAATACTCTGACTTAATGATCACATAAAATTGCTCAAAGTGTTTTTAATGTCATTGTAATTTCTGAGTTTATTTAATAGTTGAGGGGGAGAGAGGGTAACATTAAGAGTCATCTGCGTGGCTTGCATGACTGTATATAACAAATGAGACACGTGTATGCCACAAGAACCATTATTTTAAAATGGCTGCAGTAAAAATGCAGTTATATTGAGCATTTGCTTTAGGCCATGACACAGTCTAATGACAATGATGTTGCATTAGGATTCAGGACACCTCAGATTTGTTTCCAAGTGTTTGACCTTTTAACAAGTCAGATCTCTTCTTGATTCCACTGATTCCTTCCTATTTCTTTCTCAAACTCATCCATTCAGTTCATAAAAACTTCATCCTAGAGCTGTATAGTTGTAATCCATTTTATACCTGCAGAGTATAAAGACACTTCTGTATATATTTTTATTGAAAACAGGATAATAGAATGGTCTGGGTTGGAAGGGACCATGGGCAGGAACATCAGGTTGTTCAGGGTCCAATCCAACCTGGCCTTGAACACTTCCAGGGATGGGGGAGCCACAGCTTCTCTGGGCAGCCTGTTCCAGTGCCTCACCACCCTCACAGTAAAGAATTTCTTCCTAATACCTAATCTAAACCTACTCTCTGTCAGCTTTAAGCCACTGCCCCCTGTTCTGTCATTATATGCCCTTGGAAAAAGTCTCTCCAGCTTTCTTTTAGCCTCTTTAGGTACAGGAAAGTGCTCTAAGGTCTGCCCAGAACCTTCTCCAGGCTAACAACCCCAGCTCTCTCAGCCTGTCTTCATAGCAGAGGTGTTCTAGCCCTTTCATCACCTTTGTGGCCTCCTCTGGACTCACTCCAGCAGGTCCATGTCCTTATATTGGGACAGTTTTTTCGGTGCAGGTGCCCTCACTGATTTCAAAACAATGGTAAGTGGAGTAGCAGCAAATCTTGCTGGGTACCTTTATTCTCCCCAACCTTGTGTTTGCCTGCAGCTGAAGTCTTTTCACTGATTCCTACCAACACTGTTCAGAATTATTTTGCCATAATAAAACAAGAATTAACATTTTAAATCTAACTCCACATTCTTCTCTACACCTTCTACCCCTCTGCTCTGTTTGAAGTTATTTTAATCTCCTCTCAACCTTGCCATTTTTTTTCCTATTGGACTTGTCTAATTTGCCTCATTTCTAAGTCATAATGATATCCTCAAGACACCAATTCATAACTTCCTCATGTTGAAATTGTTCATTAAAATCTAATTTTTACCTTCTAATTCTATTTTTTTTTTAGCTAATGAAATCAGAGTAATTATAAATATCCATCTTGCAACATTGTATATTGACAGTTGAATATAAAGACTCGGAATGGAAGAAAAGCATCACTGGAGAACTTCTTTCCTGTAGCTGCAAAGAAAATCAGCTCAATCATAAATATATAGATTAAAAATCGCTCACCTAAATTCAGCTCAATATTAACTTTATACTGCCATTAAGATTTGCCTGAACATGGACTGTAAGGACCATATCTAATTTCACATGAGATATGTTTAGTTTGCTCAGATCCATTATTTAACAAAGAGAACTGAACTGCTCAGAAAGGAAGGTACAGCTCATACTGTATTTGATACAGAGTTCAACAAGAGCTTTAACATCTTCCAAAAATAATAGAATATATTGAAGTAAAGACTCACTCAGGAGAACTTTTAGTACTTTTTTTCTAGTCTTATTTTACTCGATGATTCTAGACTAGATTAGTAGCTAAATCTTATAGGCTCACACTCTACTAACCCTCCCAGTGACACTTAAAAACTACCCCCTAATCTTATAAAGTTATAGGAAAATTTTTTTTATATTTTAAAATTTTTTCAACCCTTGCTAGAAGTTATAGACACTGATGGATATTAATATACTGATGAAACAGTCTGAAAAATGTAAGGATGGGGAAGGACAATCAGGCTCGTTATAGGTTAAGGTATTAACACCACAGGACCGAGATCCCATTTGCAATTCTGCAGTGACAGATCCTTTCAAGAAGGTGTAGTTTGGAGAGATGGATGGTAGTTCTGCAGATACACCATTTTCAAACAGGCTTTGGAAAATCACAGGTAAGGTATTGTAAGGATGATCAAATAGTTACATTGTTATTAAAAAATAAAATAAAATTGTTGAAACCAAAATTACGAATGTGATGTGATCCATTTGTATAAACTTCCTGTTGTTCCCTGCCTAGTTTTTTGCCAGACTTCTGAAGTGTGGGAATGATCACTTTTTGTTTGCACTCTAGTGAGGCAATCAAGCCTCAGATTGCTTTCTTTGCAAATAGGCCCTGCTGGTCTTCCAGTTCTGTCTACAGAGCTGAGAGAGTCTGAACGAGCTGAAAGCCCCAGCCCAAGGCAAAGTTCATGTCCTGACTGTAATCTGCAATCTGAGAAGCAAGGAGGTTTCAACTCCACTGTAACTGGGAATTGACTTAAAGATGATGAGTGAAGTTTAACTGCCTTTTTTTTCTTTTTTTGGATCTAAGAGCTTAGACTCCTAGATTAGTCCTTATTCTAATTTTTCAACATTATACAAAGAAATACCCTGATGTTCTCCATATTTTTTTTTCAAATGAAGCAGTAGATATAGCCACTGAGGAACGCAAAGATGTTAGGCAGATATTCTTTACTCAGAGTGCTTCAGCCACAACAGAGATGTTCTCTCACTCCATATTTTACCCAACAGCTCAGAAGATAAGTTTGTCTAGTGAAGGCAGCTGATGTCATCATTGCCAGTCCCCACAAAGTACAATTATTTTGATTCATACAATCTGCCTCTGTGATGAGATGCCTCATAGTAAAGATATACTAACCACTAATACAACTATTTAGTTATTATGGCTTAATGATTCTAAATTAATTTTAATCAAAAGCTGCAGTGTTGGCTGGTTTGATATCTGTTGGCCTAAAAAATAGTGTTCTTGGCAACAGACCAATGAATTCACAGAGCAAACACAAGGGAGTCTTGTTTCAGACCCAACATCCGTCAAAGGAAGGTATTCTTCATGGACATTTAGTCACTGCAGAGAGAATGGAGAATAGTGTGATTCAGTGGCAGAGACAAGAGAGTCCTGCATGGCAGAGACAGGAGAGTCCTGCATGTCAGAGCATGTTCAGGCGAGCGTTCCCTGAGGACAAGGATAGGCTGATCATCCAGAAATTTGCAGCTGCAATTTTTCAAGCCAGAATTGTGGGCATTCGTCTGCAGATTTTTTGTAGTAGGTCCTGATGAGATAACTGCTGGGCCACTGACATTGGTTGGCACCCAGGATTGCAATGACTCTGGATTTATAATTCATTAGCTCTTGTGAAAACAACATAAGAATTTCATCTTGTCACAGTCAAAAAACTTCACACCATGCAAATGTCTGTTCTACTTCAAAGCAGGGAATCGTGAACCCCTGTGGCAGCCTGCTGGCTCTGACTTTACTTGGAATAATGCAGAAGGGTTATTCTGGAAGCCAGCTTTTGTTTGGAAATGAAAAGGATCTGGAAATTACTGCACTTGAGTAATAAGATGAACTGAAATAGTATCAAACGAAGGAGTCTTACAACAGCTATCACTTACTTCTGCTGCCAGTTTAGTGGTGTTAATACAGTGCATTTCAGAGGTGTCAGCACATGACTTTTCCAGAAGATGTAAACAACAGAATAAGTATTTTGAAAGCACTGAACTTGGAAAACAGTACTTACAATATTTTGGGAAAAGCTAGTGAAGAGAGGATATCTAAGAATAATCGGGACCTTGGAATGTCTGTTTTAAACCCAGTGCTCAGTCAACAAGCTTTTGTATCAGGAAGGACCAACTACAAAGATTGCCAGATCAGTTAGGCCAAATCAGGTCCACACTGCAGTACAGAGCTAAACAAAGAACAGATATAATTGTCTGATGTCTTCCTCTGAGCACTGAGATCCACAATGAAAATGCACAGATGCCAATGTACTGTCTTGTCTGTCCCACTGGAAAACCTTAAAGAAGGATTAGTATTTTTCTGACAGATCAAAAAGGCAACAGAACTATGGGCAATTGATTCTCTAGTGCACTCTGACCTATTTTGTAATTTTCCTGTGAATTATTAGACCCACTGTCTTTTGGTATCATTGGTGCAGAGCCCACATCCATGCCAGTACCCTGAGTGCTATTGCCAGCAATTTGTGTGATTCATCAAGGAGCCATAATGGGTTTTATTTAATTTATCCTTCTATTCCATGACCTATGATGCAACTCTATATATAATACTATAAATAAACCATCTCCTCTCACCAGCCTTTTCCCCAGGTTTAGACACCAGATGCATGTGAAGAAAAGATAATGAAGCAGAAGAACATAACTGTGCCTTTTAAAAGGCCTTGGCTGGCATCATCCCACCTAACTGCACACACCTAAGCAGAAAATCTGATTAGGGTGTCTGGTCACCTTTGGGAACTCAAGTCTTCAGTGAAGAGACATGCGTTGATCTGAAGAGATATTTTGATCTCAAGTGCAACTACTTCTGTCAAGGTCTTTTTGTCCATTTCTTGCAGTGGGAGTGCATGACATCTGAGCACCTGACTTGAAAACCTCTTTCCAACCTCCTCTCTCCCTCCCCTCCCCACTGAGTGGGAACTCACAGTGTTTGGATTTTGTATTATTTCCATTCTCTATCATATTATCCCTATTTCTCTTCCTCTGAACTCTCAAATTCTTCCTCTACATGTAACTTTTTTCTATCTTCCATTTTCTCTGTATACAGTATTCGTTTCCTTTGATTCTTACTTTTTCACTCATTGCACCCTCAGCTGTTCAGTTCCTTTCTCTCTCTGTTTGTGTATTATGTATTTAAGTGGACACTGATTTAATAGTCCGTTTTCCCAAAATTAGTCTTAAAGAAATTAAAAACTGGATGGAACTTGGCTACTGATATCAGATTTGTTAATTCTGCTAACTGAAAAGAAGATATTTTAAAAATATATATGAAAACATCATTACAAATTTTATCTTTTCAGTGGCATTTTTTGTCAAAGAATGAAAAGGAGTTTTAAAGCTAAAAAATATTTCCCCTTCAAAAGAGTTTTTTTATTTCTTACATGATAACAAAAGAACTCCAGTAAAAAAAATTTCAGAACTATTAATTTCAAGTTTAACAAAATACCTCAGTGAGATTTAAAATGAGAATTTTATTGGTTTTAGATTTTGTGTTTTTAAAAGTTTGTTGCCATTAAACTGTGAGCCATTTTTAAATCATTTTTTGGTCCACCACAGAAATGAAAGATCTATTATTCCCCAAATTTTGTTTTCAGTTCCTCCTTTCCTTCTATTTTTGAATTGTCAATTTTCTCTTTGTCTGGTTGCCATCAACATTATATTGTCTCTACATGATCTAGTCCAGCCTCTCACACAATAGCACTCACCGGTCTATGAACACTAACAAATTAATGCTATATTCGATGGAATGAAGCAGTTCTGTTGAAAGAGATTAAGGGCTAGCAACAGAGAAATCATAGATGAATTTACAATGTGATAACAACAGCAAAAGGAAGGGAATGCAATCTTAGGCTATGGTCAGAGAGACAATACATTATGGAGAAAAAAAAAAAGGCCAATAATTTTCCTCTGTGCAGCTTGACTATGACTGCACCTGGACCATTATATTCATGCCAGGGCACTAGAAGAGATACTGATAAACGAGTTACAGAGAGAAGTGCTGGAGCAAGCAGGGGATTTACTGGGGAAAGTTTAAATGAGATAAATAAGACAGCTGTGCTCCTCTGGGCACTGAGCTGGGAGCAAAGCATGTGCTGTCAAGGACTGGGATGTGAAGCAAGCTTCCAAAGAAGGTCAGAGCACCACTGACCTGCATCTATGTCTGCATCTGCATCTACAGCTACAGCTACATCCTCCCTTTTCCTTCACCTGTTCTCTCAGGATAAAACCTCCTGAAATTAAGTTTTCTGACAACCAAGATACATAACCAAATTCCTCCTTGTCTGTGGGCAGAATCTTTACCCTCAGAAGAACAATGCTCCAGATCATCTGCCAGAAGTCATCTCTGTTCGGCTGCATGGGCTGGACCTTTGGGAACAGTTCAACCCATTCTTTGCCTGTCACAGCTGGGAGAGGCAAACGCCAAAAATGGATGAGGGAAAAAGTCCATCAGGATACTTAAAGAATGGGCTACAATAAACAACAGTATTAATGGAATGATGCAAGGCCCAGTCAAGATCAAAGTCCAGATATTCTTTGGTTGTTCAAATATGTACTGTGGAAAGCTTTGAAATATCAAGCATTTAAGCAAACAGCTTGTGACAGAATTTAATATGTTTGTATGAGATTATGCAGAACATTTGCTTTTCATGATGCTTTGAGAACATCTGCACTGCTCCTGCACAAGCTCTAAAATTGTACTTCTGCAAGCAATCTGCCCCCCCAGAAAAGACACACTGCACTTCACCACAGAATCAGTAGGCTACTGCCCTAGCCCCAGAGAGTTTCTTTCCTGGTTTCCGTGGCACATCTGAGGAAGAACAACATTTTTACAGTAAGAAACTAGGAGTTGAGAGTAGGTATAGGAACCAAAATTTCTGTGTTGATCATAGGAAGAGCTTGGTTTTCCAGGGCTGAGTACTTCTGGTGCAGGGAGCACATGTATGAGGGTAATTGCCACGCAGACAGGAAACCACATGCCCGTACACAGGTGGGAAAAGGACACAATCCAGCTCTTACCAACACTTGGCTTCTTTAAGGAAGATTCCACTCTTCAGTGTTTTCAATGCTGCATTTTTTTAGCTCTGTTAAGGCTTTATTCTCTGTCTTAATTTCCTTTGTTCTTCACTGTGTCTCTGGAGACACAGACTTGAGAAGCCAGTAGCTACCTGGTGAAGCTACAGAAGTGTGGTGCAGTGGAAGACTGTCTCTGGAGGCCAATGCTGCAACCTCATTGCCACATTGCCAGGGAGAGCTCATCTGAGAGGTCTGAGCATGGTCCTGTGATCTGCAAGAGCACAGAAGAAACAGAGAGATCGAGGATTTAATCAACTGAACTGACTTGAAAATAGCCCACACTCAGCTGAATGTCCTCAGTGGAGGTATGTGGTGACAGCAAGAGATACTGTCTTGAGTGGGAGCCCCTGGTGGCCTAGTGGTTAGATCGCAGGACCTTCACCGCTGAGGCCTGGGTTCGATTCCCAGCCAGGGA
>JAWMRA010000162.1:25190180-25437304 GCA_035584735.1 Pseudotriccus pelzelni | reverse complement strand
AAAAATCCAATGCGCAGGCTGGAAGGTGTAAAGACCTTCCCCGGTTCTTCGTTCGCGAAGACTGGCCATTTACTTACTTTACTGTCTTGAGTACCACAGAAAGAAAGTAAAACCATTGCCATTTTATAGGGAGAAAATGTATGTAGGAGATTTTATTAGGAGAAATGGGAAAAAATCAAAGTATAATGTATATATCCAGGAGGTATTTGAAGCTGAGAATTAGTTGTGCAGTAAGAAGTAGAACTCACTAACTGGCCCAACTATCATTTAGGAATCCACAGTGAAATGGCTAATTTATTATACAAATTAAACCAAGGCAGAATAAGGCATTCTGTTTAATCATAAAGATTTGGGGGTGAAAGTCTTGTATTTTTGAGCAACACTGAATATTCTATCAAGTCAAATCTCCTCACTTAAATGAAGGTATTAAAATAGAGGGAAGAAAGTAAAAGAGGTCACACTTTTATCAGGTTTACTTTCAAGTAGTTAGTCACTAACTCTTTGGGCTTTTCATGAGATAAACTGTCTCAAGCTTCTCTTGGAGCTAACTCAGCTGCTACATGGTATAAGTAGTGTCTAGTTAAATGACTTAAATAAACCAAGAAAGGTCAGGATTTACTGTCAATATTTCTATCTGGAGACTGAGTATGTTTTCTTTTTCTCTGCTCCCATAATGTAATATCTCTATATGCTCTTAGTGACATCAGCAGTAAGTTGAATAAGTGCTTGATTCGCCAATTGGCTCACAAGTGGAGATGATTCCTATCTTCACAGTTAGGAAAAGTGTCTACTATGAGGAATCTGCAGTATATTTCAAGTCTTAATCACAAGAAGCCTGAAGTGTGTGCAATACTATTTCCTTCAAGGAACTTTATGTGTTAATTATGGTTAATGGCCAAATTCGTGAGGATTATGTTAAAACTATAGCCCTTTAGCCAGTAAGACACTAAATCTCTCACATCTTAACAACTTTCATGTTTTACCTGGCCTGTGATTGCTTTCTCAACTCAGTTGGATTGCGGGAAGGATGCAAAGATAATGTGATTCCTTGAACTTCTCAGCTCATCCTGACCTCAATTGTTTCACTAGAAATAGGTGGGGTGAAAGAAATGTCAGCCACCTGAGTCTTCTTCTCTCCCTATTTCAAGCAGTTTGAGAGAAAAAGTTACAGAGCAGATGAACACAGCTTTGTCACTGGTAAGGGAGCCAGTGGCTTCAGACCTTTTTTTCCCTTTTGTTGTCAGTGAAGTTCAGTGTGTGACATACTGCACCAGACCTGGGCACGCTTTGGCTTTTGAAGGCCTCGTCCAAACTTTTAGTAAGTGAATTGAAACTATCCACGGAGTTCACAGGCTTGGGATTTGGCTTTAACACTGCTGGCTTATAGCCATTATTTTAAGATCCAGACTCTCATCCAAAAGTTCCTAAATTTTAGAGATGCTTCTGTGAAGAGTTCCTTGGGGAAGTGTCATTATTTCTAATCAATTTTTAGGATTCACAAAGTAAGCTGCTGTTGATTACATGATTTATACATACTCTCCACAGACTTGGAGGGTCTTCATGCATTATTTTACAGTGGTTTTTGCTTATTAAGGAAACTGCATGATAATAGTGGTTTCAATTACAAGCCTATTAGGTAGGTAATTGACAACACAAGTGTACTACAAAGTTACACTCTGCTTGCTTCAATACAAGTGCTGTGCTGTTTTTTTAAGCAGGCAGTGCTGATAATTAGTGCATAAATTATTTCTTAATTAACTACTTTCATCAGAATTCCAGTTTCACTCAACAAATAAGTTGGCCAAGAGTTCATTTGTCTCTTTGCCTTCCCCCTCCTCTTTATCATCTCCCATGATTAGAAACTGTTCATCTGGACCGCAGTCTTGCCCAGACCATGGCAGCAGATGCATACTGTCAGTTGTAATGTCAGCAATTAGATCTCTTTCAAGCTCAAAGATGCAGCAGGTCACTGAAAACAAGAGTGACAACGCTTGAAAGTAGATTCCAAGTCTGACCCTTGAGAGATGCTTCTAAGGGAGTCATGGGTATTCAGTTCAGTCTAAAGACTCTCAGAGACTTCTTGGGACAATTGCAAATGAGATTTCAAATGCCTTACAAGTTTTAACTAGTATTCCTAATTAATATGAAAAGTCAATAGTGTTCAAATCCTGTGTGAAAGGATACACACCAAATAATTTTTTTTTTTTTTTTTAAGTGAGGAAAATACCAGGAACAGAATCTGGATGTTCCTTATATCCTCTTTATATTAATCAGAAAAATGTACAAGTTTTAGAAAACTTTCCTCTGTGAAAGACTGAACACAAAAGAAGAGCAAGCACTATTCTCTTTTAAAACTTTTAACCAGTGTATTAAGAAACTGCTCCATTTATCTCTGAAACATTCATTATAGTCCAGCTGTGACAATAAATACGATTCTTGTATTTGTAATTGTTCTTAAACCTTTAGGCTTTCCTAGACAGCTGCATAAGATAGAAGCTGAACTTTGTTTCTCAAAGAAAGTCTTACATATGCTTTTCATAAAATAAAGAAAGCTTAGTTTACTCATGACCAACTCAGGGTGCCATTGTGAGCTTTTGATTGTAGTTGAATTTCTGATCTCCCGTGGTAAGATAGAATAGATTTATTTTACATTCCAATATCTGAACTGTCTGCTATGGAGTTGGAAATACTGTCACAGCAGTTCAGAGAATTAGCAAATCATAATTTTTGGTCTGGTTGCCACTGATCTTGTTGCTTTCATTACCATAGCTCATGGCAAATCCCCAACATCTAGTGTGTTCTATGTCATTTCACTCTATTTAACTCATTTAGGTGTGCCCTCCAGCTTTTCCAGGAGGGGAGATGCATGAAAAGTCTCCTTTCACAGTAACAATTTTTCTTTAATCTCTGAGTGTAAGATGATCTATAATTAGCAGTTTGATCCATTCTGTTGAGAGAGATTCTGGTAAGACAAATAAGGAAATGAAACTTGTTTCATCTTTGCCTTCAAAATGTTGCTTCTCTTGTAGCAGCTCGAAAGGAGAGGGAAAAAGAAGCAAGTACATTAGAATATTGCCAGGATCCAGAGAGTATGAGCTTTAGTGTTTGTTGGATAACAGGCACAGTAAAGAAAACAAAAACCCTGGGGTCCTTGTTCACCCATGGGAAAAAAAATGGCATCACTGATGGCAAACATATTCCCTGACTCAATGCAGGTGAATCGCATTGCCTATTTTCCTACCCCCCAACACCGTTCTCCTTGGACTGGAGAACAGATAGAACCCTCTCACCCAGGATCTGCTCCTCTGTGAGAGCCTCACAAGAGGGTGGAAGGGTCAAACGATACACTAGTTAGCAGTTAATTAAGAGATCTGCTTTCAGTGGCCAGGAAAACAGATCTAACTCACAGGAGATAGTTGTGATGGACAGGTGATTTTCTGCAATAACCATATATTAATGTTGTGTGTTTTCACTATTCAAAGTTTCTGGGTGAAACCATCATTGCTAACAAAGTAATGTGGCAGTATAAAATGCAAGTTTACCTGCAATCCCAGGGAAATCCTGCTGATCCTAATGCTACTAATCTTGTGATGGCATGTGATTGACAATCAGAAGTTAGCAGAATATTGAATGTCCTGCAGTTCACTAGACTGCCTAGAACCTAGTTACCTGATAAAAAAATTAATTTCAATTATTAAGCCCTTCTCAAGATTTCAGTTTTTCAGGGGATGTGTTTGCAACAGTCTGTCAATAATCGTTTCTGACTGGAAAAACCTTGAATGAGGGATTCTTTTTCTCAGCTGTTTTGAACATTCCTATAACACTGGAGATCTGACTGTAAATAATTCTATCTTTTAATGTAATTTATTAAATGCTTTATTTAATATATTTTATTAATTATTTATGTAAAATTTAAATTATTTTGTTTAATTCTATTTATTTTTTATTTGCATTCCCTGAGTTGTTTGTTTAAGCTTAAATTTCAAACTCCAAGTTTCAAGTTTCTTTTTCAGTTTAATATTTAATTCTTAGATGCTGAAATAATGTTTTCTTTTTCTTACTTTAGTTCACAAGATTAGGCCCACAGTCCATTTTAGGCATTTCTGTCTGGGAAAAAAAAAACAAACATCACCAGTGAATAAGGGGAGCAGATATTCAGTATTAAACTGATAAATATTTATCACAAAATAGGAGGTTCAGAAATCCTCAGGAAAAGAAACTCGGTCATTTCATGTCACCTACTTAGAATGACAATGTTACAGTTTGTGTAAAAACTGAAATTAAGATTACAATTGCTTCTAAATTACAAAGCACACATGCACAGAAATTAATAAAACCCAGAAATAGAAAGGGCAACAACAATGGGATACACAGGGGTTTTGATTGTTTCAGCATGTGGCCTAAAATGTGGCAGATTCAGCAAAGATGCAGATTTGCATAATGTAATGAGACTGGAACCAAAGTAGCAGGAAGACAGACCGAGTGCTAATTAACTAGACACTGCAGTAAAAGCACCAGGATGGCAGGACAGTACAATGCAGAAAAACATTCCAGGGACAAACGGATAGCAGTGTTAATTGCATTAGAAAAATCCCCAAAC
Organism: Pseudotriccus pelzelni; assembly: GCA_035584735.1. Lineage (NCBI taxonomy): Eukaryota > Metazoa > Chordata > Aves > Passeriformes > Tyrannidae > Pseudotriccus > Pseudotriccus pelzelni. Next base: position 25,432,704 of record JAWMRA010000162.1, on the reverse strand, counting down.
CCTACTATCTAAAATGTCTCTGGAGCTATTGCTGAAAACTTTAGCAGAGCATTCAAGAAGTTTAGTGTTAGATGGAATTTGTTTAGAGCTATACAGCTAGACTGGCAAAGAACCTGATTAGTCGTTTTCTGAGTGGAGCCAGCCCAAACCTACAGCTTAGTGCAACAGCACTGCAGTGGATGGCGAGAATTAAATCCTCCATCCCCTCTGGAAATGCCTGCTGTTTGTAGCTTGCCTTATTTTTAATCTGTGTATGCAGAACACTGAAGACACCCTGTAAAGAACTCCATGCCCACTTTGTTTGGTGTTCTGGCACTGTGCCATGGCTGCTAAGGAATAGTTTGTCCCTTTTCCCTTATTCTGAGGATGGAAATTTGAGACTGGATTATTGTCTCTTGTACATAGAGTATCTCTAATCACCCAGAAAATCCTAATGGTTTCATATGCCTTTTTCTTACCTTCAGGATTCTATAACCAGACCTAAATTGATTAAAAGCTTTTTAAATAAAAGAATCATTAATATTTAAATTCTGCTATAAAACTTAGACATGTATATGTGTCTATTTTACACAAATATCTACCATCACCTATCAATAATTTAGGCAAGTGAGTTTCTTTAGACACCTCCAGCAGTTATATTAACCCAATCCTTTCTTTCATTCTAAGGAATGAATGAGTAGCTGTGGGTGTGTGGATAATTGTACAAGGGCAGAATCAATTCTGCAGGACTGCTGTGCTTCCCATGTACCATGCTCATGGAGAGGAAGAGCAGCAGAAGAACATGCTTCCCAAGCTCAAGGCCAGCTGCAGAAGCATCTTGTAAACTCAAGCAGCAGTATTTTATGATTTTAACTCTGACATGCTGCTCTACAGCCTGACATCTAAAGTGTAACCCTCACAGTGGTGCAATTACCTTTTCTCAAGGTAGAACCTAATCTTCCCCTTAGCAGCCTGTTTAGAGGGAACAAAACTCATTTAGAAGGCACAAGGTGAGCCCATTTTCTGGGACGAGCTCCAGGAAAACTTTAAGACACTTACATTTTGCTTTCATTAAATATGTGGTTCTTCAATGAGTGTGTTAGGTGAGCAGGAAAGACTTGCAAATCCTGCTTAGCAGCTGGAAATAATGATGCATTATCAGATGTGGTACACTGTTGTTCCATCTACTGCCACCTGACCTCAGAACTGTTTGAGGAGTGAAGAAATGTTCTTTACAAACGAAATTCTGAAATCTGAAAATGAGAGATCATAGGTAATAGGTGTGATAAAAACATTTTGACAATCTTATTCGAAAAAAGGGAAAAATTATTCCCAAATAATTTATGCAGTAGGTAATAGACATATTAGTTGAGCAGGCTGGCCAGAATCTTTTTTTAGCTGTTGTAAATGACTGCACTCCACATACCTAACTTCACATGAGGATATTCCTTTTTCTTAATTTTCAGCGAATTGCAACTTGCTCTCACATATGGAGCTTAGACAGCCTTTGGAACTCACTGAGAGAAGAAATGGAACAAATGTTTCTCAATCAGATAAGAGAAGAAATGAATCCCAATCTGAAAGTTTTAGTCAAATGGGTAAGTGAAAAGTTCTGCTTGATTGTTAAAAGACCCCCAAAACTCAGCCCAAATGCTTACATTTCAGGAGTTTCTGAGATGTGAACACTGAAATGGTCTTTTCTGTTCATTAACTGTGGATTGGTGAGGAAATCAGGACCCTGGGACATTAAAAATATTATGTCATCAACTCTCTCCTGGAATACTGTTCAGTGAAGACCTGGGTTCATCTGAAGGCAGACAAATAGGGATGCTGAGATGAAAAAAACCATAAAATGAAATCATGTTGAGATGGGAAGAGGTAGGGGAAGGGGACCTCTTTTTCTCTCCTCTTCTTTTCCTTCCTTTCAGGCTCATTAATGTTAATGTACATCAAGCCATCCAGGCAGAATTAAAGCTGATTACTTCATATAATGTGATCCACCACATCCCTAGTGACTGCTCCCAGGAAAACTGGGAATGTCAGAGGTTTCTGCATACCTGATAAAAAAATCAAACTATGAAATCCATCAGCTCCATTTGCATTTGATATCAGTGAGAGGTTGGATCTGGCATTTCTTATTCTTCTAATTTCATATCAATATTTTCAATCAGAAGACACAATCCTTCCAATTTTTCCTTGGTCCTGCCACATTCGAAGTACATCTTCCCTCTGGGAACTGCCAATGACTTTTCCAGAGGTGAAAGATGCTGTGTAGGGACTTTCTACTCATAAACAGTATCCACCTGCTTTGAGATGGGTTCACCTGGTTAGTCAGAACAAACTGTGTCCCTGAACTGCATGGGGGAGAAATAAATGTCTTCTGACAACATGGATGAATGCACATAATGCTCTTAAATTATTTTGACAGTTTCCTCTGGGTTTCTACTTCAACTTACCAGGCCCTTCACTGGCTGGTAGATATTCTTCAGGCAGTAAAGTATTGCCCATGGCCATACGTTATCTGCAGTATTTATCATATATGCTTGAAATCATCCCTGCAAATCTCAGGACTAGTGCAATACTCAATCATGCAGGCAACACATACAGAAAATAGAAAACAGCATGGAGCTGCCTCTTTGGGAAAAACCTCAATATATCAGTGAGTAGTTATTAACTTCATTTGTTATGGAATATGTCATGTGTCATCACAGCCACACTGTAGGGCTTGCAGCATTCATCGATCTCCCAGGGAAATTCCAAATAATTGATTTTAAATATCGGATGCCAAGACCTTTCAAACAATTACATATTTGGATTCAATCTCCAATTATTATTAATATCAGTTGAATTTGGGATCAATATTAATATGGGATAATAATTAATAATGGAGTTGAATATCCCCAATTATTATTAATCTTATGCAGTGGGAAAAAAAGAACATGGAAAAATGTCCGTCAAATAACAGCTATAATCACTTAAGAGAAACAGACTTCTGTCCTTTGTTCTGTGGGGGTGTATCTTTAATTCATTTCTTACTACTCCTTTGAATTACATTCCTGGTAATTTTCAGGGATATAATCTAAACATTTGTTGAAAATGTATTTATTTGCCTGAAAATGTTTGGCTACATTATTTTGATTTTTAAGCTAGGATTTTTTAAAATTTATTTTTATTATCTGAAGGATTTTTGCTTATCATCACTTGGTGCCACCAATTCAACCAGCCTAAACATGTAATTTAAAAAGAAATATTTCCTGGGAAAACAATAACAAAAATTTCCACCTCAGTGCAACATGTTCGCTCTCGGTCAAGTAGAATACACAGTGTCAGTTGGTTTGATTTCATATTTCTATAAAAAATATTAGAAATCTTCCTGCCCCACTGTCCAAGTAAGTTCTACATTCACATGGAAAAAAAATCATTAGATTATGCAGTAAATTAGATTAACACCCCCAAAAAAGTACAAGTCCCTTTCTGCTAGAAGATCATTCCAGTTTGCTTCCAGGTTTTTTTTTATCCAGCAAGAAATTCAAGAAAAATGTCAGTAAAGTTTGATATTTTGAGATGTAGCTGACAGGACAATTCTGGCCTGTCAGGTTGTAGTGGGCTTTTCTGTATAGCAATTCATTGTTTAAAGAAAAAAATAAATTAAAAAAAATTACTAAGTGTCATCAGTCAAAGTTTTAATATGATAAGAATAATTATGTTCCCAGTCCATTAAACTTGTGACACATACTCTCTGAATGCTTCTGGAAATAGGATGCAATATTGTGATGGCAAAACCAGAGCCTACTGAAGGGAAGAATGCCACTACGATAAAGAGAATCATTGTAAAGAAATGGAGTTTTTATGAGGTCAGGTATGTCAGGTAAGCATGATGAAATGCTAATTTACATCCTTCACAGTGCAGACCTAGCTACTACAGCAGGAACTAATCATCTGTCAGTGGAGAAGAGCCAAGGTTGGAGACAGTCAGCACTGAGTGCCACATGAGAGACCTCTTTTGGAAGTGATCTGATCAGCCCAGCGCCGCTGCATCAGGAAGTTCTTAGCTGCTCTCTCACGAGGGACTTGATACAGTGCAAGGATTTCCACAAAGCTGAAGTTTATTTCTAGTTCCCTGCAAGATCAGACTTGCAGTGAGAGAAAAAAAGTAGGTTAGCATAGACAGCAGGTTCCTGCTTTAGAGCTGTTGGGAAATGGACACAAGCAGCTTTGAGAAGTCCTAGGATACCCTGAGGCAGGCCAGGCAAGCTGGACAGGACAAGGACAGATTCCCTGCAGGGTGATGGGGACTGCACAGTCCCTTCCTCCAGCTCTCTTCTCCTTCAGGATTGCGTTTGCATCCAGCCCTGCTGGAGCTGGATGATGATCTTACGTTTAATTTCCAAACATGATTTTGGGTTGAAGACCAGCCCATATACTTTATCTATCTTCATGCCCAGGCATTTAGATTTTGTAAAGCTAGATCATCTCACACCACTGCTTTCCAAATGAAGCATTCTGACTCTTTCTGTCAAAATGGCATGTTTAATTGCAGCAAATATCTCTTTTGAGAAAGGAGACTTTTCCTCTGTAGCATTTTTCAGTCTGGCAATGAACCAACTCCCTTCATTCTTCACTAAAATCCAGCCTTCTGCAAACACAGTAAAATCACATGGAATAGTATCTAGGACATATTCTTTCTACCCACACAGGTGTGGTTTCTGGACATTTTCTATCTCTTTGATTTACTTGTTCAGCCTAGAGAGAACTTTTCTACTTTTATACTGTTCACACCAGAGCAAAGTGAGAGGGTAGTTGCTTCCAGTGTTAACAAGAGGAAAATAATGGGAGCTTGGCTGCATTATGCAATAACAAGATTCTATCTTTCCTCACATCCTTCTTTTTATTAATTCTGTGGTCAACTTAATATCCATGAGATACAAAATTTGGGTAGTCTGGTACAAGATAAGAAATGCAAGATTAAAAATAAAGCCCTAAATGCCGTTCAGTAGTTTGGGAGTATGCTTCATTATAACCTATGGAGGAATTCAAATAGAACAGCACAGCTGCTTTGGATTCCTGTCCAGAGAAACCACACAAGCACAGCTTGCATAAAAATAAATGCTTTGCATATTAAGGAAATGGCTTGTTATTTTCCATAGAAACATTCGAATCTTATTCTTGCTTTTTTTAAAACCATCTTTTATAGAACCTCAGAGTAGTTATTTCATATTCTTCTTGGAATCATTTTCTTCATGCCTTTGACCAAGGAATGATTGTATCCTTTCAAGGGTATGGATACGAGAACATCAGCCCCACAGGTTAATGCTTCTGGTCATTACCAGCTAATCCCAGAAGTTACAAGTAAAAGAAGTGTCTAAAAATCTCTTGAAAAAATCTATTCCCTTAATAGCAATTAAGTGTTCCTCTACCAGTTTCACTGTCTGCTACCTCACACTAAAACTTGACTGGATATCAACCAGTGTCAATATGGAGCGTTTAACATTCGTCTCCCTACATGGTGCTTAACAGTACATGCGACATTTTTAAGGATGTTGCATGAAGCATAACATTTTCAAAGTGAAGTGAAGCATCTAAGAAGATGCTCAGTTTTGCCACTTTTGGTCAAAAACTGAATATTGGGGAAAATATTATGATTCTCCAGCAATTCAAATCTTTACATCACAATGACACATTCTTGACACGCTAACTGTGAAGTTTTATGCAAGGATTATGAGGTGATGTTCTATGGCTTGTGCCGCTTAAGAGACCAGCAAGAACAAACTTAAAATCTGTGCTTCTGCAGATCACAGACTGAACTAGCAAGAGTTCTAGAGAATGAACAATTCTTCAGTTGTGATGAAAGAAAATTGCTTGAAACTTGAGAAACACTTGACGAGGTTAAAAAAGGTGGGCAGTATAATATCAGTGCAAATAAACACTAATGACTATGAAACTCAGTGGTGATATATGATGAATTCTGTCTCCACAATATTGAACCCCAGAGCCCCTTAGCTGTTCCTTTCTTTGAACACCACGTTCCTTAGCACAAACCTTAGCATCTCTATTTCAATCTCCTGTGTCAGCCAAAAAGGCGAACAACATATCTGACAAGTGCAAGGATTTGCTTCTACACTTTGCTGAGTTTAAATTTCACTACAAATAAAGGCAAAATGAAATACTGATTTAACACTACATGGACACAGAATACTAGATGTATTCCTAAAATTCTTGGACCCAGATACAGGCTGGATTAATTTATGTAAATGAGTATGATCTTCATGTTGAAAGTTTACAGAATGTGAACTGAGCAAGTGAGAGTCAAGTTACCTAGCAAAATGAAGGACTGAGATGGATGTCCTGGGAAGGTGACAAGGAAAAAGTGTTTTAAGGCAGACTGGACAGCTTTTCATTAGCATTAACTCTAGCAGAGATGGATGAATTAAATGACCACTTGAAATTCTTTCCAATCACATGAATTTATGAAATAAAATGTATTTGTGGGAACTGAGCATTTCACTTTGGCATGAGCCTGACTAGTAGTGGTTATAAGATGAATTAAGGCTGATGTTGTGATGAAGGAAAGAGAGAGGCATTTAATTCTTATCTTCCTGAAAAACTATCTGTTCACTCTTCAAACCTGTGTAATTTAGGCAGACACAAGATGTATGATACAATGCTCTCTAACAGGTAAATGGCAGAGGAGCTTTAAAACATTTATTTCTAAGTCATGCATTCAGCTCTTCTGAAGGAGCAGAGCATTTGCAGATCAATCTTTAGGAAGTCATTGACATGAGCAACATTTTCTTAGCTTCACAACACTGAAACTGAGAGTAACTCAATGGAAGACAAATATTTTTCTCTGTATCTACCCACAAGATCTCTTAGTAACACACATCTCTCTGTCACACTAATGCACGTATTTGTGACTCAAAAGAGGCACATCTCTAATGGGGCACGACAGTATGGCTGATGTAGCAGGACTGAAGCTTCTCGAAGGGAGGTTTTAGCTTTGGGGACCAGTGGAAGACTAAACCTCCCCTGTGTGTATGGTACCCTTTCTTACTTCTCTGCTTTAATGATAATGTTAATTGGGACAATAAAAAATAATAATGATGACTGTTTGTCCAAGAGAACTTCAAGCATTTCCTCACATCTTTCGAACAGTCACACTTCAGAAGCAGGACCTAGCACACTCTGTACTGTATTGGCCTTACTCCAGGGAGTTAAACAGATCATTAAGGTAGCAGGGACTCTGAAGACCTCATGGACATATGCAATGGTATGTGATGTGTGAATGTTAGAGCTAGAAACAACCCACACCATACAACTGCCTAACACTATTCAGGGATACAGACTTCATCCCAAAGTAGTACAGGGACACTTACATGATGCTGTCTCTGACATACTGTATTATGTTTCTGCAGAAGGCTAATTAGTCCCATTTTCCTGACCAGACTGTGCCACTGTTACCCCTAGATCATCTCTCCTTGCCTGGAGCATACATGGCCTAATTGAGGTAAGATAAAGTTATCTCAAAGGAGAAAGGGCTAATGCAAAGCCTTTTAATGTCTGTTCACTTCAATGAACCTTGTGCCCCGGTAACAGTAACAGATATTCAGCTGAGGAGGATCTGAAAAAGAAGAAGAATAATCCAAACAGAAAAGGATGCACTTTTTTAAAGAGTCATTTGGAATATATATATATATGTGAATATTGCTCTAAGCCTTTAGGAGAAAGATACGTGCAATATATGTGAAAGCAGAATATCTCTGAAAATATCTCCAGGAGAGTGGCAGGGGAGGAGATTCATTAGATGGAATTTCATCGTAGTAAAATAATAAAAAACCTGAAAACAGTTCAACAGCAAGTCTGGTGGCATGCCTGTAACTTCTTGCCACTCAGCTTCAAGCAGGGCGTGGAACATCTTAATTTATGGGAAAGACTCTTCAAAGTAGAAATTACTATTGCATAATTTAGGACAGCAAGTTTGAATACTGTGTCAGACACTTACCCTTGTGCAAATCTGACAGCAGTCTTGCCTCAGCTTAAATGCAGTCTTCATCAGCTTTTTGAAAATACTGTAGCATTTTAAAGGGTCCTGTATCTACCCAGTAAAATGTGTGAAAAGCTCACAATCATTTTTTAAACACTTTTGTATTATTAAATCCTGTGAACTATCATAGCCACCCTGCATCGCAGACAAAGTCTGAGGGAAGCAATTGATCAAAAGCATTAGAAATATGTTGATGCCCGTAGTTACTAATTTATCATATCTACCCCTTGCTCTTTTTAGTAGTGAAATGAATGATGAACCTATTTCGAATCATCAATTCCCATAAAATTTATACCTCCAAATAGGAACATGCTAAAGGATTTATAAAGAGCACAGTGGGCCTGGATACATTATGTTGTTTGACATTGCTTATACAAGAAACTTTAAATACACAAATTGATTGATTTGTATATTTCATCAAAGCTTGATTTAATTTATCAAGGGGAGAATGCCAATTTGCATTAATCAACAGATAAAGTCAGGTTGGAGTCAAGCTGATGGCTCAAACTCTTTTCATATTGCCTTTATTATACTCCTTATTCCCTTTGTTTAGTTTTAAAGACAAAGGTGTGAGACCTTTCTTTTTTAATTTTTAATGTTTTCTGAAATGTTCATGTGAACAAGACAGTAATGTCACTTACTGTGTCTGTGCAGGACGTGCTCAGTCGGTGAAGTTGCAGGTTGACTAGTTTTTCGACCTCACTGCTGTAGTTCTGACCTTTTCACAACCCTGGAGAAGTCTGTCTAATATCTCTGCAAGCTGAATTAAGGTGGAAGTTGAGGGCTTTTACAGCAGATATGAGACCTAATGCCTATGTCATCTCCCAGTTGTGCATATAGCCTGAGATATGCAGCCCACAACAAAAACAGGATTTGTGCATCTAAATTCTATTCTAAGCTTTAAACGTTTGTGTCATTTTTATTCCTGTCACTTCTTTCAGCTATTCCTCTCCTTCATTTGTTCTCAAAGTCCCTCTGTTCTTTAGGGCAGTAACTCCTTCCACTGGCAGCCACGAAATCCTGCCTAATCCTGTCCCTGCTCCCCTGCATTGAGCCTGAACCTTTTTCAGCTCAGGCACATTTCAGGAAATCCAGGCTAGGGGAAGGGACCCACTCCTTACCCATCTCCTTGACTGTCAGATAAGGGTGATATTTCTACTGACATCCCTCAGATGAAAGTCTCATGCTGCTCATGAGGTTTATTCTCTGATCTGGTTTCCCCTCAGTGCACAAAGACAGGTCAGCAGTCTTGTTCGCCTGCGAAATAAGATGTCCAAATTCAAAGACAGGTCTCCAAGTCAGCCTAGTGTTCAACACCTGTGTGTTTCACTGATTTTAATGATATTTCATAAGAGCTATGCTCTTATGAATTTCATTCCACATATGAAGTGTCTCCATAAGTAAGAAGTTGCATAATTCTGAGCCTAATTTCAGGTTGATTTAAAAATGCGGTTCTGCTCTTTTGGCAGCTTTACTGGCAAAATACCTTTTTGAGCTGTGTTTTCTTGCTTTCTAATATATAATTAATTACAACAGAGGCTTACTATTTAGAAGATGAGACACTCCAGTGTAAAGATGTCACATCTGTTGGATAAGAGGACAGTGAAATCAGAAGCATTACCTGTGGTTGAGCTGAATGCCAATATTCAGTAGCTCTAATGTAATTAAGCAGTACATTGCTCAATCTAGTCAGGAACATAGGAATAGAGAAACACTATTTAGAGGAGACTGTAATATTATTACAGAGCCTGATTCAACAAAGCACTTGAGTGTGAGCTTCAGCTTAAGCACACATTTATTTCTTGCTTCTACTGCAAAACAAGTTAAAATGAGCATATGCACAGTTGCCTTGCAGAATATATTAGTTATACTCAGATAAGAAACTTGCAGGGACCACTTCAATGAGACCATCCCATAGTCTGTAACGTATCTATCTCTACTCACAATCCTTCTGTTACCATAAAACCTGCTATTATCTTCATTAAAAAAAGAAAAATCCATGCAAGAAGAACCGGAGAAAAAAAGAGTAAGCTCATAAAGTGATTTGGTCTTTCAGTACCAAACTGATTTTGGTAATGTTAAAGCACCTAATACGCTTGCCCAATTTTGTAAGTAGTTAAAAGCAAACTGAAGTAAATTATTTTAGCAAATGTGGGCCATAGTTATAATCCTGAAGTGCTGTGTGATGCTTTAGGACCGCAGTGATCCCAGCAGTAAATGCATAGCAAAGAACATGAGCTTTCATCTTCAAACAAATCTGAAGTGAAACTTAAATTCATGTTTCCTAATGCAAAGCAGGACACTGTAGCCATGAACCTTGCAGCCATGTTTACCAAGGTTCTGGTAAACAAAACACTTTTAACATCTCAGCTTTCAGTTTTGACAATCACCAAGGTGTCCTTCAGAGACTCTCAGGTGCTTAAGTGTCAGTCTGAACTTGGTCCAGAAAAATACATCAAGTAAAATTATACACAGATTAAGTCACCACATTGCCAAAGTACCTCGAACTTCATTTAAACTGGTATCATAAGATACACTTGTCTTGTTTCATTAAAAGAGAAATAAAAAATCTAGAAGCTTTGGGGAGGAAAACTTGTAACATTTGTTTAAAAATGCAGTATTAGGACTCAAGTCTCAATATTTTTTCTCTAGAGCTGAGGAAATTTAACAAGATAAAAGTAAGTCAGGGAGAGTTTCAAAAGCACTTTGATATCAGAGTGGAAATGGATAGGAAAAAAATGGAGGGAAAACTTTGAATTGATTAATATGCTAAACTCCTAAATGAGCTGAGTTCTGTTAATGAATTAATTCCAAAATTCCACTTGCCTAAATCTTGGTAAAAAATCACTTATATAAATCACTCTTCTGCAGTAGTTGAAATCAATCAAAGCTTCAGAGATGAAAGTTTCAGTCCTTTGGCTGAAAATTCTTAGGGATTTACCTTAAATGCCTAGCATCATCACAACACAGTGCACTTTCCAATTTTGTTCTTGGTTCCAAGAAACCTGCCAGAGGGCAGGAAAATGCTTCTGACTTCCATTAGCCTTTTCAACAGGACTGTCATAAATTTCTTCCCTATCCTCAGGATACATCAACAGGAAGACAGACCACTGTATGCACCCAGTAAAACTGTCTGTTACTCAGAAGAAAGGTGATTTGGTACCAGTTCACTGTCTGTGCATAATTTATTATATTACAGACCAATGTATTTTATGTGGAAGAAAAAAGAGATGCCTAAAAATAATACAAACTGTGCTATAAAAGCTAAAAGTTTTAATTTCCTAATAAGCTCATTTAATCCAGGTAGATGACTGTGCTCCTTGATAAACAAATTGAAAAAAATAAATTGCATTTGCAAAAGCTGGCTTGCACATATCCAAGTAGAAGAAGATTATATTCCAATGAAAATATTTGAAGCACATAACTGCAGAGACAAGAACACAATGAAGCAAAACAATAATGGGAGTAAATACAAAAGGCTTTATGATGAAACACTGAAGAATAGCCTCAGTGGCTATCTCCAGGGTTACTTTCATTACATGAAGTTGATTTTAAGGCTGGGAAATACTTAGTTGCAAATGATGCCTTCTAGCATTGTTAAGAACTGAGAGAGCAGCAAAAGGATTAAAACACAGCACAAGAATTGTGTGGCTGAACAAGCAGAGACATTTGATGCAGTCCTTTTAGTTACTATTATTATGACAATACTTGTAGATCCTGTCAATCTAAGTGTTGTGATTAGATTGGTTCTGCTCAAGAAAAGCATAGATGAAATAAAGTAGGAATTGCAAAATGTAGTTTTGAGGGAATAGAATTCCAATCTGCACAGAATTACCTTGTGCCCTGTTCAGCTGAGATTTCACTGGGGAAGCTTTGGTGATATTTAATGGAAGTGTGTGACAAAGCTTCTTTGATTTTTCATTTTAAACTGAATTCTAGGCATATATTCTGCAGATTTTAAATGTAACATTGAATGCTGAAATAGCTTGTGGTTTTTTCTTTGCATTTTTAAGTCCATCCAAGCATAACATCATTTTCCCCCTTTGTCCCCAGAGTTTTCTGGTTTTAGCCTTGATCAGAAGAAAAGTAAATGTAATTACCTCAAAACTCTTCCTCCTGACATGTTTTTAACAGTGCTGCTCAGTCATTTCCTCTGGAAGATTAGACAGAGACAGGGTGTGGATGAGGCTGGTTTACATGTACACAGTAGGTCAACAGCAGAAACAGGACCAGAATTCAAAAACCCCAGTCCTGTCCAATGTCCAATACTGCACCAAAGCAGACATGAACAGGGAAATAACTTGTTCTCATCAGGGGGTAGCTGGAAGATTAAAATTCCTGTTGTGTTTGGGAACATTATTATCAGTGCCTAAGGTCCATGTCTTTCTGTTTTCCCTCACCTGTTCTTCAGCTGCAACCTGTTTGGAAAGGGATCCCCTCTTCCAAACCTTCTCTTGGAGGAGTCTCAGACCGACCTCTGTCAAACACTTCCAAGCAAGTTCATTGTATTGAGCCGAGACTCATTTTGTTTAGAAACATAAAGAGACACACTCTTAATCTAAACCCATGGTGAAAACAAAGCCTTGCACTGCATCTAAACAAAAGAAACTATCCATCTCTTATGGAACTACATTGATATCCATGATGCAAAGTAGAGCAATACCTAATTTTTAATGTAAACCCAAGTGCCAGTCTTGGCTACTTAAAGCACCTAAACCCCCACAAAAAATATGATGTATATCCCCCCAAAAAAAGAGCATCCAAAAATTCATTATTCAATAGCAACTTCACATTATTGCAGTTGCTTAATAGCCTTCCAAAAGAATGAAATCCCCTTCAAAGTAAAAATAATGTCAAACTTACTAGAATAGCTAAAAAAAAGTAAATTTTCTGAGCTAAGAGATGGTCAATGATGTGGAATAGAACATCATTTCAAGGACAGGCTCAACATTTCTGCCAGTTCTCCTGGACACCTTAGCACCAAGAAACATCGGTATGACTATGCTCCTACCTGAATCCATGCCAAAAAGACCATCAGCCTCTGTAAGACAGAATGCAGCTGGGAATAGCTAATAGAGGGAGAAGCTCTTTGCCTCAGACAGAAGCTCTCCCCATGTGCTCTTTGAACTTGGATGCTGAGTAGTTGCTGTATGCTCAAGGAAACAAGCCTTCATGAAAGGCATGGTGTCTTACTGCAGGCTCACCTGTGTGCCACTTTTCTACAGCTGATGCTGATTTGCACTGCTTTTCCAAGTATTTAGAGCACTGACAAAGAACAGAGCATCTCTCTGAAAAAAAAACCACAACAAACATGACCTCAGCTGCTTGAGTAGGAACCACTGGAAAGGCAGAAAATCCTGTCCTTGCACTGTACCATGGATCAGTAAATGATTAGGGTTTTGCATTTTCTATAGTTTAAAGAGAAAGAATCTCACTGGAAATTAAAGCAGATGAAAACCTGACTGATATCAGCAGGGGAAGCTAAACAAAGGCAAGGCAACAGTTATGTTTGTTTAAAGGCTGCAGAGACTCAAAAGGAAATCCATTGTTCCCAAGGCAGGTCAAAAACTTTAAAAGAGTATTTGCACTTTTCCTTTGTGTGTGGGGTTTGGCATGACTTGGTGTAATTACTCAGCAGACAGAAGAAACAAAATGTCAAAGAACTCTTTGTAGCCAAACTTTTTGAACTGGTTCAAAGCTGGTATTTATTATACAGATACACATCAGCTCCATTTCCCAAAGCTTAGTGGGCTGGGCAGCAGAGACAGTTGCTGTCTTTCCGTGCCAGTTTGGGCAGTAGGGATGGTTTTGGAGTGCAGAGCTATCCAGACTTGTGCTGGAGCTGCAACTTGGACGTTCAGCGTGGCAACTTGGCTGTCACACTGTGCAGCTAGGGGTGAGGCAGGAAGTCTATCTTCTCAGGCATGTTGCTGGGATCTGTGCAAATGTAAGTAGTCGGTGTTTTGTGGCCTACATAATTTCAAGTAAATGTGACTGTACTGATATTACCTGTCTGTACAGGGATACCCCACCCGAGGAAGTGTTCAAGGCCAGGCTGGATGGGGCTTTGAGCAACCTGGTCTAGTGGAAGGTGTCCCTGCCCATGGCAGGGGGTTGGAACTTGATTTTTAAGGTTGATTCCAACACAAATCATTCTATGATTCTATACTGCTGGTACTAAACCCAGTGGTGTTTGCTCTAATAAATTATGAAGGTGTGATGGGTGTTTGTTATGTCCTGTCATGGAAAAAAGTGGAGTAGGGCTCTTAGCACAACAGTTTTGAGAGCAGTTTCTGTCTTGGAAAGTGGCATCACAAGTGAAGATTTAACAGTGAGACCAAGGACTGAACTACCTGTTAAACCTTTACTTACTGCTCCTAGCAGGAAGGTGAGCACATCCATGGCCAGATGGAGCATCTGCCACCATCTAAAACTTAACATTAAGGGTTTGATTGGGGGTGGACACAATATAGCACAATGTATTTGCCAGTTGTGGTTATGCTTGTTGGCTACTCGAATTACCCTCCTGCTGAGAGGAGGGTAAGTGAAGGGGGAAGTCACTCCCTGAGAAGAGAACACTTCACTCTTTCTGAGTGACTGGAAATGCATTGTGCCCCCACAGGTGAAGAAAATGTCACAGATTCTGTGACTTTTTTCATTCTTTGGGTAGCAACATGCAGAAAGGGAAATAAGTAGGAATAGTTGTTAGAATACAAAAAAATCCAACAACATCAACAACAAAACAAACAAACCAAAACCAAAACAAAAACAAAACAAAAACAAAATAAACAAAACCCCCCAAAAACACACACAAAAAACAACAACAAAAAACCAAATCAACCAAAAAAAAATCACAACAAACCCTGAAAAAAACCAAAAGTGAATTTGAAGAAAACAAAGCAAGTAAGATAGTCTCTTAAATCTATATATAGGTGTTTTTCTTTCAAATTATGCTGAACAGTTACTATAATCCTCTAGGTGCCCTAAAGAACTTTTATGTGACATGGCAATAGATCATTAATTGCGCACTACCAAATACCAGTTACATCAGGCAATTTGATAAGAGAGAGACAGCACAAAAGGATTACTGGCAGAGGATAGAGAGGCCATTCCTCTTTGGATCACAAGCAATTCCCCTTTCGCAATTCAGAGAATAAGCACCTCTCAGCTTGCCATGTGGTGGAATGAGGCGGCCTTTCCTGTCAGAAAATAATTAGTCGAAGAACAAGGCAAAATCGACAGGTTGACCTGGCACATAGTTACAAAGGCACACAAATGTCTGCAGGATGAGACAGATCATTGGGATATCAGATGATGAGGAAAATCCTTCTCCTGAAAAGAAACCTCCAAGTTACATTTCCAAAGTTAGGAATAGAAAAATCTAAAAAGTTCTTCGACCCAGGAGTTTAGTACAAATATGAGTTACTTAGGTACACTTCTTAATTCTGTTCTTTCATAAAGTCATGCTGTATTTAAAAGATTTTATTAAAGTATTCAATACCTTCCACTCTGGAGATGGCTGCATTTCACAGGTGAGTGAAACCATCACTGTGTGCAGTATCTGTAGAGCACTTGCTGAATTTCTGTAAGCTTTATTATTACTGATTCAATCTGTGTAAGAGGAAAAAGGGCATCCAAATGGCACTTAAAATGGAATAAGGAGCCCTTCATAAAGCTATTAAGAAATTAATAATTACAGGAAGACAGATGTAATTACATCCAGAAGATCAATGCAGCTTTTAATGATGAAGTATTTCAAGATCCTAAATACAAATCGAGACAAGAAACTTCTGAGGCTCTCCCACATACCCCCGCCAGATAAATGTAACCAGGGAACAAAGGAATTACAATGCTGTTACACAAAACAAAATGATTCTTGTTTGAGCTGCAAAACCTTGTCTTCTTTGACATATGTTTAAGCTTGATGTGTGCAAATGGTCCAAGTTAAAAAGCCTTTACTGTGTTCACTGGAAATGGGGCAGATGGTATGAAAAGTTGCTTCTTGTTCAAAAGTTTGTGTTTTGAATGGAGATGAAAAATCTTAAAGACTCCTCAAGAATTAGGCAATTATAAAGAAATTCTTCCCTCCCACCCTGAAGAATTCTGTAAACGATGCAAGTAAGGTATAGAAGACAAATCATCATCATCCTTTGCTGAGAGACTTGGCAGGACACTTGCACGTTGAGTGTCTGTGTCAGGGTTGTAGTTCGGCCAAGGAAGAGGAGGAAGAATGTCACGGCTCTTTTGCTCTCCTTCATTTGAATCCTTTAGATTTGGCCAGGGCAAACAATACATGATTGAAAGAGCAATTTCATTGAGTAGGAACTTTTCTCTACCTCCTGTCTGCTATGAAGAAAGTATACAAAGGGGAACAACAATAGCTGACTCTTGTGTATGGTGAGAAATTACATGGGAGCACAAGCACAGGGGAAAACAAACTGCATTAGCAAGTGCATGTATCATTTAAAATAGCCAACAAAACCCAAGCACTCCACCTATGTCTAGCAATAAAGCAGATGCTCTTCTCAGAGACAAATACACACTGTAGCAAATGGAGTCTTTTTTCAAAATACCATGGAAGTCAAAAAAAAGCTCCCCAAACAAACCCTAAGCATCATAAGAACAGAGTAAGGGAGAATAAGCTATGGCTAAAATTCCAAGGCCTTAAGAAAGAGCTGAAAATAGTGATATATGGAAAGAATGTGTCAGCTTACAGAAAAAGGTAAACACAAAAAGAAAATGTCTTTTTGTCAATCAAGTTTAGTAAGGACATCCTTTTCTGATCTCTCTTTCTTTTCAGCATGTCAGTGCATATCTGGGCTGACTGTTTCCAAATACCGTACGTCTGTACTTCATCAGGAGAAATAAGGAATTATGCTACACTTGCAACATATCTCTAGTAAATACAAAACTTAACTAAAAGAAACACTGTTTGATCAATGGGAGAGTTGGAGGAAAAAAAATCTACCTGGTCTTAGCACAAAACAGACATTGAAGAATAGCTGCAGCAGAAACATTGCAGAACCCACTGTGGAGAACAATTCTTCATTCACTAGGATAGGTGGGAGCAAGTTCTGCTCCAGATTGTTGCAGCTCTACAAGCTTTGCAGGAAGCATGCCAATTTGTACCAGCCAAAGATCCAGCTCACAGTGAAGCACATTTGAAAGAATTTCCTGGTCAATATGTGTCTAAAGTTTGTTTCCAGCATTTATCAGAAAAGTTCATTTGTTATGATGGCAAAAAATAAAACACTCCTCTGAAGAAAAACAAAACCCTCAGTTATCAAACTACTGGCTTCAGCAGTATTTTTTGAGAGAGAAGGTAAAAAGGACAAACTCTCAAGAGATTTTTAGGATTAGTGAGGATTTAATAGGAAATGCACTGAAGACAGCAACTTGTGTCAGTAATTTGAAGACCTGGATGGTCTGATTCAACAGTGTGGAAGACACAGAAATTTGACACTGTGAAAAAATTTACCAGGAACAGAATATTAACATTATGAAGCAGCAAGCCCAAATTCCTTTTCATAAAGTCAGTATATATTATATTACTCAATCTGCTTCAAATCACAATTACAATATTACTTCTGAGTGTACATTTTTCAATTAGTAAACATTACAGATAATATGTTGACTTAGTTAAAATATGCTGAATATCTGGCTATGGGGTTCAGCTTGGAAAAACTCCCTGCTCCTAAAGTGAAATATACTTGAAAATAAAATATTTTGACTGGAAGAGAAGCATTGCTTAGCACTACCACATGCAGCCACAAGATAAGGGGAAAAAAGTGGGAATGCCTAGCTGAAAAAAAAAGCACGGGTCTAGGCCTCAAAAGCTAAAATATACAGGATGACTATTGATAACAATTTGAAATGTAAAGTTGCAAAGGCCTAAGAGATGTAGAAGACATAACAATTTAATGACATGATTTTCAATCCACCTGTATAAGTTTCCTCTTAACAGAGAGTTCTTCAGTTTGTTGTTTTTTTTTTTTGAAGAGGCCTTTGCTTGGCTGTGGTTTTTCAGATAGGACTCAGAAACAACTTGTCCACCATAAATAAAAAGTTACCAGATTTAATAACTCCTGTCTGTAGTATTTCCAGGTGGGGATGAGGAGGGATTAAACGCAGGAATAGAGTTTACAATGTGACTGTACTCACCACTGGGTTACAAGATCAGAGAATTTCAATGGATTATTAACGTACTCAGTAATTTCTTTGGCTTTTTTTACAAGCATAGGATAAGAGATATGTCATATAAAATGTTCTGTTCAATCTGAAACAGAAATGCTTTTCTGTCTGTTTCAGTAATAACCCTCCCCAATTAAATGTTATCAGAGCTGATTTTTCCTTTGATTTGTTGCTGTGTGTATTAGATGAAAAATCAATTATTCATTTCAACACACGAATAAGTATCCTCAGCAGTTTTTGTAGGATAATCAATGTACTTAGAAAGATCTGAACTTCAGTGACAAGTCTTTGTGGGGCTTTTGGGCTTTTCAGTGGATTTTTTCCCCCATTATTTATTTAAACATGTATGATGTATGAGCCTTAGGAGAAATGTGAACATCTCAGCCTGCTGCAACACTTTGCTATCAGAAACCTGCCTAATGCATTTCTGGGAAGCAGATGGAAAAAAACCCTCTGAATTGCTTTGATTGCAATTGTTCTGTTCCTCCTTTATACTCTTATCCTCAGAAAAAAGAACTAGTGCTGTCTGGGCAGCACTTATGCAAAACTTGGAAGATTGTTCAGCAACAGTGAAAAGTACTGTGTTTGACAGCCTTACCCACACAAACTTCTGAGAAAGGAATAAGGAAAACCTGGCCATGCATCTCTAGTGCTCTGTCATCTGAGTTACTGGGCAAAAATAAGAAAAGAAGCTGGTAAGTCCAATTCAACTTTGGAACTCCTACATGTTCTTTTATGATGGAAGCCAAAGAAGCCTGTCTGTTCTATGTGTATACAGGAGTGTTAAATTTACATCCTCTTTGTCTTTTTAGTTCTCACATCATTTTACCACATAAGGATAGCAAAAATGAGACAAATTTTTTTTTACATTCACACCAATACTTTGCCATACAGAATTGCAATGAACATTGGGGCCCCATAACATAGTACATCTCCAACAAAATCTGAATCAGTCACTACAGATAGGGTCCTGCAGGGCATCCAGATTTTCTTTGTGTATGGTCTGTCAGCTTTCCTACTGAGCCAGACTTCACAAGAGCCCTAGGCTCTTGGCCAGGACAGACTTTGGGAGCTTACCATATTCCTCAGGAGGGGTTGGCATTGGTTGGTCTGTCTGCATTGAAGCAGCTGAAGCTGCAAGTCCATCTGTGTGGGATTACCCACAACCTGGGAGAAGCGGGAAAGGAATTTCAGGCAAGTCCACTCTGCTCTATTAGTAGCCTTAGAAAGCATTGGCCTGTAGTGGCTGAAATCATTTTGAGAAGCATTTGAGCCTGTTAGAGACAGTGTCCTGGGAGCTCAGTTTATGCTATTGAAAATCATACTGAATCATGACTGGCAGTGGACTGAAGAGGCAATTGTGCTCTTCCCTTTTACTGTTATAAAGATTACTTTTCACAGCTCATAAAACCTTCATGTACTGGAGAAGATATCCTATTGACAAGTATTATTAGCTATGCACAGGCCTAGAAAAGTTATATAGGTTAAGCAGCTGGAGTTTCTTTGCCTATGAAGATTTTATTTTCCATTCCTATCAGAAATTAGTATGATTATGTCTTCGCTTTTTTTTCTCCATCAGACTGCTTAAGACCTCTTAAAATTTCTCTTACATCCTTTCCAAAGCAACAATTTATTAGTTCCCAAAAAATAGCTTAAATGTACACATCATTTGGGTGACAAAATGATTTTGATTCCTCATAAACCAAAACATTGTTTTGCCTCCACTTATTTTCTCCCTCTTCCTCTAATGTCCCTCTCTCAGAGCACTTCGACAACAACAGAATTAATTACTCAAGCCAGGTACTCTGGCTTCATAACTCATTCCCCTTGTTATTCACTGTTGAGTCATGGAACAGAAGGTGGGTGTCTTGATCTTGAAGGTAGGACAAAGATACAATATATTTCCATCAGATGCTGGAAGAAAGGTTACAACCTGCTTCATACAGAATTCAATTAGGGACCACAGAGAGGGGAAGCAAGCTTGTATTAACTCTTATGGATGCCAGAATGCTTTCAATTTATTTATCTTTCATCTCTTTCCTCTAAAAGATTTTTAACTAATCACAACATTAGATTAGTTCTTTTAAAACAGTAGGCGATCAATTTCGTTTCAATGCCTGGGGAAAGAAATGTAAAGATTCCCAGATGTTTCATGGAAATCATCAAAAAAAAATTTAATTGAGAAGCAATTAAATTATCTACCCAAGTATTTCTATTGCACTGCTCTCCCGGTATTTTTATGTCATGGGGCATTTTCTACGTGTTCAGTAGGAAATGTGGATAAACTCAAGCAGGCAGGGCTTCACCTGTCTGTGTCTTCAAAGTCAGGGCTATAACAAATTAATGTTTGATATACTCCACGTGGCTTTTAGTTCTAAATATGTGAAGGCAAGGTCTTACAAAAAATTAATTTGATACCTCTGGTCTTTATGTCAGTGAATGCTATGAGGAAAATGAGGTTATCTTGTGTTGGAAATTATCATCTGCCTCCATAGAGGAGGGCCAGATGCTGCTTGGATGCTACATTGAAGTAGAAAGTGAAATTTTTGTTCCTGGGAACATTATGAACTATCACCGTTTTATTTCCTCTGGTATTTGAAACATGTAGAAATAAACTTTCCTTTCTTTTCTGATTTGTGTGTATGCATACGTGTGTG
Source organism: Pseudotriccus pelzelni (assembly GCA_035584735.1). NCBI lineage: Eukaryota > Metazoa > Chordata > Aves > Passeriformes > Tyrannidae > Pseudotriccus > Pseudotriccus pelzelni. The sequence continues at coordinate 25,411,836 of JAWMRA010000162.1, read as the reverse complement.
GGTATAAAAACTGAAGTATCTGTACAAAGCTCATAAATACATATGTAGAAAAGATATGTCAGGAAATGACAACACATTTCTACCAAAAAAATTTAAACTTTCTGATATTCCCAAAATTAGAGAAGTCATTTAAATTTGCTCTTCCAACAAAATAACCTTTGAGGCAGTTTGACATTTAACTGCCTGTCTATTTTGTAAAAACTATATCAGCTTGGAGTCGTAGCCTGATTTTCTGATGCTACCATTTTTCCTGTGAGTCAGGAACCCTCTGGAAGAAAATCCATATTTTGATGCTTGAAGATAATTTCTCATTCATGGAGTTATGTCACATGTTTATATTAATGCAACTCCATGCATCAGTTGCTTTCCATAAAGTTCAGGTTCCAAAAGTTCATAGAGGGCATTGCTGAATAATTGAACCCATGGCCTCCTTGTGTCAGTCAACAAAGTTTTTGCTCTAGCTTCACGTTCATTGTGGCCTTGTGGAGAGTTAATGAGAAAATAAAGTTGAAGCTGCATCCTCTGTGCAGATGGCACATATTTGATGGGTCAGATTCTCTTGCATGAGATGCTTATTGTTTTACTCATTTCATCTACTATCTGACTCATGTCTTTGGTAATCTAAAGTGAAAGATCTTCACTTTAGGAACTATTTAAACTGCTTGGAAAATGTTGGCCTTATGGTAAATGCACTGAACAAAGGAGATATTTATTTCCTCCCTACCATTTCACAGATTATTGACAGAACAGCAATGAATTGAAACACCCTGGTTAGGGGGTTTCTCCGAGCACTGTGTTGTAGATTGTAGACTGAGAAGAGGCTTCTTAGTCAGCAGAATTGCTGAAAAGAGTTTTCAGGCTGCCCCCCAAGGAGCACTTCATAAACCTGAGATCAGGAGCCAGAGAGCACAAGATGAAAGATTTAAGAAAGCCATGAAAGAAATTCCATGCGATGACTTGACTCAAAACCTTTTGCAAAGTATCTGACACACAGTTGTATTCAGAATTGCAACTTCTAGCAGTTGTCACTGAAACAATGCATGAGAGAAGTGCTGGCTGCTGCCCACTCTGCCTTTCCACCAGACTCCATCACCCTCTTAGCTAAGGCAGCAGAACGAATGGTTTGTCCAGCTCTGAGCCCCTGCAATTCAAAGCTTGATGTATTCACTTCAGAGTCCAAATCTGTGGAGGTTACATCCATCCCTCCAATGGACAATACAGGGTTCACAAAGCCAGCTCAAATTTTCTCAGCAGTGGAAGCAAAAGCAAATGTCACTGTGCTGGGCTAAAAGCTGCTGGTGGCCCCTACTGTCCTGGGAAGCAGAGAGGAAGGAGAAGTAAGAAGGGCTGAGTCTGGGGTTAGAGATAGAGTGCTGTGTTGCCTGTTTTTGCAACTTTCCTGAGAGGGGAATGAGAGAGATGGTGAGAATCCACACGCAGCACAAACACAGGTCTACATGTCCCAGTCCTGCTCAGCAGCCAGTGGACATCTCTGGAGTTGTCCTGCAGCAGTGGATCCACAGCCTCCTCAATAGCTCACTCTGCTGATGCCTTTGAAGCCTCTACCTGCTGTGCCACCACCTGGTTCCTCATGCTATGTTTTTAGGGGATGCTCCACCAGAGCTAGCTTTAAAGTAGCTAACTAAAACTGCAAAAATGATAACTGAGACGGCAGGAACCCAACAGAGAGCAGCTAGCAAAGTCCTCATCTTCCTCCTCAGTTCCTCTAAGCTATGTGGGGCTGCATTTGACCTGGGCACATCAGCACTCTCCTGCTGGTGAGAGTGCAGAGCAGCTAGAGGAAGAGAAGAAATTTAGCCGCTTTGGTTACAAGATGTAAATAAATATAATCCTTTTGCTTGTTCAAGGCGGAGGTTCCTAGGCAACCATGGCCTTTGGGGGAATTTTGAAACTCTCTTGATTCTCTCTTCTCAGGCATAGACTGAGACCTGACCATTTCAGTTTTCTACTGAATATTTATTACTATTTTCTATATGGTGAGGTCCAGAGCTTGGTGCAGCTGAGTTGAGTGAGGAGCTTTGTGCATGACCACTAATGCAACCTATGCCTTAGCAATATTAACAAACATACAGCGATAGAGAGTAGCTATTTCCAGCTAAATCATAAGGAATTCATTAAATATAAACCTGGATAATCTACCATGCTTTCTATTAGAGTGCTTGCCTGCCATGAAAAGCAAATATGAAAACCTGCTTATTACGAACACACACCCACCCTTGAAAAAAGTAACCAAGCTGTTCTTCCAAGGAGGTTGTTCCTCCTTTCTGTCTCCCCCATCACTGTTAGCCTAACAGCAGAGAGAATACACAAGAATTCCTTGGGGGGATGCAAAGGACAATCCAATGAATAATGGTGTGGGAGTGATTTGTAGTTTTCCCCAAAGCGTGAGCTGATTTGTTATGAATAGAACTCAGCCTGCTGCTCTGTTGAAAACCAAATCTACATGACTGATTTTCTTTTAACGCATTTATGGTAAAGAATGATCCTGCATTTGATTGTGTGACCAATCACCCTTACACACAGAGCTGATATTCTACCTGTGCAATCATAATTCTACACGTATAGAAAAAAGACAAAGCAAGGGAAAAAAAAAGAGCCATGTTTTAGCTGACTGCCTTACTTTCTCATTTCACTAGTGCAAAGGCCATCTGATTTAAACTCTTTGAAGACACATCAGTTGAAAAGAAATATTTAAGGTTATAATTTTAAGATTTTATTTGCAGTATGGCTTAAAAGGAAAGCACATGTGGATTTTGACTGGAGAGACTGCTTATTGGAAAAATAAATCCTGGTAAAAATGTGTGGGATTACATAATTGATTTTTGGATGTTCTTGTTAATTAACGAAGTTTTTTAAAAGCTTGTAATTTACCTTGAGTAACCAAATATAAACAAGATCAAGTTTTAAAGGAAGAAACTGACTGTCCCTGTAGCACTGGGGGAATTAAATCCTCATATAAGAAGTCATCTTTATTCAGAATACTTAAACGCTGTCATATGTCAGGATCTGAGTGGAAATTATTTGGCAAAATATACTGAAAATAAACCTTATATTTTTCCTATCTCTTTTGACCTGTTTCTGTAGAAGACTTATACAACAGAAAAAAACCACAATAAAGGAATATCGGCAAGTTCTCATTTTGCTAAGGATATCAAGGTTATTTCATATTGGTGTATCCCTTGCAGAATGGAAGAAAACCCACTGGAAATTGCTTGTGCTTTTATGCACCTGAGAGGAAGGACATTGGATAACTTGCCCAGAGGCTGACCCATGGCTGGAAGAGCTCTTTAAACAGATGAAATGGCAATTGATAGGGAATACAGCATAATAATTTTGCCTCCTGTTTCCTATTCATTAAACAGAGATATCCCCTTGATTTTATTTTTTCTTTTTTCCCCGTGGAGTATCATTCACTTGGTTCCATGTTACCTCTTTTCCAAACCAGAGATAAAACTGGGAAAAATGTAACCTCTAAAATGTAGCCTCTAAAGCCAGAAGAGACCAGTGACCAACCCTTAGCAATGCTGGTTCCACGTTGGGTTCACATACTCATGCTCAGGGAACAGTCAAGGTCAGACACCATTTGAAGTACTTCCTTGTACATCTTTTTTCATCCTGTTTCTTGCATCACTACCTGAATGAACTACCCATCACATTCAAAAGACACTACACTTCCCACTCATCATTTGTACAAAGTACTCTGATATCAGTCATTTGAGTGATACAGACAGTCTCGTCTAACACTGTCATTTTAACTATGTTGTTTTCTGATTTTTGAGGAGGGATGATAACACTGCTGTCATGAGCAACACATTAGCATCACATGAAAACAGACAGTGATGGCTTTAACTGTGGTTCTGCAGCAAATCCAGAAAGAAGTTATACTGATCTGTGAACAAAGACTCTAATTGTAATTTTCCAGGGATATGTTTATAATGACACAAAGGTGTGAGCAAAGCATTTAAGTTTCATCTAAGTTAGATAATAGCAAATTACCATTGCTACAACTATTAACTATGGTTAACAACATCGTTGGGAGTGGATTTTACACAGGACATCACATTGCTTTTGAACTCAGACTGTTCTCCCATATATCTCCTATTAATTTTAAAGGTACTTAAACATTCAAATAATTTTTGAGGTTCTGACCCATAGATGATTTTGTAGGACATGAGGCTAGAATTGCATGTGACTGTTTCTCTCAGGCAGCCATTCCTCTGCTGAGCAGTGAAATGGTTAAATGGTGATAAGAGAGTCAGGTGTAACAAGAGAGATGCAATCAACATCTGCTAATTTTTTTAAAGGGGAAAAATCCTTTGGCATTTTTCATAAGAAATAGAGGCAGGCTGGCAAAGTTTAAATGATTGCAAATGATGCCCATAGCCTTCTGCAAAATCTGATTACCGCTCCAATGATCGATGGGTTGCCATTAGCAGAAGAAAAAAAAAGTTCAGAAATTGAGCCAAGTAAATCAAGAAAGACCTTTGGAGTTTACAATGAGCACTTCAACATGATTCAAAAAGTGTTTTAACCAAGATTTCATTCTCTGTAAATATATGTTGCCTTCAGAATATGAACTATTCATTTCCACGAGTCCCTTTTGAGCCAGGCTTTCATTTGGCCTGAAAAGATGCCCAACTTTCCCTGCCAGCTTTTCAAGGCTTTCTTTGATTTACTTCAATGACATTGGGGGACTTCAGCTTCTGCATTTGAGATCTGGCAGAAACTCTCCTCTTTTTAGCTATAGGTAGCTCAGATACATGGAACTTTGAAGTTCCCACTACGCAGTTGTTGAATTCTTTTTCTTTTCTTAATAGCTGAAACAATTTTATTTTTTTTTTAAAAAAGGAAAGTAGTTTCAGATTCATGAAAATATGCTACAAATTCCTGTCACTCTGCTGCAGGATAGAAAGTAAAGTGAAAAATAACTGAAAATAAAATTGTTCAAATGCCCCCCCAAGTTTCCCCAAAAAACCAGTGAAGTAAGAGGTGTGACTCAGTGGAGCTCTGGTATAGGACAATACTTAATAATTTTTTAAAAATCAGAAATTTAAAAATAGGATTTTTTCTTTTATCCCAAGTGAAAGGTTTTTTTATATAGTCTTTGACTGAAAATATATTCATTTTATTTGACAAGAAAAATATTATTTTCATTTACTGAGAGAAGAAGGACATCCTGCCAGTCACATTACCCAAGAGAGAAGCAGTCTAAGGCAAAATTACAGCTCATCCGTGAGTGTTTGTCCTACCCTCAAATCAAGACCCAGCTGTATCATTTTGAATCTTCCTGTAACATCAGCCTCTCATGCCTTTTCTCTTGAGAGCTCTGAATTGAAGCCTCAGCTCTGATACACACTCCATGTACAAACTGGGGCCAATACTGGTTCATTTGTTTTGTTTTGTACTTCAGAAGAAATTATCTGTAATTGGCAAACCATATCTTCAGAATTACTCTGAATGCTACTTCCTTGGAATGTTTCACCTGAGATCAGAAAGCTTTCTACAGTGTGTACTTTGATGATGACTAGAACTCTCTGGGGTGTCAGAGATCAAAACATCTCTGAAGTAAATTTTTGCTTGACTACACTGCCAAAGCCTAGACGATACTGCTGCCATTTTTACTCTGGAATATGCTGGCCATACATGAAAAAGGTCTTGAAAGTAAATGTATCACTAAGGTAGAATTTGAGAATTTTTAAATTAAAACAAATCATGTTAAGCAAACAGAAGAGCAACAGAAAACCTCTTCATTTACTAGGCCTCCTAGAGAGCACTGTGACATAAATAGATGAGTTATGGGTAAGATGATTTCAGTTTGGCTTTACTCATACAATGTAATGTAGTTTTTTGTTAATTAAGAAACCTGACACTATTTGAGGAATAGGATTATAAAGATGTGATTTTATGTTAGACTGCTGTGTAAATAGGCTCATTTCCAGATTGTTAGAGCTGTGAGCATTTTGATAAGATACCTGACTATAACAACAGTATAACCTTGATAATTATGTTATTGCTGAGAGATGGCAGTGTAAATTAATACATGACAGATCAAAAGGAGCGACACGTAAGCATAAAGGTTTAAGACTGATGAGAAAAGTAAATTATTAAAACCAAGCCATTAAGTGGCATTCTTTGGAACTCCTATATGCAAAACCTTGTGATATTTTTGCCCAGAAAAAAAAAAAATGGGTTTATTGGCAGATAAGGAATAGCCCATTTCAGAGACATTAAGGGTTGTGGTGAACCCCTTCACTTTGCATTTTCACACCACATTGTAAATCCCTCACTCTCTCCCAAAGTGCTGATGCTTTTAAACAACTCCTCCTGGTGATGATGAGGACCCAAGGCATCAAAACTCAAATTCCATGTAAAACCCTTTTCCTCTCCTCCTCCCTGTACTTCACATGTAGACCATCCTTTGCTGCATTCCTGTCAAGGATTCAAAGTGGTGTTTCGCAGGCTCAGAAGCAATTAGTTCACCTACTTCTGCAGAAGGAGCCTCTGGGAATGGAGACCATCATCAACGAGATACCAGAAGGCTCCTCCTGCAAGGAAGCCAGCAGAGGGAGCGACACCATCAGAGCTACCCTTTAAATAAACCTATTTAGGATTGCTGGAGCAGCTTGATGTCACCTCACTGGAAGATAAGTGCTGTTTGTTGAGTGCTATTTTTAATTAAGCAAAGATAACACTCCAGCAATCATGGGACTGATGATGCATCTACTTGCCAGCTTCATTATGACTGAAAACATATTCCTAGGTCTGTCCTGGATTGCTCTTCAAGCACCTGTGTAACAGCATTATTCCCCCTCATTTCCAGGGAGTCTGGGATTCAGTTTACTTTAGACCCACAAAAGCACTCAGGCAAGAAGTTACAGCGCTGCACGTGCAGGACTGATGTTGGTCTTGGGACCAGGTATGGAATCGCAACTGTACTTACTGTGTGATGACACCCCCCCACCTCCCTGGCACGCAGCAGCGTCACAAAGCGGAGTGTGTGTGCAACAGGCAATTGAACTGGCATTTTATAGCTGCAAGAGTCAGGTATTGTTTCTGATGCTGCTGCTAACCTCCAACACAAACTTGGCAGATCCCTGAATCTTCCCTTTTCCTTCAGTTAAACAGCTGTAGCAGCTACACTTGCCTCCTTTATGGACTATTTTGAAAGACTCTGAAGAAATTGTACTGCAGCCAACTACGATATTTTTCCACACTATCTCTGCTCAAACTTGCCTTCTGTATACTACTGTAAATACAACTACAGTTGTATTTAATGCAAATGTTTTCTCCTCTCCTGGCATAAGGGATTCCATCAATTGAAGGAAAAAAATCAGGGCATTTGGGATTAGGGCTTTGAAGAACCTCCACTCTTGAGATAACCCATCCCCCATCTGTTTTAATTTAAAACCTGCTTACAACCCATTTTCAAGTTTCCAAAGCAGCTATAAGGTGCTTTAACGCACATGAAGCAAATGAAATTATTTTGTAATGAAAGTCTTGTCATACATCATTAGGATCTTCCTCCTACCTATAGGGCCATTTAGGAAGCTGAATAAATCTATCCAGCTTTATAGCTGTAAGAGATGGTACATTAAGTTTGCTGGCCCCAGAGTGCCTGAAGAAATCCAAACACCAGTATTCTTCGAGTCCAGGATATTTTATGTCCCTGCTTCCAAATGTTGTTCAGCAGAGGTCTTCAACAGCAAATCCTCAGTTGGAAACTGTGAATAGAGGTCTACAAGCTTTAAAGAGACATATTTACCACAAAGCACACCAAAAAATGTGAGTACTGCATTTCTACTGAAAAAAAAAAAAAATCATCTCTATTACCTCCTCATATCCGTGTTGTTGGTCTTTTCAAGGCACAGAAACCTGATATTCTGGACCTTTATTTAGTCACAATCTCCTGCAGTACTGGAGCTTGCTGTGAACTGCAGCAGCTGTAGTCAGCTCTCAACTCTCACAGCCTGGGATACTGAACCCCCCCATCTCACTGATCAGGAGGGTGAAACTCCTGCATTTATTGCCCTCAGCTGTGAGAGCACCACCCCTTCTGGGGCTGCAGCAACAGCTGGGCCACTGAACTAAATTAAGAAGCTGGTGATGGTATCCGTGAAGCTCATGTAAAGAAATATTAGAGCTTTTGGATACTTATATTAAACGAAAAATCATAGAAAACATTCACTTAATAAAATATGCATTATAAAAATCCTTTTTTTTCTTTTAAGGCACATCTATTGGAATTACTTTCCAGCATCCCCAGCTATATCTCAGTTTGAACCAGATTGAAGTTACTTTCATTCACGTTACGCTAGTATCATTTTCTATTACCCCAGTGAAAAGGATGTAATCAAACTAATGCATTTATCCATTTTGATGCAGATTTTGTGACATTTTGCTTTTTGCTCTGCTGGAAAACTTACTGTTGCTCAGTTTCCATTTGTGTTTCTCCTGTAGCTGGATGAATAATGCATTTTTCAAAGTGATCTGACTCCCTGTGTAAGAAAGGGGGGTAAAAAAGGGCAGATTTCAAATGGGTGAGTTGTGTTTCTTTTTTGTAGCTGAGAAAAAAGACCCAAACAAGTGCCCCACTCTTTGCACTCAACTGAAATTGCTGGGTTGTCTGCCCTGGTATGTGAGGTCTATGTGGGGGCCAAAAATACAAGCTGGCCACATTTTAAAGTACATGTTGATATTTATCAAATTTTGGGGAGATGATAACAGGAGTAATATTAAATAGGTTTTCATTTATGAATTCCATTTAGAATTCATTGCATATTTCTCTCTCATATTTAGTGTCTGCTGACTTGCATGAATGCAGGCTGTCTAATAAACACTGGAGCAAAAAAAGAAAAGAGTAATTTCAATTGCATTGACAAGGCGTTCCAATGTAAGCTGTTTTGGCATTCTAAGCCTTTCCATACCTAAAGGAGATTGGAGAACCCACTCATGATCCCCACGGAGATTGCACCACTAACGCTTAGTGCATTTTAACACCCTCCACTATAACTTTTTGACCATGGCAATTAGCCTAGCTGCCTTTTTACCTCAGCTCTAGAGATGAAGTAAGATTGAAACAGCATTGATAAGCAGCTGTAGAGATATGGTCATTAAACTCTGAGCAATCTCTGTTCCTAGGCCCCTTTGGATGGATGAAGGTCTGGATACTACCATAAAAAGTGACTCCCTTTTCCAAAGTCAGCTTCAGACAGTGCCGTGGGGAAGCTGATCAGGACTCACTTGACAAAAGAGGGTGTAGAAGCTTTCCAGGGGAAATATCCTTAATTTTTAACTATGTTACCTCCCTTTCCTGTATTTTTTGCTTTTTGTTTCGGTTTTTTTTTTTCCATTAATAAGCACTGTGTAAGCAAACCTCCCCAAAGATCACTGGTACTAAAAGAACTGCAATGCTCTCACATGAGAGAGCAATAAAAAAAAGCCAAATTTGCCTTTAAAATACAAAACTAGTACTATTTTCTCATTCCCCACTTGTTAACTATCCATTAAATTGGCCAGCAGCTACTTCAGAAGTGGCTGCTAGACATTTATTGCATGTTCCCCACTGTTGCTCAATTTTATGTGCCCTAGCAGGGGGAATACATGCACTTGAAATGCACTTACTGTGCAAAGGGGGCAGAGTGAAAGTCCCAGAGCTGCAGTTACCTAATGAAGTGTTGTATGTTCTAGTGGAATAGAGAAATGCAAATGTTTTCCCTGACCATCCTTGAAAATTTTTCTGGACAATCCTGGCAGCTTGACTCCTGATTTTAAAATCTTCAATTTTAAAGCATCAGGTGCTTTAACACTCCCCCTAAACAAACTGTAGAAGCCCCTACAAACTAAAGCAATCTGCATAACGACTGCAAGAGGATAAAAATCCAGGGAAAACGTCAGTTTTGAAAATAATGGAACATAAAGTACAAGGTGTTGTAATTGTGTCCACTGCTTTGCTGCCCTGAGCATCATTGACTTCATTCTGATAAGCAGTTTGTAAGATAAGTGCCTGCAGACAGCACCTGCCCCAAAGGCAAACCAACATAAATAAACAACAGAAGGAATACAGGGCAAGAATTAAGAAACATTTTATCATAATCGATACCTGAATTTGTACAAGACCTGAAGAAATGCTAGTGCACCCAAATGTCTGCCTGTTTTTTTTCAAATATACCAGCTATTCTAACAAGAGAATTCCTTCTGCTAACAGACTGTTTTCCTGTACCATCGCATGATCTTGGCTACAATTCTTTAGGCTTCTAGAATATTTATATTTACCTAAACTTAATGCTATGTTAGCAAATCTTGAGAGGGAAAAGATTGTCTTCTCACAAAACAGAGAGTTTCCGTGCCAGGAATCATTACAGTATAGCCTGGAAAACTGGTCAAAGCAAAGATGAAGAGAGGTTAAAGCTCATTTTCAAATAACATTGAAAATTTATATAGGTGTTTCTGAGCTTTTGTATTTTTACAGTTTAATGAAAGGCAACTATCATCACCCTGTTCTCCAGAGAGGTAATGCATTTACTTTGCTTGAGTGTTGCCTTTGAAGCATTGTCATTTACTGTTTTAATAAAAGCACAGCATTTTAAACATTAAATCTTAAAAGACTCCAGTTCAAAGATTTAGAACAAGGGCACAAGGTAAGAGGCATCTTTTCCAGTAGGAAAACCATAAAGGGATACAAGAAAGGCAAGATGAGAACATACCTTTCTTATCACACCCAAATGTCATGTCTGGGTAAAGCAATTGAAGTTCTTACTTCAAAACCAAAACCAAAAAAACCCAAACCAACCAAAAAAAACCACCAAAAAAACAACCAAACAAAAGAAAACAGCAAAAAAAGGAAACACCCACCTACCCCCAAACATCACCCCTAATCACCAGAATATAATATGGCATCTAGAGGAGGAAGGCTCATTCTCACAATGACCAGGGGTATGAGAGCGGCTGAGTCAGAACACCACAACAAATCAGGAAAAACTGTCCCTCTTTGTCTAGTTTTATAGAGCCCTCCCACAATAGGTGCTTGTTGCCAAACTATTAAAAGGAGAGAGAGAAAGTGGAGAGAGACAGAAGAAGCAGGTAGATATGACTAAATGCTGCCATCATTGTACAAACATTTTTAGGGCAGCTCTGGCAACAAACACTGTACTCTGTAAAGAGTTGCTGGGATATACTAAAACAGGCTTCTTATGAAAATCTGGGAACTAAATCTTTTATATTCTTATTGTTTAAAAATCAAGAGGTAAGGATTAGGTAGGAGACTGAGGAAGGTTAAAAGCACAGTTTTCCAAATATTTATTAGGAGCTCCTCATGAGCAAGATGAAAGAAAGACTGTATCTGTTTGATTATCAAACACATTACAGCCAGCCTGCAGCTGCAGCATCTTAAGCTTTTATCCAGGCTAGTCCATAGAAACAGATGAGAAACCTTCCAAATTGAGGACTGCATAATAGCTTATGGCTTACCTGGTGGTCTAAGTGTCCTTTTATAAAACGCTACATTTTGCTTTTAACGTCTATCCTTACCAACACTTGGTAGTGGCAGAGGCTCCCTCTTACATATCAGTTTGGAAAGCAAGTCCATTGTCTCAGTAAAAGATGATTTCTCCTAACACACTCCTATGGAACTGGTGAATGTATCTGCAAAAGAGTCAAAGCCTGAGTGAAATTAAAGCCCATCTCTTACAATGTTGGCTTACGAGGGTCAGCATTCCAAGTGCAGAGTTGAGGTACTAAATTCACTGCAATGGACCTTAATTAAGGTCCATTAGAAAAGCATGCCACAAGGTTATGGGAAATTCTGAGCATTAAATAAAGGCTATTTTCTAGCAGTTGTATCAGCAATGGAAAGCTGGAAATGAATCAACATTCACTCAACTCCCTCTACTCTTGTTGGAACCTGTGCGAAGGTTGCTTCCTCTGAGCTATCTAAAGTCTACCAGCTGACATAAAAAGGCTCTATGCTGGGCAGGGCTCCGTGGGGTTGGGAGGAGGAATAAAGATGAACCAGCTGAACCAGCTGGTACCACGTTTTCTCTTGTAAGAAGTTAGCAGAGTTACTTTATATCCATCACAACGGAGAAGGCAAGAGTCTCAGCCTTCAGCAGGTCACTGGTATCCTCTGATTGTCCTTTCTGCTGGGTTGCAGAGAATGACACGCTTCTGAAGCCCAGATGCAACCTTGCCAAGGAATCACAGAAAGCCTAGAGCCACTGGCAGGTGCATGAAAGACAAATGAGCCTAATAAACTACTAAGAGAATTAGTGCTAGACTATTAAGCTCAGGTCCCTGGTGGTATAGAGGTATTTAAAAATCAAAGGGAATTAGGAGTCTAAATATATGTGCAGCTTTGGTCCTGCAGATTAGATTGTTGTACTGGAAGTTTCAAAGCCATCAGATGGGCTCTGATTTCCCTTGGAAAATCAAGTGAGAAACTAAAAACTGAAACTTCTTAGAGCTTTTCTTGCCGCAGACACCTCCCTTTGCCTTGGCAATAAAGCTTTCACAACAATTGTCTTTCATCTCTGAGATTCCAGTCATCCCAAATACTCTCCCTAGAAATCCCAGGCTGCATCCTTTTCTAAAACTGTACCAGTTTTTTTGGCCTGACACTTTACTTTCTAGCCAGACTTTGACTATTCAGAGGAACAGTAAGAAAAAATATTAGTATGAAGAATTTAGAATTTCATCTATGCAGATCAACAAATATTCCAGAAAATGTGTGTGGATATTTCCGTGGTCCTACCAGAGGAATGGTTGGAGAAAAGAGTATGTAAATACCAAAAAATAATAATAAAAAAAACAAGTTAGGTGACCCAGGTCAAGTCTATTTCCTTATTTATTTCCCTGTATTGTGCTATTATTTATTTCAGGAGAGAGAAAAATAAAAGGAAAGGGGGAGGGATAGAATAAACAGAGGTAGTTTATAAAAATGTTGTAAGAATAATGCTATTCCCATTATCACAGGGCACATCTGTCAACTCTATCCATTTCTTCTAGATGAGGTGGAGAGACCTCTGACATTTCAAATGCATCACCCTAATCAAATCCCTATCCCCTGAAATGCTTTCTGAGACTGCATTATAGGTCTGTAGAAAGCCACGAAAGAATAATACTTCGGAGAACAATAAGTTAAGTAGCAGAAACAGAGCTGAAATAACTGGGTTCACCCAGCAGTAAAAAGTTAAGGGAACCATTAATCCCTCAAGATGAAGCATTTGCAGCCCTGCACCACTGAGATCTGCAGGGCTCTGGGGAGAAGCCGCTCAGTGTGTTCCCATTTACTGCCCATGGAGCAAGGGCATTGCCAACACTTCTCACTCTGCTGCACTGCCTGGCTGGGAAGTCATACATGGAATTCCATGAAGGGATGAGGGGCCTTTAAAGGCAGTTGTCAGGCTCAGCTTTTTAGCCAGAGAATTTATCTGACTTTCTTTTCTCACAGCCCTCTGTAGTCACTTTTCAACCTCTCTCTCGAAGTGTCCCTTGTCCTTACAGTCCGCACTGCTGAAAAAAAGTCATGAGATGATGTAAATCCCATGATATGTCATATGGTACTAAAACCATTTAAAAGTTATGTTCGTTGGTTCAATTACAAGCACTGCAATTGGCTTGTTGAGTTGTTTTGTATTTCTCTTCAGCCACCAAAACAGGGAATATCTAGTCTGAACCAGAGACCTCGGCTCTACAATCAGTGAGAAGAAGTATTCACATGCAAAAAGCAATTTTTCCTGTTCTAGGACTCACTAAGTCATTTGATGTATATTCCTCTTCTTTGTCCCCACCATCAAACTACAGAGAAAGTGCGGAGGATCAGTTTAGATGAGGATTCATTTCATCTAACTATAGGTGTCTAGAAGTTAAACACACCTATACTGCCTGAATGATTAGAGTAGTAGATGTCCCTACAGAGTAATTTGTTCCTTCTTTCTTAAAGAAGGACTTTAGGGTGGAACAAGACACACTGTGGAAGTCCTTGTTCTTTCTGTTAACCTTTGAGGGAGTTTAAGAATGCGTTTCATGATACTTTTTGCTTGTTTACCATACAGGGATAGCATTTCAATATTTAAATTTCTGTTATAGTTAATGTTGTGTATACAGAATAATACCAAGAAATGAAAGAAACAAGGTAGGGAAAAAAACACCCCAAAATAAGAAATATGAAGTCAAAAGGATGTAGAAAGTAGTTGAGAATCACAAAAAACCACTCACAGGGCTCTGAAAGGTCATTTATTCCAACCCCACGATCAAGTCTTGATCAACAAGCAGCAGTCATGTGGCAGTGAAGAGAACGCTTTGGCTGAGTACAAGCAGTGCAAATGCTATTAACCCAGCTGCCTGGATACTTGGCATCTGGGACAAGAATACTGCAGACTTCAAATACAAGCAACAAGAGATAAGAGGGAGGATCCCAACAAATGCCTTCATACTCTCTGGGCACATTGCTTTCATTTGTAGCACTGTCAGGAGACCAAGGATTTAGGATAAATGCACTGAAATGCTCTGGTCAAGGCAGTTTGTTGATACTGTTGTTTCTGCAAAAGAGAAACAAGTGAAAGCAAGTTTCTATGAAGAATTTAAAGCCAAAAGTATCATGTATGACAGCGGGACCAAGGTCATCTTGCACCACTGATTTTACTAGCAGGATCCCAGCTGGAGTTGCACTGATTTGTGCCACTTAGGATTGGTTCAAAATAACTTTTTTCCTAACAAAGTAGTGTCAAAGCAAAACTAGTAAGGAAACCTCCAAGAGGAACTTGCAGGTAATTTATAACCTTACAGCTGCTAAGCAAGGCTTAGTTAAAAGTCTAAATCATGAGCTTGAGCAATAGAACTTGCTGGAAAATTTGAGGCAAAATAAATTTTGATGGAATAAATTCCTTAAGTAAGCATTTTTCCACAGAAAATTGCTGGTTTTCTTTTTTTTTTTTTTTTTCTCAATATATTACAAAAATCAATGCATTTTCAGACTTCTCAGAGGGCAATATTTACATTAGCTGAACTGTACTAACACATTAAGTACAGTTTCCATCAAGAAATGGCAATCCAGAATATATCAAAGCCCCACAAGAGTCCCAGTGGACCTGTCTCACATCAGGTTCTTTCCAAGTGGGAGATTTCATCATCTGGACTATACCTACCACGATATAATGCAACTTCTCCTCTGACTCTTTTGTTGTATGGGGGTCACATGATTGCAGGTCCACGTTAAGAGCTTCCAGCAATTTCCCATGGAATCTAAACCTGTAGCCTGCCCTCCTCACTGCTTCTACCAAAACCTTGCCATGCAAACCCAGTACAATAGGGGATCCCTCAGTTAGAAAGTTAGGGGGGACAGAGAAGGGTGGTACTCTTCATTTTAGGATGCTTATCAAATACTTATAAAAAGTAAGCTAATAAATCTGCAACTGTCTCAATAGGAAAAGGAAATCTGGTTTTCTTTCCCCTTGTCATCTAACCTGTTCTCAGCCATTCTACTTTCATTATGCCAAATGTACTTTTCAAAGGCTAGAGTGGTGAAAGAAGCCTAATCGAACTCTCAGTGTGACTCCCTAGCTGTGACATTTCTTTTGCTAATTCTCTGGGAGAACAACCCTGCAGCTCCTGACAATAATTAAACAGAACCTTGAACAAATTCCAGCTGTGAAAACAGTATCAGACTCTACTCTTCACACTGCTAAGAAGAGTATTACAAGCTCTTGTCTTTATTTTTTAGATGCATTTGTTTAAAGGTTGCCAGTAAGCTGTGAAGTTAATGTTGCCTCCCTTGAATTTCCACTGTGCACTGAGAAAAATGGTGTCTGTCCTAATTATAAAATATTACTTTGCACATGGAGAATTAATAGTTTCAGGAGTGGCTCAATCTCTCAACTTTCTCTTCATGCTGGCAAAAATTGTTCTTGGCTTTTGTCTTCTCCTTGGACCTTAGGTGAAGTCATCAGTTCATGAGGGCTTAGTCTGTGGGTGCTGTACTCTTCAAAAGCACTTGGTCTTCAGTTTCTAGGGATCCTGCTCCAGTGGTCCAGGACATAGAAAGTTTATGTTAGAGAGAGTTGATGATTAGAGGGATTCCTGAGCTGTGAAGATCCACTTCTGAGCTCCACTCTCTGCCAAACTCCCACCCTCAGTTCTGTGAGAAAGAACAAGAGGAACTCCATTGCCTGGAATCCCTGTTTTGTTCCAGATCCAGCTGTTGAATGTTACCTCTTGCACAGCCTGCTGGCACTCCTGCCATGTAATATCCTCATCTGAAAATTCTGCACAGGGATGTGTAGCTTTGCTTTCAGTTCCTCTTCTTGTCAATGCCACTAAAAGGGAAAAAAAATGTCATCAGAATGTAAATTTTTCTCAGGTCTCAGATATTTTTAACTCAGAAAGAAAAAAGCAAATCAAAAATCCACCAATCATTAAACTTCAAAAATCAGAAAAAGAACAAGAAACATCATGAAGAGAAATGTCCCAGCAATATGGCCGAGCTGGAATATGCAGTACTGTTGGGTTGCCTATCTCTGACATAATGTCAGATTTCCCCAAAATTAAAATTCTGGTTTCTGAGATGGAGCTGGTTTGCTGCTATCAGAAAGAGCCTGCAAGCTAAGAACTGTGTGACCTGATGAGGTGTAATGAGAGAGGAATATTGTCTCTGCCATTCCTTTCTGGGATATCTGAAAAGAGAGTTCAACATTAGCGTCACCTTTTATGATGCTATTTTTACTACAGGAGCCTGGTGTTCATTTGACATCTTATGCTCCACTGCTTCTGGGCAAGAGGAAAACAAAAGAGTTTCCACGGCAATTTAAGATTTTTCAAGTGAAGCAGCGAGGTGATCATTTGTTACAGGATAAGTCAGAGTCACTCTCAGTAATAACTAACCCAACAGCTGTAGTTCAGCTTTGGACAAAAGCTGAATCTCTTTTAAACATTGTGGAAAGTCAGTTTATTTTGCTGTGGAGAGCCAGATTATTTAGGTTGTTTAGTGTTTGCTGATTTCTGTACTGGGCAGTTGAACTGAGACCATGGCTTTTCCTCAGGGCCTTTTTTCATAGCCTTTCCTAGTCCTGGCCAGGCTAAAATCCAAGAGATTGGAAGAGAATCAGGTTTCTCAAGACCTAGAGCCCAATTTGAAGATGAAGAGAAAATAGGTGGCTTCCAGAAACTTTTGCAGAAGTACCAAGTGAGTCTTTCCAATCCCAATTTAAAGGCCTTTACTTGCATACAAGTAACAGTCACCCTCCTAGTCCTTGAACGGGTTCCATGAGTTGGCTGCTGAAGGACTTTTGCACTGTTGCTGGCAGCATTCATCCTCCTGGGAGGCATGTCATATCCCTGAAGATCAGCAAGGATGTCTCCCATGCTCTGTAATTTCAACCAGCCCTAAATTGTTCCTTCTACAAATATAGAGCAGTAAACCTACTTTTCCCACTACTCTGATAAGATCTTCCCATAGCTAGTAAATAGTGCACCCCTTAGAGAAAAAACTTAGAAATGACATCTGAAGTCAACTCTAGTTTTGCCATTTGTACATTAGAGGACACCACATTTCATGCAGTTACTCTGTGTATTTGGTTAATTTTAAGTCTGGCCTCATGAGAATCTTTGCTCTTGTCAACTTCTGAAAATCAGCTTATAAAACCTGAAGAGGATTGACTGTGTGAACACTTTTACTGTGATGGTGTTTAAAGTCATGCAGGATAGCATAAATAGCCTTCAGATGTGGCTACACTAAATTGTTTCACTTGGCTAATAAAAGCTGAGGGTGATTGACATAGAGGCAGTTCTTCATTGAAAGGCAGTACCTCAGTTGCTGAAGACAGGGTATGATTAGTGGTTGTTACCAATTCAAGAAGTCAAATGCAAATGCTAGATTTTCATTGCACTTGACTTGGCCCATTTGTTTGAATGTGTCTTTATTATTTTCTGGTAATCCTTAGATTATTTTCCAGCCTAGGACAATACATGAGAGTTATTCAGATCCCGAGATGCAGGAAGGAAGTCTGAGGCAGAAGGGGTACCTCAAAACCTCTTTGCAGCAGTTATTCAAGTGGCCTTGTCCATCTAAAAAAAGAGAGGGTATCTGCAGGACTAAGGGTGGTAGTGAGGAAAGGCCAGATACACATAAGTGTTTTGAAGAAGCCGAATCAAGCTGAAGAAAGTATCTGCCCTCCAACCGAGTTTTAAAATCTGTAATGTATTCGGAGGAATAGTGAAAATATGAAAGCGTTTTTTGAAGGCAATGAAATTATTCTTATGGTTAAAGTTAAGTACACGGAACCAAGCTTTCAACTACTTCACAAGGGTGGGTCCTGTTTGGACACAGTGGTTGAATGGCTTTGAAGTCTCTTCCTGAGGTTAACTGGTGGTGGGAAACAAGATTTGAAGCACATATATACCTATAATGAAGGCAGAAATAGTTCCCAAGAGGTAAGATCATAAACATGGCACCAGACACCAGGTGAAATAACCCTGCAATGTAGTGGCAGTTTTTGAATGGAATTGCATGAAACTGCGTACCATTGTAATGTTTATTTTACAATTATTTTTTTTTTTTAGATAAATATATATATGAGTATAAGCATGCAAAAATGTACTTTTGCCTCATGTGAATGGCTTTTCATCAAGCAGTGCCAGACAGCTGCACTGAGAGTACTGAATATTGAATAAATAATATGCATGGTATTTCTCATTAATTGCCCAGACATCAACAATAAAAGCATGAACTCAGAGAAACAGGAGCCACATGGCAGGAGAATTTGGTGACCTGATCCATAAACTTCAATTTAAGTCCCTGTCAGAAAATATTACATACAATAATGATGTAATTCAGCAAATCAGTCTCTGATGAACATTAAGAATTCCTGATGGCAGCTCCTGGGAGAAGGAGGGATTCTGATGGAATCAAAAGGAAAGAGATATTCCACACAAAGTTCAAAATACCACCCAGTTGTGCTGTATTGATAAGACTTTCACTATTGCCACTGAGTCCCCCACAGTGACCAGAGAAGCAGCAGAGAAGGTGCTTGCAGTTTCCTGTGGCTGTTAACAGTTTGTCCTGAGTGTGAGGATGGAATTACTTGTCATACACCTCTCTACACTTCCTGCTGCCCACTCACCTACACTTAACCACACCACTCTTTCCTAAGCTCAAAACCTGGTTCAGGTTTGCACTTCTGATTTGACAGCATACAGTAAATCCTATGATGTTTTGCTCTTACTCTGTATGGTCCACACTGGACACGTCAGTCACTTGTTCTCCAGTACAGGAGGATTCAGTGTCATCCAGTGCAAAGCACTGCAGAAAAGGTACATCACCAGGATATAAATGCCCCAGGATTGGTGAGCTGGAGAGAAAGCATCCCTGAAGGGAACATATGGGACCAAACCCATTTGGCCCATGGTCTTATGAAAGGTTTTGGCAATCACAAGACCACAGAAAAACCAGTAGGACAGAAACGAATTGCTTCAAGGATCCTCAGTACCTGAGCTATTTCTCTAAGTAGTGCCCCTTAGTTTTCTCCTTAAAGTGGGTGTAAATTGTTGTAAGGCTTCATTCAGGACCTGAACAGGCCAGAGAAACCTAAATACAAAGGAAACTGTAGGCACTTTGACTTTTAGGCTGAAGCTGTGATTTCATTTTCTGCCTTTGCTCATAGAATGTTTTATTATAAATTCAAAGAAAGATTATGCTGCAATAAAGAGGTTAGTCAGTGGAATTAATGGCTTTGAAATTTAGAAGAGATTAACAGGAGAGCCTTGCTGTGCTGTGTGTCATTGAATTGTGTAATAATTCACTGTTGTCTTGCAGGAGGTCAGCTAGTCAAACACTACCTCAAATCTGGGAAGGGACTAATATATGACCCTTAAATATATGACCCTTACCATAGCTTACAGTCATGCAGGCTTTGAGCATGAGCAATCAATTTTCATGCAAAAAAAGCCACCATTGTAAAGAGAAGACATTGGAAATTGCCTTCTCCACGACACTGATGCATAGGGCTGGACGGAGCCCCCCTTCAATTTGTTCAGCAGTACCACAGCCATGACCCAGTCCTTCTTGAAGCCACCAAAGGCTTTTGTTTGATTTTCTACAAGCAGAAAGTCCTCTCACACATATACATATTTCTTTCAGGCTCTCAAAGAGTGAGGGTGATGCCAAACAGGAGCTTAGAGAGAAGAAAAGGGAAATCTTTACTGTTGTGCCACCTTAGGCAAAGGCATCTGTAAATGGCAAGAAATCACATGTGATAAGCAGCTCTCACTTGTCCAATTTCCAGAATTTCCATGGAAACCTAACCAATTGCCAGACTGTACACGCCAGTGTACATGAAAATAGTGTGTATGAGAAAGGAATATTGAAGCAATTTATTTTTTTAAGCTCCTCAGAGGCTTGCTAGCCCCCTTACTAGCCAATAACACCTTCATCCTAATTACACTCTCATCCAGTCAACCAGCTGTATGGTAATGAGAGGTGGACTGCAGAAAAGACTGCACAAAAATCATAGGGTATAGAAATATGCATGAGCCCAGTTCATTATTTTTAAGTAGTGCCGCACATATTAAATGCATCTGGGACCCAGCCAGTGCTGTATGCCATACGCGTACATTTACGTAAGGTATGGAGGTACCTCCTTTTCCTCAAGTGACAGAACACTAGAAGAAAGGTCAGATTTATGAATTTCTAAGCTGGAAGGCTGCTTGCTGATGGTTTAACAACCATTTTCAAAATTACAAACCCTTGTATAGAAGTTTTGGACTTTGAAACAGATAGAGAAAGTAAAAATCTTACCTGCACAGGGAATTATTAATATTATTGTTATTGCTATTATTGATGTTGCTGTTAAATATTGATAATAATTAAATATTTATGGTTAAATGTGGAATCTCCTTGCAAATTTACTGCTGCTACTACTACTACTACTACTGGTAGTACTACTGAATTTGCAGGGACATTCCACATTTTGGATCACTTGTTGGACAAAAAAAAAAAAAAAAAAAAGAAAAGGTGCAATTAGATAAAGAACAACAGTTATTGGAACAGAACAGCTCAAATCTGGTGAGGATATTCAGCCAGTTTGCAAGGCTGGCAGCTAGTCAGCCCAGTGAACGGGCTCTCATGGCAACGAATCCCAAGCAGCGATTGAATTCAGCACAGGATTTCTTTCTGACATTTGAGTCCTGGTTTATAGACCTCGGGACAAGGTTTGTTAAATTAGGCTATAATTCCTCCATTATAAAATGACATCTTAATGGTTCTGATCTTTTGGAAGACTTTTAGCAGATTAGGAGGTGATGGGATAGGGGAAAAGATTTATTGCATGCTCAAAGCCATGTGGTAATCCAAAGGGATTTATAGACAGTACTCTTCACTACTTGTGCTGAACAAGGATGTGAATTATTTGATTCTGATAACATGAGAATCCTCTTACAATACAGTATGAGCTTGAGAAAATGTGAATATTGCTAAAAAAACAGTCAAAAATAGATTTTTCTCCTTTACCCGTTAGTTATCTTTAAAGGAGTGAAAACCTGGTCTTGTATAATTTTTAAGTCCCCATAGACAGAGGGAAACTCTGAACAAAAACTTAATTGAATGTCTATGGATACAGATAGACGGAAATTTCCAACAGAAATATTTTTCTAGCTGTTGGAGTGTGCAAAGTCATAGAAGTAAAAACTTTGTGCAAGGTTATTAATTTCAGTCTGGACATGGATGTTTCTAAGATTTTACATCAGGATATCGGACATACAAATTCATGGCCTTGTTCAGCCCAGTGCAGACAAGACACAGGATGTAAGGATGCCCTCAGATATGTTGTCCTGCTTCATCTGAGCTATTCTAGTTAGTAGCTTTCAAGTCGCTTTCCACTGCTAATCCACTGCAAGGAGAAAAATATCCTCTCCAAGACTTGCTGGTAAAACTGAATGTGTAGCCCATAATTACACCATTTTCATCAGAATTATCTAGACTATGAACAAACTACAGTTTAAAGAGTTTGCACATAGTGCAGTGTATACAATGATAGCTAGTTGTTCGTTTGAATCTGAAATATTCATGCATCTCTCATTAGATACTCTTACATGCCTCATTAATATATAGCTCTGGATTAATTACAGAAATATTTTCATTCCAGCTTCAGGATGTAGTGGTAAATTATTGTCTTCACACACGAGAGGAGACAAAGGGATTATATGATCAGCCCAAGGTTATAAATGGTATCTGTGGGAGGCCCAGTAAGAGAAGAGCTTAATCCTAATGCTTCATCCTTGCTTCACTCTCCACACTTTGGAAATTTGCTTTCAAGGGTTTTAAAAGAATTGACAAAAGAATGGATATTCTTAGCCGATACAATTGATATTCTTAGCTGTAACAATTGATATTCTCAGCTGGAACTGTAAGGAAATCCCATAGCAGAAATATGAGCATGTGAACAGATTCAATTGGGAAACAAACAGTTGTTAGTTCAAGAATAGTTTCATTAGAAATAAACAAAATCCAGTTTTTTTAAAAAAAACCCTTGATATACTTCTTTCTCCCTTAATAACATCACAAGTTTAGTTCCAAAGGGGTCTGTTCTTCAGACTGATCTGAACTGAGAGACCAGCTAGACTCCCTGAAATTTTTTTATGGTTTTAGTCTGAGTGCTAGGTCACACAATAAGCAACCAAGAAATTGGGCTACATACAGAGATGATATTTCTCATACCTGAGAGAGTTCCAAGATATCCTGAAAAGGCAGAATAAAACTCGGAAATCAGCAATGAAAGCCAGATAAATTCACTCTCATAACAAAGCTTGAGTTTTTTCAACAGACATGATAACTAATCATTTGCACAATTTGCCATGGAACAAAGTAGATACTCCATCACTTTAAAATTTTAAATCAAGTTGAGCGCTTTTTCAATGAGATGTATTTATTAAGCTGGCAGCACCATGCTTCAGTGGGGCGGGAGAGGGGAGAAATCACCTGATGGAATTTGTTACTCTGTATCATGAAGGAAAATCACACAGGAAATCCCTTGTACCTATCAGACGTTTCTTTAGTGGTGTGCAGAGACAGGATTTCACTATTGTTAAAGTCTAATTTAACCCATTATATGTTTCTTCAGAAAAGCAGGAAAGGACCCAGAAGAACTAAAAATGGAAAGTTTAATATAATTGCTCAGGTTAGCATTTTGCAAGCCACACACAAAAGAGTGCTTCTGCGTGTTTCTTTCTGCTTTTCTCAGAGCTAAATCTTTGCAAATATTTACATGCATCCACCACAACTGACAGCTGCTACATCTTTCGTGATTTAACACACTTCTGTACTAAAGGACTCCCTTTGATTTCTTTATTTTACTTTGTTTTGCCCCTCTGTGTTCTCCCTGTTGGAATCCAATTTGTGATGCTAATTAAAAGCCAGTGCTATTTCAACTCGGGAAGATTCTTGCCCTGCTAAAATACATGTATTTATTTCCTTCAGATGTACAATTACTGTTCTCGCACAATAGTTGCCACAGAGCATAAAATTACTTCAATGCCAAGTTTAGCAATTGGAATTACACCCTGGCTGTAATGCTTTTAATTAGCCATTACTCATTGGAATGGAAACTTGTTTAATAGTTCTTTCACTTGATGAGACTGATTTCCACTGGAAGAAAAAGCAGCTGTCCTCAACCATGCTAAATTTGAGATTATGACAAGCCTTTGGGTTGTATCCAGGACATAGAGAATGCTTTACCTCACTCTGCTTGGCAATAGCCAGTGCTACAGAGTGCACTGCATGGATTGTCTCTGGAGCACCTAATAGTCTGCAATGAGTCATAACAAGAGGCTCCTTAACATGATAGTTTTAAGACCAAGCCCAGGAATTTCAAGAGGGTTAATAAATAAGAGGGAGGCATTCACCTCCGTGGAATAAGAGTGTCAAGTCTATGTAGACCTCCATCTTATGGGCTGGATTGAATTGTTAGGAAGGGGTGAAGTGTAGCACATCGTCACTCTCGAGTGAGTATCTGAGCTCTGCATAGCAACTGAGCAAGTTGTCGTTTGTTACTTGACTGGCTCAGGGCAAATGCATGTCAGGTGGCACATCTGGGAATAGTAGGATCTCTGCTGTGCTTTTAGTCCTTGTATTTGGGCTCATGTTAATGAGTTTTACAGATCCCAAGAGGGAGTAATGGAACGGGGAACTATACCAGTCTCCAGACTGAAGGGGTTGCTGTGTAACAGTTGTCATACAAAGCAATCCCTTCTGGTCACAGCTCTGCCTTGCCCCTCTCTCACATTGTAAGAGATGTGGCAATGGACACAGACTCCCTTTTTAGCGTGGGCTAGTTGTTCCTGCGTTAGTTTAAATCCCTACTTCCCTTGCTCCCAGATCCCCCTTCCTGCTGAGGCACCTGCCTCCACTGACTGTAGTCAGTGTGGGTTTTCCCAGTCTGGGTCAGTGCAGGAAGTTTAAGCAGATGGATTGGGGTTGTTGGTGTTAAGCTACAACCAGCTATGTCCCCTCTCACCCAAGACCTGACAGCAGCCCCTCACACCACTTCACCACTCTGAGAGTAATTTACTCTTCTGTTTTTCTGCTTCTGCAGAGATCCAGAAGAAACCCCTTTAGGCCAATTTAAGTCCACCACACTCCATGAAGGGGAATAAGACACTGGAGGTGGGAGGAAATCTGAAGAATTCATTCATGTCATATTGACTGTCCACAGTCAAATATACAAGACTGGACTGTTAAAGCAAAATGTGCTTCCATCACTTTATTTCTTCTCTCACATTACTGTTCACACGTCACTGGGCTACTGTTGGTTCCCTGAAATATGATGTTTGTACCTCATGATATACAATAAACTTCTGCAAAGCTATAAAATAAGAGCAGTCCTTGTGTCATTCCTACTCCAAGCACCTTACAAAAGCAATGCATTAGGCAATGGCAGCTCAGCAACTGTCTAGTTAAATAAATAAAATGACCATCAGTCTTTCTGCAATTGGAGCTCATGCAGTTTCCAACCCATTTTGCTGAGGAAGGAACCTTGTCTATGACAATATTTATTTTCAGCATTATTTTGATTTACACTGCTGCTTTTCACTTTGATATTTCCTGACAAGCAGTGTGTACATTCTGCAACCCAGTGGATAACAGTGGATAATCCTGTCTTGTTGGATCAGGAATTTTTCACCAAAATCTGTTTTTTACTTCAGTTCCCCAAATGTGATAAGGGTTATGGGATTAGTAAGAGTATATGGCAGACCATCTGTTTCTACTGTTCCTACCTAAGTTTTGATCAGCTGGCCAACTTCAAATTAATTTGATGAGACACAGGACTCCTACACTCAGCCCTCCTACTGGGTGCAGGTTAAGAATGCCCCCCAGGGACAGTTGTGTGGGCCCTGAACATCCCTACAAATTGATTTTATATAGGCAGATTTTTCATATCTAGTAGGGAACACAAAGGCATTCAAGTAGTCTTAAAGGACATAAAGCAATTGGCTAGGTGAGCATGTGGGGTTGTAAAAGATGTAGGAGGAAATCCAGTGTAATACAATCAACTATAAAGCTCCTAGAAAAACAGACATTGTTAGGCCCATGGATTATAGTAACTAGTTCATTACAAATGCTGTCTTCTGCAAAATTGCTATTTAATTTGGGACAATGTTGTTAGTTACAACTATTTTCATTTTTCCCCTTAAGCAGGAAGGGAAGAAAAATGGAAGTAAAACCTTTTTTTTTTTTTTTATTTGGGGTAAATTTTTCTAAGCTAATGGAAACAGTATTACACATAAATGCCTCTCACATTTTCCTTCATGGAACTCATTTTATGGCCGTGCTACCTGTCTCATGAACAGTCACTGCTGCTAAGATTTCCCCACATGCTGCAGTTTTATAGCTAAGACAACTTAATTTTGGACCCACTTCAAACAAAAATTAAACATTTCTGAATGGAATTATATTCCAAAATTTATTTCCAGGAAAGAAATTTGTGTTTTTACATTTCTACACAATTAGGATCAAAATATGAATCAAAATATTAGAAATTCGTATAAGAGGAGAAATCCAATATCTGAATTAGAATAGCTGTAGTTCCACAGTTAGTTAAAATCACATCTTTGTATCTGCTTATTTATAATTTCATAATCTACATTATCTTCTTCAAATAAATCTATTGGTAACAATTAATGAGTGACGCTATCTTACAAGTGACTAAATATCATCAATTATGTTTCTGATACAAACTCACAGAAATATTTGGAAATTCTCTTTGACTTCAGTGGCCTTTGGATCAGGTCTCTGGTGTGTTTATCTAGCTTGAAATGTTCTGAAGATTGTGCTGCTCTGAATGAGAAATAAAGTAATTCAATTCCAGATATTATGTAGCTTAGCAGAAGGGGGAAAAAATGAGGTCATGACGTGGTTATGAATTTTTTGTTCTTTTTTTCTGCTTTTTCTCAGTGTGGAAGTAGGTAAAGCTTTCATCTCTTCTGGGCAGCAGTTATGAGGATTAGGTAATAGGAAGAATTTAATTTAATCAGTTCAATGAATTTTGCCTCATTAGAAATTCATGCAAATTGTCAAGTTCTAAGTCCTCCTGAGATTGCCCTAGTGTGGTTTTTTGGGTTTTTTTTGAGAAGTGCATAGAAGGGTTTTATCCATAGACTGTTGGGTTCAGCTAATTACATTAAGAGCTAATACGATTTCCTTGTTTATGCTGTTTGTACAGGAAGATGATTGTCTAATCCTTTAAGCAGCACATTTAATTTTGGTTTCTATTTCAAGCTTTAAATTGTGTTAACTACTTCTAGTTCTCAAGGTAAACATAGTCTAAATCTTAAATGTTTTCTTCTGAGTAGCTTCAAGGATGAAGCTCTTTGGTTTCATTTCAGATGAGGAACATCATTTCATGGCCATTGGTTCTAAGCTGGAGGGCAATGGTGGAAGCAGGGGAGAGGGAACTAGAAAACTGCTTTTCTAAAGCAAGTTCAGGACTTCATCTGCAAAATTGTCGCACAATGCCTGGATAAAATGTTCATTGCTAGACTACAGTCATTATTACTAATTATCTATCTGTCTGTCATATATGTCTAATCTGGCCATCCATCTCTGCGTATTTTAAATCTGCACTTGAAAGCACATAATGAAATTATGCTTGGACTAGCAAATCTGTGTACATTAATTACATTTCCTCTTGTTGGAAGTTATATTTCTGTTGTATTTCTTAAATAATGTTGAAGGAAGAAAAGAGTTGAAAAAGTCTTGAGAAACTAACAAATAAATGTCACCACCTAAAACTGCATGCAGATATTATTGTTGGGCTAGTCTTCCTTCTGTTTTTCTAGTTTTCACTAAAAAAATTTAAAAAATTAAAGAGTCTGACAACTGTTACTATTGAAGCCCTGGAGGTTTGATGGGAGTTAAACACCTGTTGCTGTATTTCACCATAGACCTTTATTTAGATTCTAGGCATACATTATTAAAATTTGTGCTGCAATAAAGTCAAGCTTGATGTTCCAAGGTATCATCACCCAACAAGCAGTTATTCTACACTCTCTTTAACATTTCCTCTAGGTCTTCTACTATTGGCTAAGCATGAATCTCAAGTGCAGGTATACCTAGCACACACTAGATAAAGTACTACCTCCAGATATTGATAATGGAGACATCCTCAGCTGAACTAGCTGAACTAGCTGAGGATGTACTTCTGGGCTTGCTCTAAGGTGAGAGAGACATGTAAATAGAGAAAT
This sequence comes from Pseudotriccus pelzelni, assembly GCA_035584735.1. Taxonomy (NCBI): domain Eukaryota; kingdom Metazoa; phylum Chordata; class Aves; order Passeriformes; family Tyrannidae; genus Pseudotriccus; species Pseudotriccus pelzelni. Next base: position 25,384,095 of record JAWMRA010000162.1, on the reverse strand, counting down.
TCAACTTGAGCTATCAGTTGTGTCTTAGATGAATTCATCTAAATAACTCCCTTTATTTCCATTCCTGTGTAAGAGAACTGGTCATGCCTCTTCTCTTTCCTTTATTTTGAATGCTTATTTAGGTGATGGACTTTTAATATCAAAGACATTCTTGGTTGGACATTAACCCTTTTCTAAGTTACACCTGGAATCACAGAATACATCAAGCAAGAAAGGGCCTGTAAAGATTATGAAGTTCATGATCCTTGAGTCCACCATATATAGTCCTATATAAACACAATATATACTCTTTCTTCATTATGGCTACAGGAAACACTCTGAAGATCATATCCCTGGTGGCTTAAATTAAGCTCTTCAATCCTTTACAAATTATTAAATTCTCTTGTATTAATTAAGAGAAGATTCAATTGAATAAATGTTATGTTAATTTTTGAAGGAGAGTGCAGAGGTTACCGTGGGATTCTCATCAGACTCTATACTGGTACTTTTACTGTCTAACAATTTCATAAGTGATCTGGAAAAGTGAGTGAATAATGTTGGGACAAAGGTTGTCAACAATGCAAAATTTGGACTGACAAAACCAAGGCAGCTAAAACTGGAGCAGAACAGGAGGAACTACAGAGTATCTCATGGTACCAAGTGCGGCAATGATAAAACAGACAGTGAAATCAAACAGAAAATATTGCAACAGGGGACACTAATTCTAACTGTATTATTTAGTGATAGGTCCAGCAGGAAGCTTCTGACAAATTGTTTTGGCTATGGCAAATCTGAATTCCGTAAGCTTGTCCCCAGCTCATCATATCCACCTCTTCTGTCAGCCTAAAAAAGCCCCAATGTTTTCTTGTTTAATGGTAGAGGGTTTGTGACTTGCTTTTAACTTCCAACTACTTCATAGACCTGGGTCAGAATACAGAAAGAAGAATCTTTAAGGTGAATCTTAAGGCTGCCAAAACCAACAAGAGGTAAATTCTAGTAGGAGTGAATCCAAGAGCATGGAACAGGGTCATGAAGGGGGAAACAAGGCAGATTTGCTGAAATTAATATTGTTCATAACTCAGCAAAAATTGTGGAACGTGTGTGAACATTTCCCTAAACTAAACAGAAAGGCCAATTAAGTATGCATCTACGGTGCATCATCATCCTGACTCTTGAGAGGAGCTCTGCTCGTTCTATGCCAAAAAGGGGCACATTCAGAAGGGCACAAAACAGAATGACAACTTCATCAGGAAAGTTAGAACGACAGCCATGCAAGGAGACACTAATGAGCCTGGAAACTTTTGGCTTCCAAGACATATAACAGGGATCATAAGTATACAGCCAATTCTCAAAAATCACATACTATGTAAAGACAGTGAAAAAGGGATGATGAGTTGTTGTTTTCCACAGTCTAAGAGTGGAGGATACACAGGATTGTTATTGGGTGTCAGAGCTTATAAAACTCAGGAGGAAAAAACATTTACCCACAACACCTAACTAAATCGTGAATCTGGTTGATATAGTATTTTGTGGATGTTTAAAAGTATTGATGGATTAAACTAGAAGTAAAACAGGATATAGACACACCCCCCCCATACCTATTAAATTCTTGAATTGGGATATAACCTCTAGTTCAATGTTGCCAGCAAATAGAGGGGACTATAACAAATATTTTCAAAAACATCCAGCATCCTCTGGGTCAATAAACACCCTCATTTCTGTCAAAGAATGCCCTACATATTCTTGTGTAATAATAGAGGCTTTATCACTTTTTTTAACTTCCATGTTAACCTGATAATTTCCATTACAGTGATGGACAGTAAAAAACAGAGTAAACAGAAATGTGCTCATCTTCACAGAGGATCAAGCTGCCAGAGGTCAGGCCCACATTTTCCTGCTAGACTACAGAGGAGATAAAGGAGGCCTTGTGCTCATACTTGCTAGTGATAGCTCACCAGCAGTGGAGAGATTTTCAAAATGCTGCCTCTGCCCCTGCTAATCATATTGTAAAATCAGAATTTTGATGAGCCACAGTTTGTTGCAAAAGGTAATATAGACAATTTACATCTTTGCAAACTCTTAAGGACATAGTAACACAACTGAAATGTACCAGCCAATATTAAAAAAGCAGAATAACTGATGCAGGAGGCTATCTGGGTGTATCACAGGTGTAATACGCCTTATCTAGGACAGTACACATTTACCTTTATTTCCAATCTGTTTTGGACATGCAGTTGAAAAATAATATCTTAGTCTGGTCTTGAAACCCAGACTAAACAGTTTGGTTGGATTTTATCAACACTCTTTTATTTCACATTCTTTTTAAATGCGAAAATCATTCCCCTCATTTACACTCGAGTATTGTCTTGTAACCTACAGATAAGAATTTTCACTTTGGTATTTAAATTACCAAAAATTGCATTTCATTTGGATGTAGATCATAAATTTGTGGCTGAAAAGTATGGTACCTAGTTTGCAAATTCAGCTCAATAACTGTTCAAATTCAGATTGTACCTTGGGCTGATAGCTTTCTCTTTACTACCTACATCACTAGTTTGAATACTGATAAAGAAAGGAAATTCCTTAGAACTGTTTGAGCAGTTTGGGGGATTTTTTCATTATTAAAATTATCTCCAAAGAAGTTTTCATTATCAACAATCTCTGAAGACATTTTCTTTCACATGAAGATTGGGTGTGGGATGAAGGGAAGGAGAGGTTTTGTTGTGAAGGTTTTGATAGAGACAAGAAAATTTTTAGCTAAATAGTTAATTCACTAGAAAAACAATAATATCTTTTGTTAAAAAGACTTCTTTTTTTCCCAAATCAATGTTTTAATTGCTTCTGTGGTTAAATACCATATTTCAATCCAGAGAATTGGACTCTACAACACATCATTACTTCAGGCATATGATATCTATCTCTTTTGAACACAGAAACAGATTGATAAGGTTAACTTCTCACATTCTAGTGGTTAATAAAGATTTTGGTAACCATTCCTCAATATCTGAAGGGCAAAATAAATAAATAAAATCAGAATTAAGAGGCAGGCAGAATTCCTGTCTGGTTTAAAGATTGCTGATGAAAAAAGACCTGAACACATTTTCCTTGCAAACTTATCCCTCAGTGTCAATGCTGTCTTAGTGTAAAGTTAGAAGGTTATAATTTTCAAGGTAAATTAGACTTCATATGTATTCTAAACTTTAGGATTTTGCACATGTGCTTAGGTAAAGTATATTACATATGTCACCTTGAAAAAGCTGTAGAACTGTAATAGTCAAGAAGATAACTATCCAGCTGAATTCCTAAAACAAAAAGATTTGTCTGTTCACAGAAAAATTGTTGATTCTCAACAGGTTTCATCAACAATATAAGCCATTTTACCTTCATTTCAGGAACATTCCTGTGATTTCAAAAGGACTCATTGTCTCAGCTAGTAAGTACTACATATATGTTCGGATTATGGCCTCATGTTCGGGGTAAAATGTTGTCCAGAACTAGATACACCAATGCTCTTAAGGCTAAAAGAGATCTATAATCTATGTAATAACAGCCCCCATGTCAGAATCAAGCCCAAGGGACTGACTGTGATTTAGCTGTCCACAGACAGCAGCTTTTTTCCAGGAAGAATTTCTTTCCTGCAGAAGTCAGCTGAAAAGGGTAAATTTACCCTTGTCAGACTTGATGTTTCTCTGAAAGCCCAGTTATTTTCAAATGCCAGTATTTGCTGGGGAATTATGCTCGGGTAGAGATGTCCCTGGGGATGTGAACTCCACAGTTGTGGCAAGATTCAGATCTCTGGCCTTGGTATTCAGGAGCCAGAAAACCTGCATGGTCCCACTGAGTAAGGACGCAGGAATGCACTTTCATCCTGGGAGGTGGCAAGGTCTAAAGTTTTCCCTCAAAGAACTGAATGACCTGCTAAAGGCAATATTAACCTTAAAACAAGTTTTACTTGCCCTCTCAGGGCTCTGGTCTCTGTAACCTACTAATTCCAAGGAAGACCCATGACTGAACTCAGCAGATTAGTGCTTCTCTGACTACAGAGGTCATGGCAGTGCCATGACCCTTCCTAAGGGAAAAGCAACTGTATAAAATGGGGATCAGCCAGCACAAATTCTGACTCAGTCCTGGGCTGGACATGAAGGATTGATGTGCCTTTTCCATAAAACTATTCAGGCAACATATGGCCTCAGTCCCAGGGCTGAGTGACTGCCTGGTTCATACTCATAAAACTGTGGATGAAGACAGTCCCAGATAAGGCTAAGATTCAGGTAATCAGGAGATCCAAATTCTCCAGATGTGCTCACAGTTGCAATCAAAGTTACCCACTAAACAGTGCTGGAGACTCAGATCCTCTTTCTGTCCACTGTCAATGCCACGTCCAAACACCATTGCTACTAGCCTCTACCTAACACAGCATATTTGAGAGACAGTTTTACTGAAACCATCTCAAAACATTCATTTGTGTCTCAGAAGAGCTTTAAAAGCCACGCAGGCTTCTATACTACCTTTTTAGAAAACACTGGATGAAAAATACTTTTGGTATATTTGTAGTAGGCAACAGCCTCTGTCCTAGAAGTGTAAATTAAGATGGGAATACACAGGTATATGCATGTACACAGACATAGGTAGATAGATAGATGTACATACACGGATGTACACACACGACCTTTGCTTGATACTTGAGAAATTGGTGAGCTGAGGAACCACAAAGTTTAAACTAATCCAAATCAGCAGAGACAGGTAAAGAACCTTTCTCCTGCGTCCTGAGTCAATGAACCACGCAATGATTCAGAGAGATCACTCCCCCACGTAGTCTCTCTCCCCAGGGGCTGATGCTAGATGGGCTGCAATTCCAAGTGAGACCTTGCCATATCATTGTTCAGCCTGCCTCCCTATCTCTCTTGGGGGTAGCCCAGCACAGTAACTGAACAGCCTTTCCTGGCTTTTCCCTGGCTTTTTGTGCATCCCAGCATTTCTTTTCTCTTTCTGGTCATCACAGAAAGTACTGTGTTAAATCACCACCAGCTGTAGAGTTCCACATTCTGGCACATCCTGGTGTGCCAATAGTTGCAATCTGAGACCCTTGCATTAGCATGTCTCTCAGTAAGACTAAATCATTCTTGACAAATAGATGCCTCCAGTAGCTGATGAAAAATGGATGGACTTGCTTGACATAAACAGGCTTTTGGAGAAGGAACTTATTGAGAATTTCTTTCCTGGCTGAGGATCTTGGACTTCAGTGCATTACCTTACTCATTACCTTACTGGTTTTCTTATGGAACTTTCTTTATTTCCCACTCACTCTCCTTTATCCTTTGCCTTCCTTCTGTTGCCATTGTCTGGTATCAGAATGTCTGAGAGCTAAAATTCAGTTTTTCCTTCCATCTTTCAAGTCTTCAGGAGGCTGAGATCTGCTCATCCAGAATATTTTCAAATTACCCTGATTCCAGGAAGTCTTAACAAGATGTATTCCTCCTTGGATATGCTGCAGGTAACTTCCCCTCTCACTGTTTTTTGCGTTTTTTATGAAAGTCAGCAGCAGGAGCTATTTGAGAAGGTCATTTCCCACCTGGAATGAGGTAAAAATTAGGTGACAGAAGAGAAACAAAGTTGTGTTTCATGAATGCAAACATCTCCTTCTGTCTGTAAATGACACTACCACCCACAAATAAACATACTCTTCACAATTTCCCTCTCTTGTGAGGGCATCATGATGTTTGTTGATTTGCACTGATTGACAGTCAAATAAAACTTCATGTATTCTGCTTAGCTGAAATGAAAAAAGAAAAAAAAAAGAAAAAACCAAACCAACGCAAATCCACCAGCAAAGTCTGACACGAAGGGAGCTTAAATTCTTTGTTCTATAGATGCTCTGACTTCACAGTTTCCACAGGAAGTATAATTATCACATACTGCCCTTTAACAAATATGGTGGGAGCTGATTTCATAAGGAAAAATGTCCCTTTTAGGAAAGGTACTGCCCAGTTTCATTATTTCCACACCTGCAGAGAACAGTTGCAATTTCCTCTGTAGTGCCTTTTTTATGACATAGATGACAAAAAGAACACTGATTTTGAGTGGTGCTTGCAGGCAGTCAATACTAGTGATGAAGGCTTTGAAAATCAGGTTTGCTGCTTGTACTACTGAGCTACAGATTTTGGGGAAATTAATGGCCTTTCTACACTCTTAAATCTGAGAAATACAGGGGGTCCACTTCTGCCCACTGCAAAGGAAAAAGAGAGAAAAATAAAACCCAGTCTACAAAAACACGATTTTTGTATAAAAGCAGACTCATAAGAGGATGAACAGTCCTGTGGTTTGAGCAGCAGCCTGGTTTTGTGAGACAAGCCCTAGCTCTCCGAACTGATTCTATGATCTTAGGCGACTCAGAATGTCCGGCAGAAATTTGTCAAATTGTCAAAATGGGAAAGGTCTTTGACTGCAGTAGCCCCATGACTTAGCGAGTGCACAGCTAAGGCTTCATAAGCAATGTCTTGGATGTGCTACTTCTGTCTGTCTGTCTCAAAGGGTCCTATGAAAATAGGTACATTATAAGGGTGCCACGGTACACTGCCATAGGATACATACATATATCGTTTGTTTCCTTATTTGAAAGGGGTGTGTAATTCTCCAGAGTAGTGCATTTTTTCAAGAGCTCTTTCTAAGCGTTTAGGGAGAAGAGGCTGTTACTGCATGATAAGGAAGTTTCTGAGTGATAATTTAAAGATAATCTTTTAAGATTTGGAGCAACCTCATTATGCACACATCTAAGTGACTTAGATACAAGTTTTAATTACTCCTATCAGTGTCTTGCAGTTTCCCCAAGAAGCCTTTCAAAAAAACCATACAGCTCATAGCTGAACTGGGGGCCCTGCAATTCATAAACTGTACTTCAGCTTTGGTTGACTGGAAATAGGTCTAATCCAATTGCTTTCCAGCCTTCAATGGAATAATAATACTGAACAAATAACCCCACAGGCAGTCTGACATTGCTTTTCCTGCCAATCTCAATTTTAACTTGATTGTTTCTTAATGCCATAGGCGATGTCAGGGAGACTCAGGACAATATGTTGTTGAAGAAGAATAGTCTGAAATATTACTCTTAATCCTATTTTATAGGTACCTGTAAATATTAGTGGTAAACCATAGCCAGATATCTGTAGGGAGATTTAATAATAGGACACTATAGCCTGAGGACAAAAAATGGCAGTTGAGACCTTCTTTTTTGTCCTCCTCTGAGGATTCCTCACTTGTGGTAGTGAAATATATTGTACAAAGTGGAAAATTTATTTTAACACCAAAAACATCACATGATCCCTTCCCTTCACAGGGTTAGCAGTTGTGAGTTGAGCTGTGGAGGAGCCTCAGTGAGACAGCTCATTTGACTTGTTGAGTCACAGAAAGAAAGAAGGAAAGGAAGTCTCACCGTCTATTTTTATATTACGTGGGCAAAAAAAGAAAAACTTTATCAACTGCTCTTATTTCCTGACTATACAGCAACCTCTATAACAGGATTGATACACAGCTCACTACATCATAGGCTTGGGTTTGAGTTTTTAATGTGCAGCATCACTTTGGTAAACATCCATACTTGACTCTTAAGTATATTCATATCATCTTTGTGTTGTTTCCAGCTGACAAACTCAAATTTTTTAAATAATTTTTAGCTTCTAAACATATACACTTTGAACATACATATATATATGCGTATATTTAATACATTATTCTTTAATTCATCCCAACATTAGGACTCTAGCCCTTGGATTCTTTCTGTAGGATAACCTGACAATCTGTGTTAACAATACTTTCCATCTTCATTTCATCAGCTTACTGGCCTAAGAATTGGGAATATGTTAATACAAGGTTATTATTGAAAAAATTATGTACAATCAACTCCAAAATGTGACCCTTATGAACTGCATTAGTTACCTTTTTCAAGCTACATGTACCACCTTTCATCACTCTTATCATCCTGTTCTTTTTTATTTCTTATTTTATAATTTGTTATTCCTCCATTATACTAATTTTCTGATCCTCCAATTTTCTTTTCCTTCTCTATTCTTTTTTTTTTTTCCCCCAAGTTTGGAAACTATAGAATGCTTTTTTAAAAGCAAGAACTCCTGCGTTGCCTATAAGGGAAATTGCCTTATCAAACACAGTTATTGGGTTAGTCTTGTTTGATCTACCTTTTGAAAATCCATATCTTACTTGATCCCATTTTTCACTTACTTTGACATCTTGAATTACTCTTTCTACCAAAGTGTTTTAAATATTTGAAAGCTACAAAGAACTGAAAAATAGGCCTGCATCATAACTTTCCACTTCTTTAATAAATATGAGCTATTTGTTCTTCAGTCTTACACTACCACCTCCTAAAAACAACATTCTAATAAAAATAACTTTCTATAAATTAAAATTAGTTGGAAAAAACTATTCTCATTCATGGCCACTGCCATGAGGAATGATCTAATGATATTTCTCTCTTTTGAACCCAATTAAATGGGACTTATCCGAAGAAAGAATGGTCAGACCTACCAACACAAGAAACTTCACATCAAAATGCCTGAATTTTCATATCTTGTTTTTAACTGATAGATTAGACAGCTGAAATAAATCTCCTTAAAACTACTAGAGAACTTGTGGGTTTATTAGTTTAATCTGAGGGAAGGAACAAGTATGATTGCACTATGCAATGTCTTTCAACCTCATTGCCTGCCTATTAGGCTGCAAGAAAAGAATGTTTAAGTGTCTGTTTATTAACTGATTGTCAAAGCAGCCTGATTATTTCAAGGATATAGCTTTGCAGAAGAAAGAGTAAGATGAACTGAAGAGTAACAAAATGATTGATTCATTTCCTTTGGGGGAGGGGAGGGAATAAAATAAAATAATGAAACATAAATGTGTCAGATCCATTTACTCAGGATTGATATTTAATGTAGCTCCCTTTGAAGTTGAAATTAAATTTCTTAAGAGGCATTATTAAAAGGGAGATGGAATGTAACCTTCTATCAAGCTACCATTATTTTAATACATCTTTTAAAAAATGAACTTTTTTTTCCTGAAGTGTGCTAGTAAATTGATTTATGCAGATCTAAGCAGTAATTATGAAATGTGCTTATCTAGACGCCTTCTGTTTCTATTGATCCTACAGGTTATTCTAATGAAAAGCTCATAATTCATAGTATTCCTGATGTTTAGAATTGTTGGAATTATTTATAACTTGCAGTCTAAGGGTGCTGCTAAAGAAATGGAGTCTGGAACTGATTTGTAATGCACCAAATTGTCTGTTTTCAGGCCCTGAGCACAGATAGTTACAGCATTCTGCTTCACAACCCACAAACGGAGAATGCACCACCACAGTGGAAAAAAAACAAGACCAGCATGGGGTAGGAAAGTAACAGTCTTTCCAAGAGTTTCAGATCAGGAAGATGATTAAAACCAGGAGGTAAGAAACTTCTAGAAATGTTGCAATAGGAAAAACAAGTGATTTGATGGGTGCTAGTTAAAGAAACTTTACTAAATTTTTCCTAATATTTGTCTACTAGTAGCAGTTACCTCCTTGGAGAACCTGCAATGTTTTAATTTCTTGTGAGGTTTTCTATGAGTCAAACCATCTGTTGAAATTGTAACTGTTAATATGAGTAGAAATTGCTGGGGAAAGAAAAAAAATTAGCCATTCCTTCTCTAAGCAGTGAGGACTGAGCCCAAGGCTCCCAGTCCTTATCACAATACTTGCTCCAAAAATACCTCCTCATGGGGTCACTGCAGGGGAAGATGTCTTGTGTCAGTCCTGAGAGCTCTTTCTTACTGCTCTGCTGTGACCTGAGACCCACACAGGAGCCTGTGTGGATGCGGCAGCTTCTCCTGTGTGGGTTTGCTGGGAGAGAGGAGTGTGAGGTCAGCTGAAGAAAAACAGACAAAAAGTGAGAGGGCAGGTAATTGAGTGAACTAGTAGGCTGATAGTGCTCTAGCCATAGCCTACCTGGGGGTTTGTGAAACAGGGATGAAGCATTTTACTGTTCCTTGTGATGCTTCTGGGATTTGAGTGTCCCTACCTGTGCTTTTCATGGGGATAAATACAGGTACTTACCTGTGGCCCTGCTCTGCCAGGACTGACTTCAGGAGCTACCTGACATGTCTTTACCCTTTCACCCCATCAGAGACAAATCTCACCACAGGGTAAGACTGTTTGGGCACCTTCTATATCCGCAGGAAGTTCATGTGCCGTGTCAATTGGAAGAGAGAGTGGCATGTATGCAAAACATATTGCTCTCTTACCAGATAGCAGGGACAGCAGATTGAGTCCATGGGAGGAACACTGTGAGAGACACAGCTAAGGCAACACAACCTGGCAGCCATCAGAGTCATTATCATTTATCGTTATGGTACCAGCTCATAGCTTCAAGGACATCTCAAAAGTCCCTTTAATGGGAGATTTTTAGTCCAACAGCAGAAAGAAAACTGATCTAAATTACCATGGAGATTATACTTGGAATTTTCTGGTCCTCACCTAAACACACTGATGCACAAAACACGACTTTCATTCTCCTGTCATTATTACCCCTTTGAATGCTACTTTGGATTAAGATGAGGACATTTTTTCTCATCTGCACAGGCCTCTCAAATGTCTTTTGTAGACCTTCCATTAACATGCATCTCGGTGTTATCCAGAATAAAATTGTCTGCCACAGGCTCTGTGAGACAAAATTGCAAGGCAAAGATGACCCAGAGGCTGTAAATTACCCACCTCTCAATTAAGTAGAACAAAACAGGGCATACCCATGGAGCTGTCAGAAACACGATGTCACAATGAGCTACAGCACTCTCGGCAAAACCAAGTACAGCATGAGGATATTCTGAAACAATTCCATAAAGAACAGCACAAACAGGAGCACAATTAATTATAAACACTGAACAGACTCAAAGCATTTCTTTTAAAATCCAACAGAACTTCTTAAACTGAAGCCAAATTACATCTCTGTTGGCACTGGTGTTCACATTTGAAGATTACACTAGACCTTAACAGAACCAGGAAATTGCAACCGCTCAGCAAAAAGCGAAAGAAGTTAAGCCCACTAATAGGCATGAATCCCAAGAGTCCCAGGCATTTCTGTTCAGTGTGTTGTCACACACTCCATCCAAACAGGTGTTGGGCATGGCTTTTACAACAGGAATTTAAATTCTGACATAGTCAAAATTGTCTTTATTTAAATTCAATTTGGGGTTTGGTTGGTTGGGTTTTTTTGCTTGTTTTTTAAAGAACTGACCATCAACTTGTGAATTTTCCTCAGATGTGATTATGTAGTTGAAACTTCATTTAGAAAAAAATTTGGAACAAAAGGGATTATATTGTTCTTTGTCTCATAACGACTTCTTATTTCTAACTCTATTTTCAGAAAACAGACATTCAAATATAAACAAAGAAACAAAATACGTGCGAACAATTCTAAAAACTTAAGTTGAGATTGCCTTTCACTATCAATCTCCTGGGGCTTTCAGATTCATTTTAGAGAATTATTCAAGACTACACTGACTTTATCCCTGAAATTGTTTTGTGGAGCTGCTGTTTTTTACAGTGACCAGTTATTTCTAATTCTGTGTTTGATCTGCCTGTTTTGCAAGACTCAGTGTACAAACCTACTCTCACCTGATGCTAATCCCTAAATAAGACACTCAACCACTCAAATTAATACACCCAGAGCTGACTAGCTCAAGGCCAGCACTGAAGGGGTTACCCAGAAATTGACCTGGAACACGGCTTGCACCCAAGAGGGGATGGAAGAAGGTGGTCCAGGGCTGTGAAAAGCTTATATTTACCATTTACCTTTTTTTTTTTTTTGCTTCTGTCTCTCTCCCTTATTTCTAATTTGGTGTCAAAACAGAGTGGTTTTCTCCTGAATTTAAGTGCAGTCTGCATTTGTCACATCTTTAGCCAAACAGAACTTTGTCTGAAATTCACAAGGAAGTTGGAAGTGAGAATACAAATAACAGGCATCAGGCCCTGACCTCAGCAACCAGGAGACCCAGGATTTTGGATAGGCAAAAGACATTGACAGTGTTTATAAAGTAAATTCTGTTCATAAGTTATTGCATTAGGATTAATTTACTTTTCCAAAATCACTATTTTCCCCCCATTATCCTTCTCTCCCTTACAAAGACACTGTAATAAGAGGGTTAGGAAATTCGTGATCAGCTTAAAGGAACTCAGGTTCCCTCAACAACTTAACCAGAAACATGCTCTCAACTTCAAATAAAACTTTTTTTCATCTTCTTATAGAGTTTATGACTCGTTTCATCTTCAGAGGCAACCTTTCTCTAGTGCTTCCATTCCTGGTCACAATGTTTGCAAATTCCTGGGAAATTCTCTGACACCAATCCAGCCAGCTGTGCTACCAGCTGTCCGTGCTCTCTAGTGTTTTTGGATGAGGGGAAGGAGGGGACATTTTTGAGCAGAATGATTCTAGAGAAGCTTGCCCAGGAATGCAGAAATGAGAAAAATTACTCATAGCAAGAAAGCAAATTAAAGGGTGAGCACTGTAGACTGAGCTAGAGTCTGGGAAAGAGGATGATAGCTGCTCTTCCATTGCCTACTGCCTCCTGAATTTTGTATAAGGTCATTAATGATCTTCAGTTGATGTTGGTCGACTGGTAAAATAAAATATCCACTGAGCTTTAGAGCCAAACTACAAGGAACGAATTATTGTAATGTACTTTGTACCTGATGTGTGGCAATCAGCAAAGAAAGAAAGGAAATCTCTAACTTAATGATAGAAAAACCCTAACTTAGTGAAGTGCAGGAAATCTTTCTCATAAGGACAGTTGTAAACAGGTTTGAAGTTGCAGATCTATGGTCAGTGTGACCCCAGAAGGTTTGCCATAACACTCCATGAAAATGTTTTCTAAGATGTCATTGAAGGAGAAGGAAAATTCTTATTGAGCTTAGAAAGTTTTCTTTAGAGCTCAGCCCTTAAGACAATTAGGTTTCAGAACACCCCAGGGGGCTGCTGCCAACAGAGGCTTGATTTGCTGTCCATCATCATCTTGGTGTATTTTCTTGGAAACTGTTCCTTTCGGCTATCTCATTATTTTACGATACACCCCGAGGTGACAGATGTCTACTGGGGGAGCAACTAGGAAAGGATATTGTGACTGAAGTGATTTGGTACAGAGTTTTGGTAAAGTATCAGAAACTGAGTTTTGGGATAAATCACTTGCATTTCAGATGCAGAATCAGATTGGGCTTAGACCATCCTTTATATTTGATTTCTTTGGCCACAGGAGAATGGGAGCTTTGAGAGATCTATTTCAATTTGGCTGGCTACTGAATAGCCGTCAACACAATTGTGTATAAGGACATGTCCACCTTCATCTTCCCTTATGTTCTTAGAACGGTCCATCTGGTAAAAAGAAATGGACTTAAGCAGGAATACAAAACCCATGACATTTTGGGAGGATATCTCAAACCAATTGTTTTCTGTCTTTCCACATCTAATCTATCTCCTTGCCGTCTGGATATTGTAAGGCCATTGTTCTTTAAGCAAGGCTGTACTGAACTCAGATACATAAAACACTAAACTGTTATGGCTACTGGGAACTAAAATATCTTGTTGCTCACTCAGTGTTAATAACAGCGACTGCGCAGTGAGCACATTCGTGCATAGTCGTGTTCTCACAGAACACACCAGACACTTCTCACAAACGTAGATGTAATCTGGGGTTACAGAAAAATCAAATAAAACAACAAATATTGCCTGAGTAAAATTAAAAATGCATCACTTCCAGGCAGAAACCTGACAATAGATTTCAAAGGTAGTCTAAAGTAGACAAGTGGCAAGAAATTTTCCAGAGACTCTGAGAGCACATATCAATATATGGGAAATATATACCCACGTATTTCAAATGCTACCAGCGCACAAAGTGATGAAACTGAGGTTTGCTGTCTGCTTGGGTTCCTGTATTCAGAAGTAAATGAATCCTGATTTAAGTCCTTGTTCTGCACATGGTGTTTTCCATTCCTGTGTCTTTCTCTCTCACCTCACTTTGTGTCTTATGTTTCGTCTTTGTTTGTATTGTTATTCTTGCTTTTGTTCTCTCCCTCCTAGTGATACCTGGTCACATCAAAATAGCTTAACACCACGGGAGATGTGTAAAGGGATGCTTTCAGTGTAGGCAAACTGTTTTTTCCATCTCTATGACAGGCAGAAATACAGACAATCCTTCTTGTAGAATATACAACATGACTTGCTAAATGTGTTTGATTCATTCTTCATTAAAATATGCATCTGTAACAATGAGGGAATCCCATGTTCTACAGGCTATATTGAAGTGGTTTAAATTAATTTTACTCAATTATATTTTATTATTTTTAAAAGGCTATGAGCTTTTTCCATTGGTTAGCTGGCTGGGTGAACTTTTTGTTGTTTGGTAAAGGGTTTACAGCAAAAATCATCTTACAGCATTTAAGTTAGAGTTGCAGAAATATCTCACAGAAAACAAATATTGGTCTGAAAAACACAAGTATTCATACGGACTTTGAAAATATCCTTAGTCTAGTCAGGGAGCAAAAATAGGACCTCTTTACTGGGGGAGATGTTAGATTCAGAACAAAAGTTGTTGGATAACTTTATTGCCTGAATAGAATGAGTAAATATATAGCACCTGTTTGAGGCATTTGTCAGGCCGTGAGATTTCCAGTAAACCAGAAAGAGTGGGTTTACAAATTATTCATTCCAACTTTTCTATTCAGTTGTATAGTAGCCTGGCGCTTAGTGTTATCTTGAAACTTGACACAATGCCCTTACTGATAAGGTAATTTAGTACTAAATCCAGCCCCACAGCAAGTTCTTCCAGCTCCAGAAAAATTATTCTACAGTACTTTATGAAGGGAAGAGTCTTTGTCTTTCTCAGTGTGCTGAGCTCACCGAGGATACCTCTACTGCTCCTGCATGCTAAACAACAGCATTTATTTGGGAGCAGATCAGTGCACAGAGACCATTCCAGAACCACTCAGACTCTTCTCCCCTTACCTGAAACCAGTGCACATTTTTGCAGATACCTTGCCACCAAATGTCAGCCAGTGCATGCTAAGGGAGCACACTGTTTTCCCTATTTCTTGCTGCAGCACTTCATTATCAAGTCACTTAAAAAACTGCCTCTTATCAGACTCCTGATGGTGTGGATTCACTGCAAATGAGCAGAATTGATTAATTTAGGCCCAGAGATATTTCTCAGAGCCTTCTAGCTGTCTTCTAGAAACTGTGTCTGTATGCAGCCTGCTGCAGAGCTTCTCCTAAATACTTCATTGTTTTTTCTTTTTCTAATTTACATTAAAAACTTGGCATTGATAACTGTAGTATAATTAATCTAAACTAGGTAGATTACTTAAACTAGGTTCATTCTGGGACATGAATTCAAATCTGGAGGGAAGCAAGGAAACACTGACATTGGAAAAAAAATACACATGTAAATGTACACATGGGAAATTTCCGGGAAACTGGTCTGTTTTCTGACTGGCACTAAACTGGCACTTAAATCATGAGGGAGAAACCCTGTTTTTATAGACAAAGCTAACAGAGCACCTTGATTTCTGTGGCCATAAGGGGACAATATTAGAAGGCAGCAACATAAAAGACAATGTGTAAATTGTGCTTGTGGCAGCCGTTCCACTGAAGGATTTCACTTCAAGACTATTCTGTATCTCTCTCCATAGATCCCATTCTCTCTTAAGAACAAGGTCAATTTGAGTTATGTGGGAATTTTCCCTTTCTATTCTGTTCAGGATTTTCCTTCCTCAAACAACCCATACCTGTATATGCTGTATTGTGAAGAATTCATTAGTTCAAACTTATTTCTGTTTTATAGATATTGAAATCACCTGAACTTTCTTTATGATGCAAGTTCAACCATGCCCTGGCTTTAGACATTTTATTGCTGTACATGATTTCTCCAGGCCTGTAGTATATTCTGCATACCTTTCCCTGAAACCCAAGGATGGTTATTCTGCCTGTCTCTTCCCTCAAGAATGTTTCTTTTTCTGTTGTCTCCCTATCTCTGCCTCTCTCTGAGGCACAGGGCTCCCCAGATGTGCTCTCTCTCCCATTCTGGTTTTCTCATATGAGAAGACTGGTAGCTTTACTAATTCAGCTAAGATGCTCCTTCAGTAAAATCTGTCCAATGTGTTCTATGTTTAACATCAAGTTTTATAGGAGTAGAAGGGAGAGATATCACCAGATCACCCGTGACAGTGTTCACCAGGCAGGGCAATTTTTTCTTGTAACCTCCATGAGGAAAAAAAATCCATTGTGTTTTATAACGTTAAATAAGACTGTTTGAAAGCACCATAGTAAAGGAAAGGGAAAAATAAAGCAAAGAGTAATGAGAGGAGGAATGAACAGCTTTACAGGGAAGCTAAAAAAAGAAAGAAAAAAGAGAAAGAGGAGTTGATGAAGCAGAGATGGAAGCAAGGCTGCTCCAGGGGCTAGGCATGCTGCAAGAGAAAAGGGCTGCAGTACATGCAGACTGCTTGAAAGGGCAAAATATTTTTCTTAAGCTAAAGTACTCTTCAGCTAGAGAAAAGAGAATGAGGATATTAATCAACTATCAGTGTCAGAGATTAGTTTAGAAGGTAGTTTGCACATCATACATTAACAGGAAGCAGAAAAGAAGACAGGCCAGAAGAAAGCAAAAATTCAACACCATTTTAGTTAACTCACAGTCATGCCTGTCATTATGGTCTTAAAAGAATAAAAGACTATCTGGGGGACTCACTGAATGAATCTTCAGAAACTGGCTTGAGATACCATGGAGGGCAGAGGAGATCTCACAGTATTGATTAAAGGCAACTAAATCACTTTTTCAGGGAGAAGATTTACAACTGGTCATGCTATCTTTGGTAGAATCTGGAAAATCTGAAACAGTTTTGCAACAAAATATTACACAATCTGTTTGCAAGTACCTGGAAATTAATAAAATAAACCATGTTGCCCTAATGGTTCTACAAAAACTGGACCATATAAAAAACCAGTCTAATTTTCTTCTTTATCAGGAATATCCTTGCCAGTAAAAAAGTAGCAGGCAGTATGCTTAATATTCACGGACCTTAGTGCAGTTCCTTTTTCTGAGTCTCATATGACATTCTCATCAGGGACCTAAAGAAAGATCGGGCTAAAATTATGAAGAGACGGGTGGCTAAAGAGTTAAAAAATACTTACCAGAAAGTTATGACAGATTTTCAAACAAAACAGAAAGCAAACTGTTCAACCCGTTTCAGGTGACACTTTTCTAAATGCCTTGAACAGTGGCTATACTGAATTTTCATGGATGCCCCCAGGCTTGGGAAGACTGAAATCCAAAATTACTTTAACCACTCAGCAAGCTAAGCTGAAATTAGTATGATGAAATGCAGCAAAGTCCTCCTTGCTGCAAAAAGAGTTGTTAGCTGAGTTACTTGGCTGCTGCAGTTTTGGTTCCAAGTTGTGTACACAGATGTGTGCAACCACGGTCCACCCACTCATTAGCTTGGTTCTGGCCTCTGCAATACTTCTGACTTGGAGGATGCTCCAGGCACTAACCCTTGGTGGTAGCTCTCACAGCTAAGATACATACCCCCACTGCAATATCATTTTTCTCTTTGCTATCCAAACACTTTTTCTCTGTAGTTTCCCTGTCCTGTGTTGTCTTCTGGGATTTTGAGAGTTAACATCAGTTCTTCTACATTTGAGCACCTTCACTTTAATTTAATCCCATTATGAAGATGCTGCAACAGTGGACTACTTCAAGCAAACTCATTACCCTAAGATGCTGCTGCTTGAAACTGGTGCTTATGAGAGAAAAAGAATACAGAACAGATGACTTGAGCCATGGCTTCTACCTACACTGAGGCACACCAGGATATCTCCATTTTTAAGCCAGAATTTATAAATGCTTTCTAGTGAGGTGCACAAAGACAACAAATGTTAAAGGATTTAAATCAAATTGAAGCAATCAAACTGAATAGAATTACTTGTGCATTTAAAATCTAAAGAGCTATTTTGATCCAGTATTATCTTTCCGTATTTTCCAATGAAAAGACAAAATTCTAAACTTTTTCCCTACTGTTTAATATGACTATATTCAGCTTCAGCTGAAGTCAACAAGAATTTAGCTCTTCAAAGAATAAGTACAGATTATATCCCTGTTAAGAAAGATTATATATAATACACCATGGGTGTATGATGTGCTAAATATGACAGTTCAATTGCATAGCACAAAAAGAGAAGAATATTTCTTTTTTTAATTACGTAAAAAGGGGAAAATTAACATCCAAGTGCCTTGCCAGCTTCCTTAGATTCCAATTAGGTCTGCTATGCTAACAAGAAACTTGTGATAAGAACATTCTCCTTTTTAGCATGCACAATGTGACTTCATGTCAAAAAACAGCAGGATCTGGCAGTCAGCAGCACATTCCTATGGGGAAATATCACATGTAGTTGTTTTCTAAGGTGAAACACAGGCTGGAGGACTCAATTGTCATACTGGTTGTTACCACCTATAATTACTTTTGAAGATTCATGTCCTGTAATGATCCAAGACACTCCTGTTATCTCTTTGCAGTGATTGATCTGAAACATCTGTCATCTACATTCACGAGGCTAAGAGAGCTATTTTGCTTAAGAACGATAGGGAGAGCCAACATTGTCATTGAGTTACAGTATGTTATGCATGCATAATCAGAAGTGTCACACAACAGTCCCCAGCTGAAGATTTAATGGCATCTAAATTGAAGCCAGTAGAATTTTTCTATGCAAGGTGGCAGTGTAAACATGTTTGTTTACAAGCCTGCTGCTCAGCAGGTCTGATGCGGCAAAGCATCAGCAGAGGATGACAAAGTGGAGCCAGTTTCTGATGCCTTCAGCCCCTGCCAAATCACTCCTGCTCTGATAGAGAAGGACAGACTCTCAACCTTTTGCTAGTTTAGATAATCTGTTAATTACTCTTTCTGTTTATTACCTCACAGAGGCCAAGCTCAAGAAATTTGATTGCATGGAGAAACCTCCCATTGACCTCGAAGCGTTTATAAGACAAGCTTTCACACAGATCTAGAAGTCATTAACCCATATGTATTGGATTTCTTACTTTGCCTTAATGAACAAAGCATGACAAGGTATTTGTAATGTGTAATTAGTAAAGACAAGCTGGCTTCTCCAGATTAAATAATAACTGAAGGCCAGATTGTAAATAGAACTCATTAAATGTGTTTGGATGTGCTTTACCTCAGAAGCTATCTCTGGTACAAATTTTGGCTTCACATTCAAAACAGACTGACGCAGCTTAGGGGAAACTGGCATTCTTTTTTTTGTTATTTCCCCATTCACCTTTTCACATTATGCAGAGGACAGGACAGGAAAATCTAGAGCTGATTTTTTCTGGCCCGGCTGAAAGGCTAGAACAGGGAACCTTTGCCTCACATGCAATTGACTGTCTAGTTTCCAATGGACAAGCATGAATTCAATGAGTTTTTCAGTTACACAGAGCTAGTCAGAAATTGTCAACTATGTGCTGCACAGAATCAAGATCATTTCTAAAAATCTATTGATTAAAAAAAGATAAAATGAAAGAACAAACCCCCACCTTCAGAAATGTGCATTTTTGTACGTCTTTGTTAGTGTATGTGTGTGCTTATGTACACGCATTTGAAATTTTCTTTCAGAAAGCAATCTATCTTGTAACGTATGAAATAACTTTTTTCAGAATTCTACAAATCTGAAGACATAGAGAAACACTAATTTTGATCTTTGAGACCCCTCATAGGAGGCACAGGGAAATACACACTTACTTTATCTGTCACTTACCGTGGTTATTGGAAGCAAAGAAATCCAGTTCATATAAAACATGTGTAAATAAACACTATAAGACATTTTCCATCAAAGTTAAAACATTGAGAAAACGGTTGGACTTTGAGGTAAGGAGCCCTTATGTAATTGGCACGCTAAGAAAAGTATACATTTCATATATAATGAATATAGTGTGTTATAGCGATATAGTGTATTAAAAAGTAAAAGAGAATGAAGCAGATTTCTGAAACACACACACCCCTTTATCAAAATTCAAGGAGTCCTGCTGCAGCAGTGTTTCCATTTTAAGCCAGCTTTCCCCAAAGCCTCGCCCGAAATGCGTGACATCCCTCCAAGTGCCCAGCTCGCCGTTCCAGATCATTAATGTGATCCCCACTGACACACCGTATGGCAGCGAACGGCTCCTCTCGGAGCCACGAGCAATACCAAGCTGTTAATGATGCCCTCAGCCCAAAACATGTATTTTAATGAATGCAGTGGGAACTTTCAGTTCTCAGCACGCAGAGATCACTGGCAAACACTCAAGGTTGTGTTTTGCTGCCATACCCCAGAGAGGCACATACACATTCACACATCCATATTCAAAGGTTAACCCATGTCAAAGTGGGAATATGCCTTGTTTTATTCTGCAGACTCACAGTGGCTGCAGAAAGCCACCTGAAGAGGTCAGGGTAGCTTAGGAGAGAGTCTACAAATGGGTCTGATAACGTGTAATGGGAAGAGTGAGAACTCCTTTTTGATGGATTATAACTTTGATGTTTTAATATTTGATATTATTGTAAGGAAGCCTGAAATGCGAGGGGAGCCTTTTGTGAATATTTTTAGGCCACTGAATCATCTCAGTTCCCTACTGCTAGGTCAAATGGTGTGGAAGCTCTGCAGCACCACAAGCTTCCAGCATTTTAAGAGCAATATAAGCACATCCTTTCTTCTCCCTTGTTTGTTCTCTTTTTTCTTTTTCTTTTTTTTCTCTTTTTTCTTTTTTTTTTTAATTTCAATATCAACTAAGAATAGACCACAAATCAATAGCCAGCTGTTAAACACCTAATGAAGGAACACAGCCAGTTCAAATGAATTATTAATGAACATATGCACAGAGAGCTGGCCTCTGCAAACCTGAGGGTCAGCTTTCCATGTTATGAAATCCCACTGTTGAGGCCAGATATTTTAAACACATATGACTTTATTGAAGCAACTAGATACACAGCAAATTTTCAGGAGTGATCATCACCTACACGAGACAGAAAAAGAATAACTGCAAATTCACTTTACAGTGCATTTCACCCCGTAGGCAAGAAAAACATGGATTAGATAAACATCAAAACTACAAGTTTACTCAACTGAACTGTAGGCTTTATAGTTTTGGATAAATGGGGGAGGCTCTAGACCTGT
Source organism: Pseudotriccus pelzelni (assembly GCA_035584735.1). NCBI lineage: Eukaryota > Metazoa > Chordata > Aves > Passeriformes > Tyrannidae > Pseudotriccus > Pseudotriccus pelzelni. The sequence continues at coordinate 25,362,889 of JAWMRA010000162.1, read as the reverse complement.
CCATGTATCTGAGATTTCCTTTCCTCATCTTCCCCACTATTTCCCCACTTCTAGCAAGAGCCAGACCAGAAATAACACCATCCCCTCCCTTCCTTGCCATTTGGGGCATTTCTGGGCAAGAGGAAAGGATGACAGGAGGGCTGAAGGCAGCAGCTCTGCAGTGCCAGGAGTGAGCTGCAGAACAGACTCTGCCTGGGATTTGTACAAAGTAACGCTCTGGACCATCAGCAGAACTGGGGAGACAATGGATTACCTTTCTCTACCATCTTCCACACATCTGCTGTAAATATTTGGGAACAAACCTTCCTCCATAGCAGTGATCATGGACAGTTTATTGTGCAAAGGGGAACCTTGTTTTGTGTTCCCCACTGCCACAGTCTCTTGCAGCTGAGCAAATATTTCTGAGGATTTAAATGATCAAAGATCTCTATTCTTTCAAAGCAAAAAAAAGCCCAGTGAAATGGGTGCATCTCGTGGTATCTGAGATATTGTACCTTACAGCCAGAAGTTTCAGTTAAAGTAATTTGTATGAAAATAGTGCAGATAACTCTTTCCCCTTCACTGATGCTGAGATATGAGGTGTACATGAGAAGACAGAACTTCAGAGGTATCAGATTGCTTATGGGCAGTGTAGAGTACTTTTGTAACAGGAGATTAGGGGACTTATCAAATGCTGAAAACAACGCAGAAAACAAAGGCAGTTAAAGGATTTTATTCTCCAAGCAGGAAGAAGCAAAATCAAAAACAGTTTACAGAGAAGATGAAGATGTAGATGTGTCCTGTCCTTCCTGTGTGAGGCAAGCAGAAGAAAAAAAGCTATTTTATTTGTGTCAGACATATCTATTTTCTCAGATGTTGCAGAAATACACATCTGCTCTCTTCAATAGGAGCAATATCAGCAACTGTTTGGGTTTTGAAATTTTCCTGTTTTTCATGGGATAATCACAAGGGATTCTAGTGTTTTTCAGGATGCAAACCCACAGGTAAACATACTTTAGTGGTATACCTTGAACAGACACAAAGACTTTGGTTTTTCATCTCTCCTTTAAGCAGCACTGTCACACTGCCTGTTCAACAGGCACAGTATTAACCCATGGTTAATGGCTGCACCCACACTAACCAAAACTAATAAACAAGAGAAACTTCTCTCTGGTCGTGAAATTATCATATGGGGCTTGATGAGAAAGCTTTGTTTCCAAAAGCATGTGATGCTAGTAAGAAACAGTGCTTGTCTTTGCTAATAAATGCTTTGCCTGTTGAACAGAATACTGTGAGGAGATTCAGCCCCCAAGCCAAACATCCCAAATTTTCAGCCATATCTCTCACCTCCTCTTGGCCACTTTTCCGATACCCAACTCTGCAGTAGTCACCACCAGGATATGCTTTATTTTCACGGACAAACCAAGAGGGTAAGATTTGCACCAGGTCACTCAAAAGACCTCAGTACCGTAGAGGGTTCATCACTACGACCTCCAGATCTCTACATGACAGCTGCCCGGGCAGGGAGGGTCAGACCACGGCTAACAGGAGCCATCCACAGAATCCCACTTACTCATTCAGTGATAGCACTGGCACTAGGAGAAACCACACTCTGTTTTTCTGAGTAATTTCAAACACCAGGTTACTTTACAGCACTAAAGCTGCAGTTCTGTTTTGGTAATCTAAGCAGATTTATAAATAATACAAAATAGAAGGCTTACTGGGATTTCCACATAGCAATCACAAAAATCAGTGAAAGGTTTGTCCAGAGTACCTCATGTTAGGGTCTCATTAGAAATAGGAAATAACCTTTGAAATTCTTGTAAGAAGTGGGGTTAATGTCACCCAACATCAGAGGCTGATATGTAGACATTTGTCTGAGCACTTCCAGTATCCATTTATATTTAATAGGTAAAGGAACCACTTAAGGCACAATTCTGAAGAAAAACAAACAAAAAACCAAAACAAAAATAAATAAAAAACTCAAACATCAAACCCCTACAAATGTTTCCAAGGGGCCAGATAAAGCTGTGCAAGATTCCAGAGAAGCGATTACTTAATTTCATTGCCTACCAGTGAGTCTGGGGAGACTAGTTCAGAGTGAGACATCTGTCCTGTGAACACACACAATTAACTGAGAGAGTTCATCCAAGACTTACTACCAACTTATGCATTTTTTAACAGCAGGTTTTAGGATCATATCTCAGACTTTTGATTTTTAGAATTTTCAACCACTTGAACTTAAAAAGCAAACTATAAATCAACTCCACCCCACAAAACCAGCTGTGGATGGTTCAGGAGCTCAGTGCTTTGACTTATTTCTCAGGTACAGTCACAGAAAGTGAGCCCAGAGAGAGTTCTGTTATTTTTTATATTGTGACCCTCCAACAATTGTTTGCTGATGTGGAAATAAACAGGTATGGATTTTATTTTTAGAGCTTTCCTTTTCACAGTGCTCTAACATTTGGTCATATTGCTCACACACAATCACGTGTTGTTTGTATCATTCACACACACACACAAAATCTTTTCCACAGAGGGAGGAAATTGAAATTCTAGTCTATTTAGGATTAAACTGAGTGTGACTTCAAGTTCTACAAATCAAAGTTTTGACAGCTTGCAACTATTGTCCCATTTAATGAGTTAATGTCTGTACAGAGTTTTGATCATCTCAGACATTGTATAAATCGTGTGTATTATTATGAATTCATCTGATTTCATGAGAAGCTATACATTTCACAGTATCTAGTTTTGATGCATCTCTAAGGATTTATCTGAATTTATAAGTTTTCCAAAGAAAGTGATCCTAAAAAACTTTCCTAGCATGCAGGAAATTTTTCCTAGGAAAGAAAGCAAGAAGAGAAAGCCAACACCAGTCAGCAGTTCTGTTCCTTTACAGAAACAGCTAATGGTACCTCCATGAGCTGTACTCATAAAAAGATTTTCTTGCCATTACACATGAAATATACTTGCAATTTTCTTGCATACATAACTGCAAGAAATTGATTATATTTAGCAGTGTGGATATAACCCAAAATTTCAAGTATATTCATTTCCAGGATGCCAGAGAGTGTCCCAAAAAAACTTCCAGATCCTGCAGCAAGCTGGCAGCTGTAACTTCAGGTTACAGGATGATGGCTGGACTGATCCTTGCAGGTGGTCTTTTGATCAGATGGCAACCCCAAGGGTCTCACCATCACTCTTATCCACACTGTTCCTCAGCAGAACTGGTCACCAGATCACAGGTCAGACTGACCAGTTGTGTTTCTTGTTCCCAGAGGAACAAACTGGACTATGAAAGCACACAATAGTTAGAGGTGAGAGTTCAGCGTGCAAGTCCCATTCTGAAGTGAATGTGACTGATGAACATACTGCAAAAATAACATTCATATCCCCAATGCAAACAGAAATTGATCCAGCAGATAATGAAGTATTGAGGATTACAGATTTCATGTTGCTGCACAATTCTTGAAGTTTATGCACTGTCTTGCACATAAGGAAAAATGTTTTGATACAGATATAAAATGCCTTTGTGTTGGACATTCCTCATGTCTTGGGATTCCTGCATTAGCATTTCATAATGGAGTATGAAACCAGAAAAGTATACTCAAATTGCTTTTACAGCAATTTTTATGCAACCTCCATTTTCTGCTGCTAACTGTAAATAAATAAATAAATGAATAAAATGTTGATGGTCCTTGCTAATCTGATAGCATATTCCAGCCTTTGATCCCCATGAAGGGAAGATGCTCAGAAAAGCATATTATACATGTCAAAGTCTGACACTGATCGTCTTTGCATTGGTTTCTTCATTTACAAGATTATGCTCATGTGGCAACCTTGATGGAGTAGCATTAAATAAGATAAGCCACTGCAGTCTCTTACAATGCCATTATAGTACATTTTCGTGAAGATATGACTGAGAATGTAAAGAAACAAAACCAGATTTTAACTCATTCCAAAAATACGTTCTGAGGTTATTTACTTCCTAGTTAAGGCTAAGGATGGAGGGAAAGATATGGAAAGATTTTTTTAGTCTTCCAGTTTTGGAATGTAGTTTGTTAAATATTCTTCAGGGGTTGTACTGCATCTCCTCACTGAGCTAGAGGAGTCTATATCTAAAGAAAAGCTCAAACATGTTCGACGTCCCAGTTTAGCTCTTTCTGGTTTTGAGGAGATAGGAATACGGAATAGTCCCATACTTTAAGAATCCCACCTCAATCCACCCTGTCCCAGGATCAGGGCAGCACAAGCAAGGCACAAAGGTCTCTGTTTTTTGTTTTCATTCTTCCTTATTCCACTGAATAAAAACCAAAGTTGAACAGAAAGGCCAAGACCTCCATTGACTCCAAAAGCTCTACAACTTTAAAATCTAGAAACTGAAAAAGATGCCTTTCCCCAAAGATGTAATGAGGCTGTGGCTCTGTTTTAGCAGAAAGGAAGCTGCCACAGAACCTCATCTGTGACAAGGATGTACAGCTCCAATCTTCTCTAGCCATAGAAGGTTAGTATTCCTTCATTCTCTTTTCCCAGAGCAAAATTAGTGGAATATATCTATATAATTAAGACATCCTGTTTCCAAAGAAATCTTCAAAGACAAATGCTTTTAGTTACTGAAGTTTTGCTGCCATGTCCTAGTTTATTCTGTGATGCTGCAAATTTAACCACGACTCCAAATAAATCTCTCTCCAACTTGGCTTTCTCTCAGCACATGGCAAATCAAGTGGTTGTTCCTGTATTTTGATCCTTTGAAGTCACAATTCAGTGTATTGCTTTGGCTTTGAGAGAGGGATGCAGCTAAGACATGTCACACATCAACAGTTACAGTGGCATTTCCTCTACTGCAGTGATTCTTTCTAAAGAGCAGAGGTTGTTGTTGCACAGAGCTCAATTATTTTTTGGTCATTCCCTAAGACTGCATTAATGAATAATGCTAGAAACTGAGGACTTCCAGAAACAACCCCATCTTCTCCAGTTTCACGTTCTCGGCTTCTTATTATTTTTCTCTAACACAAATTGAGAGTCACATGGATATTTTTCACTTAAAAAAGAAAAAAAAAAAAGAAAACTTTTCCTTCAATCACTATCAGAATAATAAAAGAATAACATATAAACCGAGTAGTAGACTGAAAAAAGCAACACAGAACCAGTGGGTCACATTATTCACTGGAGTACTGATAGATACGTGGCTACTACTGGGAAAAGCATGATATAAAGCCCTAAAGTGTATATAAAGAGTAGCAGGAATGAAGATCTGTCACTGAAACTGAACATGAAAGAAAAATTACGTTCTGCCACTACCCCAAATGGCAAAGCCTAGTTTGGGCAGAAGACAGTGGAGGGACATTATCATAGTTGGAGATAGGCAGGAGTGCACTATTACATGCATCTGTCAGATAAACACCATTTCCTGCAGCAGCCTCCAGTTCTGCAGGCTAATATCTTAGTTCAGCAATCAGCTTGTAAGAAGAGAAACGACCTCTGAATCACCTAGATTTTCCCCTCAGTTCCTCCACTGCAAGAAACAGACTCTTTCTGACTCAACTTAAACATGTGAGATGGGGTGAGAACACAGCATGAGCAATTAGAGTTACGGAACCTAAACTTTTATGGTCTGCATCTTTTCTATAGCAAACATAAGTTTTAAAGTCTCCAAGGGTAACTCAGCCTTTTTGTTGAGGAAGAAAACAATTTTGTTGCCTGACATAATTCTTCACACAAGGCCAATCTAAATATACAGTTTTATTACCATCATTTACAGTTCTGAAGGAGTCAGAGAGCTTACCTAACTGGAAAAGATTGATATCTCCAGTTTCAGAGTTCAAACTGATGAAACTTAAAGGGAAAAAAAACAAACCAAACAAACAACACAAAACACCCGCATCAAAAAAAAACCTCTGAGAAGAATCTCATGTGTTTTCCACCAACTGCTGTATTTATTTACCCCCCACTGTCCTCTCTGCAATAGACAGGCCTTTAATGCAGGCACAGGAGACACAAATTGCAGATTACTCTTTGACCCCTGTAGACTTCAATCAACAGAATCACATATGATCTGAAAATTAAATCCCTGAGGTTTTCATGTGTGTGAATGAGAGTGCAAATACCAGGACTATTGACAAGACTATAATCCTCTTGCACAACAGTATCGCTTCAACTGAAACAATATTAATATTGACATTTGACAATGGTTGCATGCATTGATGAGAAGGGGAGTAAGACATGAGTCAAAATGAAGGAAATCTAATAATCAAACCACCAATAATGTAGCACTAGGTTTCATTCTGTTATAAGCTCTGTACATTATGCTTTGCTTTTCATGCTACTGGAATATTTTAGAGAGTTTTTCTTGCAACACTGAAGTGTAAAAGAATTTTAAATAGCATGAAAGGGTATAAACCTAATCAAACAAAATCTGTGCTGTAAATCCACCCAATTGTTTTCTTAGGGTAACACTAGGCGTCAATCAAAGCTATGTTATTTGTTTATGACTTGCTGGATCCAGTTCTTGAAGGCATGTTTTTCTGTGTTCCAAAGAGCTACTTTCATATGGAAAAAACTGCTTGTAGCATCAACTAGGGTAGGTTCACCTAAGGACAGATTTTACCTATGGCTCTCAGTGTTCTGTATGGGAGTCTCGACTTCACTGGAGTGTGAAGACAACAAAAGTTTCTTGACTGTTCTATAGGGATTGTTTCTAAAGCCCAGTAACAAAGGAAAAAGAAGAAAAGCTGAAATAGCCCAGCTTGGAAGTGGAGCTTGGTGTTGCTGAGAAAATGCAAAGTATCTTCTGCTGTTACTTAAATCATTATCACGATTAGAGATAAACCTCAATAGGAAGAGATCCACACTGTGGGCTGAAGCACTTAAATTAAGGGATTATGTTTTATTCTATCTTCATCTTTCTCTGGCTGTTACTGACACCTCTGACAAGATCTGGGTTGATCTTTTCACTTCTTCCTCATCAAACACAACTTAGTGGCACCTGGGCAAGAACAAACCCTGGGTCAGAAGATCATGTAACCTGGTCTGCAATACAGAGGGCTGGAGTCAGGGAATAAGAGAAAGCAACTTGGCATGATGAAAGCAATGCACCTGTAACTTCTGTCATTTAAATTCAGCCCTGTGAAAAGGGCCTAGAACCATGAGAGGTGAAATGGTGTGATGACCAAGCAGATCCAGCCAACTCATTAGGCAATGCTTCATGGATTTTTTTTTTATTTTTTAAAAACCCACTCTTAATTTTCCACATTAAAAATGAATTAACATATCACAGGAGCACATCCTTTAAAGCCCTAACATTAGTATGCATTTTAATAGCTAATTAAAAAACTTTAACCTCTTACAATTGCCAATAAATTCCAGACAGGACCTTCTCCTTGAGCCCCAAATCAAGATAGAGGAGAAAAGAAGGAAATGAAAATATGCCAGTGTTGCAACTGTAGATGAGAGGCAGAAGCACAGATTTTCATGTTACCTTTTATGAAGGGCTCACTGTGGGAATCTGACATTAATTTCAGCCTAGCAGTCTTTCAGATGAACTATTTATCTTTCTGGTTTTGATTTGTGGGTGTCACACTCACACTCACTTTTTATTTGATTATTATTTTCAGAAGCATAAAGGCAGAAATTCAGATATGCTCATCTTTCACAGCTCTCATTGTCTGTAGCTGCATTGCAACCAGACAGAGCACTCAGAAAAAGATTAGGAGGAAAAAAATAAGCTATTTCTGCTTTCTCTCACAACATTCTGACAGATTTTACGATGTACTTGTGTGATGGTGACAGTTACTCATATTCCAAGACCTGAAGATCTATATAGTTGTCCATCTGCATCAGCTTTCTGCAAGTTCCTCTGCAAACTCCATATACACACATTTCAAATCCCAAGAGAGGGGAGCAAAGAATATGATGTTTACAGAGTTTACAATGAGAGTTTATTTGGACTTTTGTCGCTAAGGCTCCACAGTTACGGTAAGTCTATTTTCCTCATACAAAGGAACATAGAGCAAGTGTAACAGCAAAGGTTTTACAGCAGAGTTCCTACAATTTGACAGAACTGTTGCAGTTGGATTGCCTGAGTATTCACATCTTGAGAGGAATTTCCTGATTGTACTATCTAAGCAGATTTTTTAAAAATATCAATATGTTTAAGATATATCCTCTTCTGTCATCATCTTAACAAAACTGATCCACGAGTTCCAAGGTAAGCAGGGACACAGACATGCTGTGCTAACCAGCCTAGTTTCCTTAGCTGGAAAGGAGCTGATGCCATACCAAAGGCTGAATACTGATGTGGTCTGGAGTTCTCACATGTGAACCTCGACCTGAGGTATCTGCGTGCATACATCCAATACATGCAGGCCAACATCTACAGCAAAGAAAGGCAGATTTCACAAGAATAAGGGTTCTACACAATCATGCAGAGAAGGCATAGGACACAACACATAGTGAGGGAAAAGCACACAGACCTGGCAAAAGGCATCACTGAGCTGACATCATGTAGTTTTGTATCGGGCTCAGGCACCATGTTTCAGGTGGGAAAAGAGAGGGTTTGAATTTTCAAACAAATTAGCCTTCCCTGCCTCTCCCTTGCATTCAGATAAACATTCTTTTCAAGAATGATTAAATAGAAAAAGGAGCCTGTATTAGAATCTGCTCATACCTTACACTGTGGAGAAAATTTAGTCTGTAAATCAGTACTGTAGTACTGCAGGAAATGATATTGTTAAGAGAGGAGACGAAGAACTTCGGACACTGTGGGCAAGAGTTTACAGAGAGATCCTAAAGTCCTGATTTGGATGCTTTCTTACTGCCTGGAGGCAGTGCTGAGCTTTCTGCAGCTACTTATGATTCCGAAAAGGTAAAAGACTGGAGAAGGCATCAAACCTCCCATGAATTGGAGAACTCTATTTGTTATGTCCTACTTCCATACAGGCAGGGCTAAAGATACAATCTTGAGACAGGGCAGTGATGGAAAATGAAGAAAATTATGCCTGTACTGGAAAATCTAGAACGACTTGCCTTGATATGCTTCCTTTGGGGTTTCATTGTCACCAGAAACTAAAAACAAAACACACACAAGAAGAACAGAAAATCCCCAAAGTGAAAACAAACCCAAAAAAACGAAAAGCAAGCAAAAACCCACAAACAAACAAACAAAACCCAAAGCTCCAGGTGATTTTTTGGGATCCCATTCAGGTTTGGGAGAGAGAGCAAAAATTAGGTTTTCCTTCAGAACAAATTTCTGCAAGTGGGGTTTTTTTTTTATGATGAATCTAGAAAATTCAGCAATGCCCCACCCACGAGGCATTCCTGGGGAACTGCTCTCTCCCCAGGGAGATGGCCTTTTTCCATTTCACTAAGATCATGAAGGAATTCATACTGCTAAACATAAAACACCTGAAATAAAGAAACGAAAAAGGCAGGTCCCTCTCCTGGTATCTGCTGCATCTCCACGAGGGGTCTCTGCAGATGTGGCTACGGCAGCAGGTGCTGAGCGGTGTGAGGCCCCGGCCAGGGCAGGGGACGGGACGAGCAGGCGAGGAGAGGGACGGGGATGTCATGGGGTGGTAGGAAAGGTGGGTGATGCCACGGGTGGGTGTGATGGGTGGGTGATGCAGGGGGTGGGCCATGCATCAGGCAGGTGATGTGATGGGTGGGCGATGTGACGGGTGGGCGATGTGACGGGTGGGCGATGTGACGGGTGGGCGATGTGACGGGTGGGCGATGTGACGGGTGGCTTCACAGCTACACCAGGTTTCATGGCAAACTACGGAAGAAACCAGAAGCATGTGGGTGTGCGATACCCCCTCGCACACCACCCCACCCCTGTGACAGTGCCACACAGGACCTGCACCCTCAGGACAGTGTTGAGCTCTAACCTTACCCATGGATAAGGCGACTTTGGTGCTGGCACAGCTCGTGTTCTGTGCTGCTCTGCAGGGCGATTCCTTGCCGAGGCTGGGCATATGCTGTGCCAACACCAGAACTTAAATGCACACCCTTGGCCCCAGAGGCCAGCAACAACTGCAGAGCTGGGCATTCACTTGGAAATAACTGCACACAGCTGTGGTAGATAAATTTTTTTCTACTGTTTTCCTCACTGCATTCATTTTCAGTACAGACAGAGTGGAAGTAGGAGCTTTCCAAGGCTTTTTAATTCTTTTGAATAGCCCTGGTGTTCCTGTTGTTCCCTTATTAGTACTTCCTCCCAGCAGTAGTTTGTCAATGCAAGACACTAAGCTGCTTTTTTTGATGAGACAACCTAAATTGATCATTATTTTGAAGGATGTTTTACTTTTGCTTCCATTGGAAACTTCTACAAATTCTAACAGCTAACACTGCAGGCATTGTGCTCACACTCTTGTTTTTCTGCTTGAGCATGTGCACTCACACTTAACCGTCAGAAAAATAGTCACTTTCTATAATATAATTATGAAAAATACAGAAAATAGTATTCACTTTTATTAAAGACCTGTGGCTTCAGTATGAAACTGGCATATAAGCAGTATAGGCACTTAGACTTCTCTTGCCTGACTAAATTTTTGCAATTACTTTCAGGTTATCTCATACCTTGAAAAACTACACTGAAGGATGTAAGTCAGAGAAGCTTTCTCCATTACTTTGCTTTAAACATTACGTTTTTAGAGAAAAATTGGAGTCCTTCTCCTCATCTGAATCAGAGATCTCTGTACACTGAGAGACACAAAAAATACCTGTCCTGAATTCAAATATTCCCAAATGATGCCTAATCCTAGGCCTCAAACACAGCTGCTTTCTGTGATACGGAATGTTCTTTAATGTACATAAGCTTTCTTGAGCACAGGGGGAGGGAGGCTCAGAGTTTAATGCTTTTATTTTCATGTTCACGTTTTGATACAGAAAGCTGATCAGATAAAGGTGAAAGGCTATTTGATGCTTTCTTAATCCAATCAATATTACAGGGCTCCTTATCTTCTTAGTGAGTCACTGGTCTGGAAAAAGATCTTAAGGTGCAAGAATCCTCCCACCTGCTCAGCTAAAGTAAAAGGCATCCCAAACCCTGTCATAGCTGAACATGAATGTTCAAGGTCTGAGATAGGTTCTGCTTCAGCAAACTCCAGTTTCCTTAGTCCCCATCAAGAGAGCATCCAGAGCCTCACAGAGAGAAAAAGTTTAAAAAAAAAAAGGGGAAAGAATCCCAAATCAAAAAACCCACAAAAAGTGATTTGAACAAACACTTTCCTGCTTCACTGAACTTCTATCCTATGAAGCATTAACCATTTATAATGTATACAGCCTTCTCCCTGAAGGCTATGGGAGCCTTTTGCAAGAATTTTGTGCAAGACTCAGATGTTAACAGTGCTGAATTCTGTGTTTACAAAGCTTGACAACAATTTACTCCAGATTTTACAATAAATTCTGTGTGTGTATGAGTGTGAGCAGTCTGAGGTACATATTTTCCCATGTTGCCTTCTAATGGCTTTTTCTTACAGGGCAGGAGGGGCACTGTATTCATACTGACTATGAAAAGTTCTCATTTCAAAGAGCGTAGACTTTTCACACCAAGCAAGACATTGCCTCCTTATTTGAATATGTCATTCCAGGTACAATTTCTTGGCTTTTGTAAGCAAGAAGAAGATAAAAACCAACTAGTGGAACTAAGACGTGGACATCAAGCCCTGAAAATATCCCAGAGAATAAATAAAAGCAGACAGGTCCCTATTATCTTTTTCCATCAAATTTTGTGTGTTTCTTATGCACATCGTAACAGTCAGCACTCCGGTTTGGCTCTGCTTGGGTTGATGTGATTGCATCCCCACAGTGATCCAGCACACTGCATGAGTGAGTAGGAGCCGCCTTTCTCAGGAGCCTGAAGGTACCTGCATAGGTACATCAGACTGCAATTCTCTAATGCAAGGAGTGGAAGCAGGGAAACTTGCACCAAGAGAAATCTGGCATGGGATTTCATAGCCCCACTAAAGATGTGGCGTGCAAGGAAGTTTAGTCAAGTTGACTTAGCACAGCAAACAACTATCCAAGGTAACCTGTATTATTCATATTCTTTACTTCCAAGGATAAAAGCATGTTTAATAGCTCAGTTTAAAAGCACGATTTTGGAAACTTACAGCCGCTTCTGAGTAATGGATCTGTATTAGACCCCTTCAGGGCCTTATGGAAAAAGCTGTTTTCTGGTTAATTTCCATTCCTTAAAGAAGGTTGAAGGAGGATTCGTAGAAAATAACATCAGAAAGAAATTACATAAACCCATTCAAAACACACAGACCCATAGATTCCATGAGGCAGGCATTGAAATATTTTCCTGCTCCCAAGGATGCCTCACTGGGGAATTTTGGCCTCTTTTTCTTCCAGTTTGCAGGTGAGCACTTGCCAGTGAACTGTCCACATGGATTTTAGTTCTATCTATATAATCCAAGGGGATGAGAATTAGTAGTGACAGGGGCTAATTATGGTACTTGAACACAAGAATCTTAATTGAAATAAATCAATGTCAGCAATGATGGTAGGAAGAAAGAACTGATTGAAGAGATTTAAAATGGAAAAGGGGAGACTGAATTACCCTTTCAAAGTTTCTAGAAAGTCTGTGATTGGTTCAGAGCAGAATTTTTTTTCACAGGGAAAAAACCAAAACAAATCAAAGCAAGACAAAACTCACCCCAAAACCACCACCACATGCTACTGTTCTGTTTTATGTCACTCAGAATTATTGCCACAAGCATTTTGCAGACTTGAAACTGAGATGAGTTGCAGTTGTTATGATTATCTGGCTCTAAAATTCAAGAGAATATCTAAAACCTGAGAGAACTGGAATACAAAGGACAAAGACTAATTAAGAACATCCTGGGTTGTGCTGCAGCTCAGTTCTCCCTGAGCAGTGTGATCTCTGGACAGATGGTCATTTGAGCTTTCCTGGGTCTCTGATGTTCCAGGATTTAGAAATACCTCAGTAAACAATTCTCTTCAGTCTTTTTTTTTTTTTTTTCCGTTTTCATCTGTAATGAGCCTAGTAGAACTGATAAAAATATTTCAGTTTTCTCTCATCAAAAATGAAACGTGGTCATAAGAACTGCTGATCTTAATTTCTACCCCATCTCATAAAAGTGTAGGTGGTAAAGTTCTGGAACAGATTAATGGCTGATAGAATATATTCTCAAGTTTAGTTATTGTTTTTGCTGCACCAAGTGAGGTACAGTCTAGTTTCCATTATTTTTGCTGTCCAGCTTTGTAACTCATTACTACACAGGTACAGCCTCCTGGATGCATGAACCTACAAGGATTTACAATGGCTTCAAGAGGACAGCAGTGGTAGAAAGTAGACAGCATCATTTGTTGCCATGGAAGGGTGAGAGCTGGAGACCAAAGCAACTCAAATACCAGAAGCTAATCATCAGCTATCTGTCCTCCCAGAAACGAGCTTATCCTTCAGAATTGGAAATGACCAGGCCAAATTAGGAAAGATCAGCTGGCAAAAAAATTTATCTCTCCTACTTAGACTCCATTTAATCTTAGTCCATGGTTTGCCTCGTTTTATTTCTTGTTCTACTCATTTTCTCTCCCTTCTTGCCTGTCTCTTTCTGAAGCAGCACTTCATGTTAGTTACTCTGACAGTTTTATTGTCATGTATCCTCCTTGTTTATTGACACATGGCTAGACAGCTATTAGAAATTAATTAGAGGATTAATTACACCAAAGCCTGCTCCTGCACGCAGCACTAAAGACTATTGTCAGAGCTGACTTTCACCTTTCTCCACAACATTTGGATTAACCATGTGAAGCAAAACATTCCTCTGTTCAGCAGGGGTGGTAGTGAGGGTTGATCACTGCTGAGGGTCAAACTTGAAGGTTGCCCTCAAGGCAAGGCATTAATGGACTTCACCACCAGACTCCTCAGACTGGCTTTCACCCTTCTACTTATCGTTAATGGGGTTCGTGTGCAGAGTGTGACAAGGTCAGCTGGCCATGCAGGACAGAGATTTTGCCCAGCCTTGTCTCCATGTTTGTTTTTTGTTTGTATTTTTCAAGATTATTTTGAAAAATTGTCCAAACACCAAAATAACAGCTAGAATCACCTGACATTCAGGATCTCTGTTTAGGAAGCAAATCCAGAACTGTATCACTACTGGTTTGTAAAGTTAAAAAACCTGCTCCAGGAAACAACAAAACTGAACTTTATTCCACTGTTTCCTCATCTTCCTCAACAACACTGAATGTTATTTTAGTGCAAAAAGAACATTTCTCCCATTAAACCCTCATCAGCCAGCATATAGTTTTTTAGAAAACATGAATTAACAGTATGCTAGCAGTTAGATGATTGAGGTTTTATTTTACATGACCCAAATTTGGCCATGAATATTTTTCCCATATATATCTGCATAATATTTCTCCACAAAAATATCTCGGTTATCTTTCACTTTTAATACCACTTCTTGGAAATACAGAGGTCAACAATTAATAAGCTCATTAAAACTTACAAGCTGCTTTGATTAATATTCCTTGCCTAGTTCCTTGAGAAATGTACTGTATCTCCCAGGCTAATGAAGACAAGGCAGAGTTATTTACGTGTTTGTTAACAAAGCTGATTTGCATATAATTAGCTGAAAAGAACCCTGTATTTACAACACAAACTCTGCCAATCTCTTTTGCTAGGGTATTTTGTGATAACAGACTAACTCCATGCCAAATTAAAAAAGCAAGTTATGTTCTTAAAAAACTAAATTAACTAAAAGGGATACAATTTTGAAGGCCATAACTAATAAAAAGTAAAACACATATTAGAAAACAAACTGCCTTCTTTCAAATGCTGTTTATTCTGTCATGTGGGATTTTTTGTTGTATACTCTCATTCTTTTAATCAGTTAGACTGGGTTTTAGACATTTAAACAAATAAAGACTTTCATATTGGATTGCTCTTTCCTATGACCTACTTATGGAAAAAATTACCACCATTTCATCAAAGTCATGCTTCTGCACAGATGTCTTCTACAAAATTACCTATTTTATACCTGTCATACGCCCTGAAGCCCTGAATATGAAATGTTATATAACATAACTAGCAATTGCAGCCTGCAGGGTGATCAGACCTTAATTCAAAATATATTCCAATTCAGATGAAAAAATAAAGGCATGGACCTTTAATCATTCACTTCTCATTTTGTAGGGTTTTCACCACATGGGTTATCATGGTTTCTTCATCAAAAGGGTTGTCAGGTGTTGGGGCAGGCTGCCTAGGGATGTGGTTGGGTCACCACACTTGGAAGTACTTGGAGATCGTGTAGATGTGGCACTTAAGAACATGTTTTGGTGGTGGATTTGGCACTGTTGGCTTGATGGTCTAGGAGATCCTTTCCAACCTAAACAATTCTGTGGTGCACAGGATCACTTGAGGGAGCAAAATCACCCAGTTCTTGACCTGACTGTGCTACAGAATCCTGTATGATTGTGGTTGTGTCATCTTCCTAAGGCTAAGAGTAATAGATTTTTTTAAAAAATCAAGAACTATAACCTTATTGAAACCTTATTTACATCACATTGTAAAAAACTTCCAGTTATGGACTTCGGTGAGATGGACAGAATCTGCCCTCTGCAGGGAAAAAACAAATAGCAAACTAACAAACAACCCTCCCCCAAGTCATCAGTAACAACAAAAATAGTGCATCCAATATTGTTTTATCAGATCTGAAGAGAAAAAAAAACACAACCCAACCACAAAGGAGCTGGAAGGAACCAAAGCAGGGAGGGGGAGAAAGGTGGAAATAGTATGATGTGTTTAGGGTCTTCCCCTCTGCTGCTTTCATTCATTTCAGAGAGGTTGTTTTCTCAACAGTCTCCATAGTTCAGGCACTCTACACAGCCCTTTGCTACTGCTGACAGCCTGCTGGTGCATGACTGAGGACTGACCTATTTGCAAAGCAAGAAGAGACCAGTAAAGTGTAAAAAAAGCAATAGCTGGTGCAGCTGTCATGGTCTCTCTGTTACTGGCCTAAATCACACCCAATTACCCAATGCAGTTAATAGAGAAGGGTAAACTTTCCAACAAAAAGTCTGATTACATCCATGGGAAAGACTCCACAACAAATTAAATAGTTTCAAGTTAAAAAAAAGAATAAAAAAAATTGTAGCATTAGTTTGGATTATGAAATGCCATTGCGAAGTTGAAAGCTTCCTAGGGTAAGAGGTCTGCTCTGAAATAGGGTATGCTATACAATAATTTATAATTATTTCATTTTAAGTGTATTGCAGCTGAAACACTGTTAGTCAACATCATTATAAACTAATGTGTGAGAAAGTACCTTGGTAACTAGTCCTACTGAGTACAAAACTTAGTGGTTTAGGAGGGACAGATCAGTATATGAAGCAGTTTTCAATTGCAAAAACAATTAGCAGACAGAGCATGGATTATTCAGTGATGCTAAACATAAAACGACTGGAAAGAACCTGAGAGAGAAACTAAAGAATGGTATTAAAAGATGATTCACCATTTTTTCCTAACCTAGATCATTCTTATTTTCCCTCCTGCAACATTTGTAAAACTTTATCAGCTCATAAATATTGCTAAAAGAAAAAAAACAAAAATGGAGATGACACTAAAGAAAGTATTTCTCCCACTACTACTGGATAATTCAAGTCACACACAGATAAATGGACATACATAAGTTTTATGCCAACTCTCATTTTGCTGCTTCATTATTAATAGTACAATACTTACTCTAATCACAGTTGCTACCCTCTAGACAGAGTCTACAAAATACAATAAATATGAATCAACCCATTTGCAAAAATTTACTGCTGAAGGTGGATGAGTATTCCTACAGAAAAACTGTAATGCATAGACCAAGTGAGACTGATCTCAGCATCTCAGCTCTGAAAGAGCAAGACTGCTGTCAATAAGCTTGTCCTAGGTAAAACTGATAAACATCTGTTTTCTAGAATTCTGCATGCATGCTATGCATGCAGAAGCTAACTTAAATATGGGAAAATTAGTGTCACCTTAGAAAACTGCAGCAGTTAATTCAATGCTGTAGGGACAGAGCTGTGGAAGGGGACTCAGATGCAAAAGGATCAAGTCCCAAGAATCTCTCTCACAACCTCCTTTGCATCAGCCTGAAACGTCGATGTGGTGTTTACTGGTGTGGGTAGGCAGTCAACAGTAAATCTAATTAAATTGAGGAACAAAAGGACCCTGGAGTGTGTGGAACCATGAATGGAGCTGCCTTTTAGGCCATTCGCTCTGAATGATTGTGTGTTCCCAAGGCTTTCAGAGAGTTTCTCTTTGGAAACAACTAAAGAGTGAAAAAGGGACTTTTCTTCCTACTGCAAGGTGAGGGAGTAGATAATGTAGCTCATTAATTATATGGAAATCATCACCACAGCACACAAAGCCAAAGAAGAGGCCAGACCGACTTTTTTTTATTATTATTATTATTCAGTCAGAGTGACAGAAAAATAAGTAATAAATCAGAATCAGAGTGCACTTGATGGTTTTATTTTGCAACTCATCTTGCTATTGTGACAGCCTGACACTAATTAGCACTCAATGCACAGGGGATGGATTGCTGTGGCCAATGGATCTCATTAACCGCTGTGAAATTTTCATGCCAAGACCAAGCAGGACAAAGAACAGAGACCTCAGCAAATCTCCTGTCAGCAGATGTAAGCATCACCACAGAGCCATGGGTGCATAGCTCAAAGGGCACAAAGAGGGCCCACATAGCCAGCAGCCTAGAATTTCATGGATTTATTAACTTGTTTTCTCGTGGAGGCAAAGAACTGAGAAAATCACAGTGTCCAGAGTTTCTCACCACTGTTTGAGTTGAGCCAGCCCATGCAGAGGGAAACTGAGGGTGCCCCAAAGCCTGTGGCATTGCTTTCATGAAGACATGTATGAGCAGATGTGCCATTCCAGGGGTGAGCCAGTTTGTGATCACCTTGGGGACAGGGATGGAAAGATACACTGCGGGCTTCCTCCTTTGACCAGCTGCCTATTTGCATTAAGCTTATAAGAAATTGATTCTTTGAGACTTGTCAAGCATGTTTGGAACTGCCCCGCAGTTCCATTAATATAAAATGAAGGGCAGGAGGGAAAAAGAGTCAAGAGAGACACCAAAACAATCACAGCCACAAGCACTGAGTGACTGCCTGATCCTCTTTTAGAAAGTGGGGCTCTCAGTGTGCTCTCTCTTCAGCTGCGCCCATCGCCTGTCCCCTTATGCCCCCACAGGCACTGTCAGGATGGTCCAAGGCACACCACTAAAAGCAGAGGACTCTACTTCATGGAAAAAAATCCTAAAAGTCAAGTGGATCTCTGCAGTGGCAGACCCTGTTCTGTCAATTGAGACCCAGCAGTCACTAAGTTTCCCCCAACAGGCTGTGCTTTACCTAAACCAATATAGGAAAAGGGCCAACAGCTTAGGCTCCGAAATGATCCCATATGAATGGTGGGGTGTGACTGACCCCATGTCTGAATTAACAGGGAACCCATAGCGACGGACTTTCCTCACCTCAAATCATTCTCCCTTTCGGATGCAGGCACAGTGAGGAGCTGCATCACAGCCATTTAGGTGACAATTGCAGACCAGGACAGACCTCCTCCAGCCCCTTGCTATGGCAGGGATTTCCCAGCCCAGGGACTACATGCTTGACAATACACCATCTTCCTTCTCCTACAGCTTTTCTAAGAAGTGTAAAGCCAGCTTTGTTTAAAAGCACATTTTAGGGAGAAGGAAGAAGAGTCGACATACTTCGACTTACACCTCACTGTGAGCTTGTGTAGAGGCTGACAGATCCTTTGGATTATGGCCGTTCACAGGAGGTAAAAACTCAATTAAACAATAAAACACCAGGACTATGAATGGATCCATTTTCTTAACATCCCTTCAAGGAATTAGCCTAAATGTTTGTACTGAGAGTATAATTAATCTTTTCTTTTTGAAAAGGGCGATTTCTGAACTGAAAATAGGAGTAAACCTTTTTCTTAAAAGAGGATCATTTCACGTAAAAAAATCTGTATACAAAAAAAGTTGCTTTTAACTTTTTTTTTTCCTTTCTCTTTGCAATTTAAAGAAATAATAACAGAACAGAATTAGACATCCAAGTAGCCTAAGTGATTTAATGGGTTTTGGATTTCCCTTTTCCCAAAGACATGAGTGAAGATACAGCATTTATAGCTTCAGGCGGTAAGAAGAGATCATTAGTACCTTTCCATTTTTTATTTCTGAGATGAAAATCAAATGTTCTTATTCGTATTCTCTTTCAGAGATTGCCTAGGTTATTTTAACCAAGAAGCAAGAGAAATGTCTTCTTATGTTTATGGTATAGCAGTCAAGAAGTTAGAGGTCTGCTATCTACCCACAACCTTCCAGGCTCAGCTGAATACTTTATCAAACAGAAGACAGTTTCTGGCACATAGAATTGGAATATCTTGGACCATGATGTTTCTGGTCAGGCCTGTGTACGTAACTTATTTATTTATGGCATTTTTAATAGATGGAACATCAATATTTGATGACGTCCTATGAATGATTAAAAATCGAGAAAATCAAGAACATGAAATACAAACATCTACTTTTAAGTGACGATGGGGTTGTGATATCCATAAATAAATCATTTGGTGGCCAGTTCCAGCTTTCTGAGATTGAATTAAATGAACAGGCACTTCAGTGGATTTACAGCATGTTTACAGCCATGTCTGTGGGAGCAGAATCTGACCAAGGGATTTCAAAGTGGAGTCTAATGAAGTTATCCCAGAGCAGTGTGTGAGTTTTTAGCTCCTTAGAAAATGCATTATTTAAATAAAAATATATAAAATCTTTGGTTAGAAAGGGACAAGCAAATTAAATTTAGATGGATGTAGCTCTACTTTTGCTTTTTGGCTTCTTTATGATAAACAACAAAGGCCTAGTTTTACATCAAAGAAATTTGCTCTAAAACCAAACAAAAATAAGGTTTTAAAACATGTGAAATAGTATACCTGAAAATAATTTTCTGCAACTGAAGACATTTTCACATTTTATGCTCTCATAATTTAGCTGACAGGTAATATTCATTAGATTTGCTGTTGTTGTGTGGCTGTTATTTTGTTAAACAAAAAGTGTTAGTTAGACAGTAGGAAACACTCATTTCTTTTCAGTGGTGAACTGAGATGAAAGCCACAATAGCAAATATCTTACTTATATATATTAATAGCCTGCAAGACTTTAATGCCTAGAATGACAAAACAGAAAATGTGGGGGTAACCCTAATATCATAGTTTCACAGGTGTGGACTGATTCACAGAGAAATAAATTAAATAACTCTAGTAGTACAATGATTGAATATACTTCTAATCCATCCTCTGTCTCTAGCAATAAGAAAATTCCTTTGTTCCATCACAGTTTGAAGAGTATGCAACTCGCTAAAAATCCACTTTATTTTCTTTGTGGATAACTGGACACCAAGGAGGTAAAAGTGTGAGAACACAGAGACAGGAGACAGAGAACTAGGTTTTAAGGCAATGGAAATTAAAACTTATAGGATGTTTATTTCCAAGCCACCAGACTATTAATGACAACTCAAGAGAGACTGCAGTCACCTCTAGTGGAACCAAAATTCAGATTTTTCCTGATGTGTTTTGAATCAGCACAATCATATTAACGAATAGTGTATACCTTTTTTAAATCCCAAATTAACTTCTTCCAAATGTGGTTGTGTGTGTTTGTGTATGTTTTTAGTTTAGGAAAGAAAACCAATATATTAGTACAAGTAGATATGTACGCATGTGAAAGACAATGAATTTTACAACTCTCATTTACCTGTTTCTCTGCACTACGCAGAGGCCATCTCTTTCTTGCTTTGTTCTGCTTTGTTACTAGCTTGTGAATATATTTCTGAATAGTACCTTGGATATCTCTGACTTTTCCAGACCCTGAAAATTGTTCATGAGCTATTTGTTTCTGCAGTGAATTTACCTGATTCCTTCACATATTGTCTGTTTATATGCCAGTAGGATGTTGCAGTTGTGCCAGCTTTATGAATGTGATAGCTTGTAACTCTAAACACCACTATAAGGTTGAATGGATTGTTGTTTCCCAGCAGATAATAGAGGGATAAGTTAGGAAAAGTGACCAAGTACTGACAATGAGTTAATAGGTCAAACCTGAGAGACCTGAGGTCTCTTGACTCCCACATCACTGCCAAAAGCTGTTCAACAGCATTGTGAGCATCGGTACCATAACAAAGTGCAAACTGTCTTTTGCCTTCATAACTCAAGTGTTATAGTCCTTAAATGAAGGGACATGGAGCTTGCTTAACTAGCAACACCTCTTCTAACCCATCTATAGATTGTACATTCCAAAAGACAGACAGCTACAGGATCATTGTTCTTATGTGCAGTATCACCCTCAGTGGGGGATGGGCACCCCACATGACAGATCCAGCATGTACCCTGACATGAAGATGTGCCCTGACACACAGATTTCTATTAAGAACATGAAGCACCTGAAGAATCCTGCTGGCAATATTGCAGGAGTGACAGCAATTAACCAGAACCCATCTGACACAGGGTTATCTTAAGGAACTGCAATTTAATTAAAAGCTGGAGTGGTTCATAGGTTTGCACAATACTCTCCTATCTGCTTCCTCTCTGTGGTGGTTACAAATTGCAGCTACCCCTTCTCTCCATTTTAATTAAAATGTTGTTAACCTGACATAATCAGCTCCCCTTAATTTTTTATTTTCTTTTTTTTTAGAAAAACAATTATTAAAGAAATAGAACTCAAGTGCTATTTAGTATTTGCCAGAGTCATTGGTGGTTAAATACAATAATGCTCATTAGATGTCTCAGGGTTAACTTGATTAATTAATTTGCCTCCTTTAGAAAATTTCCTTCCATGCTGACAGAAGATCACAGCAGAAAGGTTCTCTGTGTATTGCCAGTGCGTCAAAGGCAGGTGTTGGTGGCTTCATCTAAACCATGGCAGTGGCTGGATGAATGTCCTGTTCTGGGGATTGGGGTTCCCTGGTGTTGCTTTCCATTCTGTTGAGTTGCTGTGGATTATACAGCTTCACTAACAGCCATGTTGGAGAGCTATCGGTCTGCAACAGAAGATTTTTCCTCTTTGTTCACCCTCTGTCTTTCCCAGGGCATGTCCAGAAGGGGGAATTTCCCCAGAGATATGACTTTAGCAGAATTTAACTCACACTTTTGCTGAACCTGATGTCTCTACTAAAAGAGCTTTTCCTTTGGAGAGTAACATCTCCTGCTAAGGTTCAAAACTGACACAGCCTATCATTTACAAAACAAAACAGATTTTGACTGATAAATTCAACACAAAATTTTGGGACAGACCCTAAGGCTAGGAAGAGTAAAGGGCAGCCCTCATCAGTCACAGCAAGGATCTATTCTGACCCTGGCCAGAAACCTGGAGAAGAGCAAAAGAGCAAGATAGGTGTACAGAGTCCTTTGCCAAAACAGTCTCCAGTCTCCAGCAATAGGAGGGCCGGAGTCTTCTTGAGACAGACACAGTCTGTATGTATTTAATAACAATCAGTGGATCTATTTTTCAGTAATTTGCCCAGCATGGCATGGACCTGTGCAGTCCTTTGTTTTATATAGCGTCCTTTAACCAGGAATGGGGGAACACTTCAGAAAGCCTCATTGTGCTCAAGGATGCTGGTCAGCAATGTTTTGACTGTCTTTTTTTCTACACTGTGAAACTGAGACTTTAATGCTTCAAATTCAAACAGTACCCCATTTTGGCACTGCTGAACTTCAAGCATTTATTTTGGGAGGTGGATTAGGAAACAAGATTCAAGTAAAAGGGGGTGAGAGAGGCAGAAACTGCTCCAAAACATCACAAAAAGAATTTTAACCATGATTTAAACTGAAAGATCCATTCTATTTTTCCAAAAGAAATTTAACCATCAGGGAGCATGGCAAGTTTGACATTGGCACAAGGAGGAGCCCCTTCTTCTTGGAGGAGCCATATGGATTTGTCTCTCTTTTTCAAGCTTTCATAAGCTCTTGCTTTCACATAAACTTGACTGGTCCACCCAACTGGTATCCTACCTCCGGCCATGGCCAACAGCAGCTATTGTGAGCTGTTTCATTTAATTTCTATTAGGAGAATCAGTCACAGCATCCAGCTAGACTGAGAAGCTATTTATGAACCTCCCAGGGCTTGTCTCATTGAAACAATTACCAGACTGCTGTTTAGGATACTTATGAAACAGGACCTGTGAACGAGGTACTTTTTTTAATGCAAACTTCTCCCTTTAATTTCAAATTCATTTTCCTAAAGCTTCTCTGGTGCTGTGTGGCATCCTGCCAACATTCATTCCTTTGCCTGTTTGTCATGCACCAGTGGGATTAATGTTGGGGTTGTTTGTTTTTTGTTTTTTTGTTTTTTTTTAAGAGATTAATTACAGACTAATTCTAAGGTTAGGCGCATTCAGTCACTTGCCCAGAAGCGAGCCAATTTATGTGTCTATATCCTTAAAATCTCTGTTGTTTTTTATTCCCCCTCCTTCACTTCCAGATCTTTTCCTCAGTGGATTTGTGTAAATCACTCTCCAGGGCCAGGAATACCATCTTTGGCTGGCTTAATTTGATCGATCTATTTTAGACCTCAGAACACCATCATGGTGAAGCAATATTTTCTGCAGTAAGTTAATAGAAAAACGGAAATCACTAATAATAACAGAGAGGAGGTTTTTATTTTTGAATCAGCCCTTTACCTACAAAGAAGACCCAAGGCTGAATTATTCTTCCTGCCCAGTCAGTAAATCCAGCTTGACTGCATTTACCAAGGTTGGACGTTTTGTAACTGAAGGTAGGATTTAGCCAGGCAAACTTACCTTGCATTTTCATATTTCATGCTGTGGCTGACGCTCTATACGTACAGCTCCTACATCCCTTGGAGGGTGCAGAAAGCTATGTAAGTGTACATTACTGTTATTACCCACTTCATATCCCTGTACCACATGCCTTTTGCAGCATATGGTCCCCCGTACAGCAAGTTAAGCACATGCTTAACATTAGGCTTCCTAAGTGCTTTTTCCAAATAGAGATAGCTGTTAAAGCTGGCTGATACTTTTACCTAAAATGTTTGCTTTGGTGTAGACAGGGGTAAGACCTTCTCTGTTCAGTTGCTTTAATGTTTTAAGTTGAAAGTTACGGCTGGAAATCTACCTCAACTGATTTTCTAAGGGAAAGAATCTAGAAAAGTGATTAATTTGATTGAAAAAAAGAATATTAAAAAATGCCTCCTCCTTCACAGGCACATGCACATACACTCTTTTCTTTTCAAAAAATAAAATACAACAATTCAGCCTGCCACTTCAGTAGGAAACTGTTGATGCTAGTTTCTGGAATAGTCACTTGGATTTTTGCACAGTTACCCTATTTCCTGCCCAGAGGAGCTAGGGGTTCTCTTGGTATAGATGGAGGATGATTTTTTTTTTGTGGCTAAGCCAGTCATCCTCTTGGAATGATTTCCTGTTGAATAGAATGCCTCAGAGCTCAGCCACGGGCCACGAATGCAAATTCCAGGTAGGCAAACTGCATCCAGCTCTGAATACATGATCACTCAAAATTGGAAGCTTCATTAATTTTAAAAAGGAAATTATGAACAGTTTCCCCATGCCTCACATGCAATAAACTGGAGGTTACAATGTCTCTTATGCCTCAGCGTCTCTCTCCTTGTCTCCAGAAATGTGACATGGGAAGAAGCACCTTATAACTTTAACTGGCTCCAATACTAAGTATGAAGAAAAACCCCTACCTTCTCATTGGCCTGAAAAGAGAGAAACGACAGCATGTGCAGCCTTCAACCAGTGGTTCCTGATATACAGCCAAGTTCTCCAACCTTTCATATAGGGTTTTGTCCATATATGCTTGCACAAGCAAGCTTGTATATGCACACACAAGCACACAAACACACAGGGCAAAATCTGAGGAAATAACCAACCTCCTTCATCAAGAAGCAAGAGAAAAAACCACAATGTCCAATTAAGGAAAGAGCCATTTTTCTCTTTCTCTCAATCCTTGATCTGCTTAAATTTTAATCATCTCAGATGCCAGCTGCAGCAAAGCTGTGGTTTCATTGAAGGTGTATGATTTTTATTTTGACACACATCAGTGTCTCAGGGAGAGAATAGACACTGAATTTCCTGGCAGTGAGTTCATTAACTGGAGGCTGTGTATTATTAGCCTTCCACCAGCTCCTCTCCGCTCTGTTTCACTGGGCTCCACGTACCCAAGTTGCTCCTTTTTTTCCTGAGCTTTTTCAAAACCTCTCAAATTCAAATCTATCTGGTGATCACATTCAGTTTGCATGTGATTGAGTGGGTCAGGCTTTCAGCAGACTGAAAAAAAAAGAGGGTCGCATCATCTGGGGACTTAACAAATAAGAATAACAGGGAAAATCTGTGGCAAACAATATTAATAATTCACCTGTCCATCACTGCAGCTCACAATTGGAAGAAGATCCTCTCTCCTCTTGATAGATAGGCAGGAGGAAAAGCCCTGTCTCAAATGATTAAAGGAGGCAGTATATAACAAGCTTTCCCCATGCTGAGAGTGCCAAGAAAGAGGTTGGTCAATGATATTTAAACACACATTATCCTTCCATCTTCCTGTCATTTTGTTCTGCAAGCTGTTCAGATTTGTCTGTGCCAGTAAGGCGGCTGTGAAAAGCAGCTGAGCAAACAAAGTGAAAAATCAGTCTGAGAACAGGATTTGGGTTTCAAAATCTGTCCCTGGATTTTTTTCCCTTATTTCCTCTCTTCTTTTTCCTTCCTCTCCTCTCTTTCCGACCCAACATCCCATCAACTTTTAAATACACCAACACACAAGCAGAAGACAAGCAATGCAGGCACATGGAGAACATTTTGCTTTGTGAAAGAACGCAGAGATTTTTAACATGAGGAGGAAAACATTGCCTCAAACTTTTCTTACTTGCTTTAAGGACTGGTGAGATTCTTGATGTCTCCCTGTGTGCCCCTCCTGCTTAACTCCTTCCCCAGCAGGACCAGCCTGTTGAGTCTTTCAGGGTAAGCACACAGAAAACACTTGGCTGCTGCAACTGCCCAGTACTTTGGGACCACTGACTCCAGCTGTATAAAACATCTCAGATGTGAAGATAAAGTTCCTTTGTGTTCTTATTAGATGTTGTTTCCTCCCCTGCAGAAAGGACAATCAGACCAGTGGCTACCACAGTGGCGCATGACCTGTGTCCCTGGAGAGATCTGTTCCAGGCCTGCTCTCATCAGACCTGCAAAAGGATTATCAGAGGAATAGTTTTTTTCTCTGAAGAGATGGGGACAGAGTGAATCAAGACACGGCTACACAGGACACACTTATACCAACCTGGAATAATGCTGAGATTTATTTGCAATGTGAGTAATCAAAAGGGCATTTGAAAAGAACATGTAATATAGTAGAAATGGCTAAACCGATTCTCTTTCAACTTGGATGCAAACTGAGATCCACAGAAGGCAAAGGAGGTATTTATTGAGCCTTTCTCTATGATAGATTTTATTTTAAGCTTGAACATCAGGTTGACTATAGAAGAAAGGGTGGACTTTACCCACCAGGTACACCTGGGTGGAAAAGCAGTCCTGATTGTCAACAGAACAGATCTGCATTACTCAACACAACTATCATGGAGTTTGGCTTATCTTTTAATTCTTAACATTTATGATTCTTAACCAGACACTTCAGGTCTTAAAAGGCAAAGCCTCCCCCTGTTCCCAGGATTAACTGGCTGGAAAGACCACAGTTAGAAAAAAATTTAGTCGTCATGGTAGATTTTTTTTTTTTTATTCTGACGCTTTTGTAGATTTCAAAAGTATTAACAATAGATTTGGTGGCTCACGGCATCTTTTAATATGCTCCAAAGCTCAGGCATATGTGAGTTAAATCATATTTATTTCATCACAAGGAGATAGAGATGTAATTTTGCTTGTAGATGAAAAGGCCTCCAAAAGAACAGAAATTATAATGGACTTTTTGAACCTCAAAGATACCATGCTATTGGAAAGCAACTGCATGTGTATAAATCTATCCTTAATCAAAAAACTGCTTATGATTCCCTTGATTTGCAGGGAAGTATGTACTTAAAAACTTCTCTAAGGTGAAATAAAAGTGAAGGAGGCAAAGTCAAAGCTTCCTTCTAAGACTTCTTTCAGGATCTCTTTTTCTATATGTTTGCATGGAGGCTCTTGGCATTTGTAACATCTGCCAAGCATATCAGCTGCAGTTCAGAATAGATTAGTGATAAGATACCTTAGTAATAGCAACCAGCAGCACAAATTAGATCTGCGAGAATAAAATGATCTTTCGATTTCACAGTCGGACTGAATGCATTGGTTTGGAAAAAATCAATCCTTTTGGAAGGAGATTCAAAATTCTGGAGTTCAGGAAGTTGCACTGTTTAATGTGAATGCTCTGGTCAGAAGAAAAAAAAATTCATTCAGCTGCCCTCAAAATAAATCCATGAAAGGAAGAAAAAATTACCTCTGTGTATTGAATTACGAGCAAAATGAGATTTCTACTACATGAAGTACATTTTACTTTATTAAGAGCCAGGTTTAATTCTCTTTAAAATCAGTGATTAGAGGGTGTCTTATTAGTTGAGTTTTGTGTTCAAACTACAATGTAGCCATTAAGCTGTCTCTTTATTTTACTTTTCAAAGATTTAAATAAGATACACAAACACAATCTATGTTATTTACTTCAATGGAGTAGCCTAATTGCTCCCCAAGCTTTTCTGTACACATTATAAATAATTGCAAGACACAGATAGAGAGCAAAAGGAGCAGCCTCACAGATGACACCATAACCTTCCAGTGACTCACACTGCCACTCCTCTGCATTGAGCACTTAATGGCATACATTAAATACGTAGTGCCTCAGAGACAAAAAATGTTTAAGTCCTGGGCAAGTTAAAGATTTATTTTCAAAAGGAAAAAAAAGATGGTCACCCCAATTATGCAACTGAGACCAAAAAGCTGTAAAATGGAACACCTATTAGTCACGGTTTTATTGTTGTTACTCCCAACCCATGGATCTTGCAGGAAAGCTGTGGCACATAATTGTCCTTGAATGCATCAGGAAAGATGATACAGACCACAGCTAGATGTATGTGTATGGTGATGGGAAATGAACCTTATCACTCCCTACCGTGTAGAAATAAGTCTCTCTTGCTGGAGCTGAGGTGAGTAGGCACATTGGAGGCTTTCAAGGAAAATTTGTAGCCAGTGAATGTTCACTGCCCCGATAGATAGAAGGTGAAGGGATTCACATGTTACTGCTCATTTTGGAGCGGTCATGCCCCAGAGCCCAAGCATGAACATCACTTGGTTGCTGTGCAAGGAGATGTCCCTCTGAGGCCAGGCCTTTCAAGCATTTGATGTTAATGCCTTTGGCCTATACCTCTCATTAGTTCCCCCAGACCTCCCTTTGCTTTGTTGCTCTAACGAAATGGCACACAAATCCATGTTGAGGTCTAAAACTGATGATAAATGTTAGCTTTTCATAAATGTTAGGCTTGATCACATGGAACAAGTTTTATTACTCAGGATGAAGTTAAGACAATTTTTTTCCTGCATAGTCTGAGTAGAGCTACTTAGAACAGGTAAACCCCCCCCCCCCAAACTACTTTCCTTAAAGGAATCATCTCCTATGGCAAAAAACCTCAAAGCTGGATTTTTCAAGAACTGCATTTGGATATGTGTGTGTTTTGGGGAGGAAAGTCTAACAATCTCAAAGCGTCCTGCTTCAGCAGTTTTGACATTAAATAATTTGATTGCTCTATCAAAAAAGCATTCTGCTGAATTCAATTTTCGTCATTATATTTTACTTTGTATGATTAAAAAGGAGAAGGGAGGGTAGAGGCAGGTTAGTGAAGCTTGTTTGGATATATGGTATGAAGTTTCTGATGGAGGGTTTTTTTTTTTAATTTTATTTCATAAAGAATTCTTTTTAATCCACTACGTATAACAAAAGAGCAAATATGGAAACCTCAACACTGTCAGAAAAACAGTGAGCTCACCTAAGAGCTGCAGAGCTTTGTGAATTTTAGCAATTTTTCTCATTCTTGTATCTGACAGCCTGATTGACACTGAGCTTTGGAGGGACTCTGGGTCAATCTAGTTCCCTGGCTCTGCTCTGTTTACAGGAACTGGGACTTTTTAGTCCTTGCAGCTGGCTGAAAGAGCTGATCAGGAAGCCTCTGAGCCAAGGGAAAATCTCTTATAATATCAGGCAGTTTTTGAGTCAGATCCTATTATCATATATTACTGGGATGAGAGTCAGAAAATGTAGATAGGCAGATGAAAAGGAAGATCACTAGAACTACTTCAATACTCTTTTGAAATAACTAAAACAAAGGAATAACAGAACACATATATTACAAAAGGAAAGAATCAAATTTGCGTCTGTTCCAAGAGATACTGTGTTCAATCATGTGCCTGCTCTTTAGCCATGTTACTTCCACATGCACATAGAGCAGATAATGTAAACTCTTGGTGTACCAAATCAAAGCTTTCTCACTTAAAATAAAGATTTGGTAATATGACAGTCCTTGTGGAAGACTGATTATCTGCATGGCCTGGTGGAACACTATGACCTACTAAACCCTCATTAATTTACCTTACTATCATTTGCTATCATTCACTCATACACACACACAATAAAAAAAAAGAAATTAAAAGTCACAGTGACATTGAATTTGCTTGATTCTAATATGCAGCACTCTGCTACCTCCTTCACTCCTCTGATTTGTTACCAGCTCATCCTCCTCAGGACATGAAAGAGCATTTCCAAGCAGCTTGAACAGCCTTTGATCAACGGAGTTTGTGTCACTTGACTGTATAGAAAAAGCCAGCAATTCACAAACGTTCTCTTCCACAACTGCAAATTCTAGTTCTTCTCTGCTGAACTGAGTGAAAATGCCATCCGCCCGCTAAAATCTAGAGTATGTTTTTTTCTTTTGTTTTAAACACACCTGATCAAAGCCGGTTGGATTGATGTTCTTCCAAAAGGAGAAATGTAGCTGATCGATCCTAGAAACTCACAGATTTAGGTCCAAGCCACCAATAAGTTGCAGGCAGCTTTCCAAAAAAGTCTCACAGAAGGTGGTGGGTTATATAACTGGGTCTGCTGTGTCAGCCCCATAGTCTGCCCCACTATCTTTAAAAGGTTCAGGGGCACAGTCATTTGTACTTCCCTGATTTAATAAATTTATTAGATTGTTATATTTCATTGTGATAATTTTCATGCCCCATATAAAAGCCCAATTTCCTTTTTGACTTCTTTTTCTCTGGGATGTCTACATTCATGGTTTCCACAGCTTAATTTTGTATCATAACGGAGAATCTAAAGTTGAACAGAAGTTTCTCTTTCTACGCTTTTCTCATCTGAACAGCTACAGACTAACCTGAGACAACCTGGCCATTTAACAGCTGCTTGGTGCTAACTAAAGTTAAGTAGTCTCAGCTCTCTGTTTGAATTTCTACCTGTGATCCACACCTTTTTGATGTTATTAGTAAAAAGACTCAATAGAGGAAGAAATAGGTCTTCAGAAGAAAAAGAATCCTTAGATTTGACTGAAATTTTTATGAGAAAATACTTTTCCCATGGAAAAAACTGACTCACTAGTAGCTCCACACATTGACATACAAAAAAAAATACATGCACTGAATAGCCCCTTATTATGTGTATTAGATAGCTGGGATCAGTACTGTTTAGCTTCAGTCATGCAGTAGAACTGCTGCACCAGGAAGGAAGAGCATCTCAGCACTGTTAGCTGAGGTGTAGCATAATTCAAGTACAAAATATACAGTAAGAAACAAAAGCTTGGAAAGAATTACTTGGGCTACCACCAGCGTATTGCACAGTCAGCTGTCTCAGTGTCGGGATTTGAAGACCTCTCACATCCTAACTGTGTCTCATGGCGAGGTTTTTTGGGCACACATTAGGTCAATATTTTCTCTGTAAATATCTATGGAATCCAGTGGCATTATCCATTGCTACAGGTAAGTTATTACACCGAGTGGTGTACTGGCCTATACCTCAAAACAGCACTTGTGGCTCTGTGGAACCAAGGATCATATACAACCAAATGCATCACTGCTCATTGAGTCCTTCCAAAAGTGCCATTTTCACAAAGGTCTTCTTAAAACATGTGTAGAATATTTATAACACGCTGGGACGACAAGCCTTGAAGGATTAATTTTTCATGTTGCAAAGACACTCTGTGGTCAATCTCAAACTACAGGGGAGTGATACCCATTCTTCTGAGGAGAAAGACATTTCTCATTCACAGATGAGATAAGATGAATAATATTGTTGTGACAGAATTTAGATGGTGCTAAGGGCCTCAAGTAAATAAAAACATAAGAGGAAAAAAAAAAGAGTCCTAAGATTTGAAGACTCTTAAAACCTCTTCTCTTTAGAAGGAAAGGTGACAAGAAGAACGACACCTCCCTGACTCCTACCTTCAAAAATCCTAAAATCGGCAACTTTACAAACCTTTCATCTGATGTTTTCATGAATATGTTTAAGAAAGCAGGTAGATGTTGTAAGTGTTGCAATTCTCTGCTATCAATAGAGGTGGAATAGCTTGCCACCCAGCAAGAGCATCATATTGTCACTAATGTCTATTAGTATGCAAATACTCCGGATCAGGTGTCCCATGATAGATTTATATTCCTTCTAAACCTGGCACCTTGATTGCTATTGAAGTTTTGGCTTCCTAATCATTGACTGCCATTGCATTGAATGTCAAGTATTTTAAAAGTATCAGTTCTCCTCCTCTCTCTCTTTACTAATTTTTTCCCTATGATTTAAAAGGTATGCCTTTCCTGAATGACATTAAAATGGACACCTGGCACCCCTCTCCAGTGCATAACCTGTATCATACTGAAAATGTACAATGCCGTCACCTCACACAGAGGAAAAGAACATGTTAAAATGGGAGAGAATCATGTCTTGCTCTAGTTCACTGCTTACACCTTTTCCCTTTAGTCATGAGAAGTTGCACTTTATGAGCCTTAGAGGTCAACAATAGGGAAGTTCTTGAGTATTTCCAAGTAATAGGGATATAAAGAATGAATAATCTTTAACTTACAGTAATGGGGTACTTTTTAAAAGCCAGGATGTTATGACCATTTAATTAAGATAATAATGGGGCACTTACAAAAGAACAGAGCTTGCTTGGTATACATCATCTTGGAAAATTCCCTCTCTCACCCTCAAACTAACAGGTCATACTGGATGTCATTAATTCCGCTAAGCAGCTCTAGGGCACTCTTGAATTTCAACCCAGAACACAAGGGAGCAGAGGCAGGCTGCCAGCTAGGAACTCACTGAAAGGAAGAACGGAAGAAAAAAAAATAAAAAAAAAAAAAAAAGAGAAAAAGGAAAAAAGAAAGGGGGAAAAGACAGTGATTTTCATCTAAGTGAAGATATGCTGCCCGCATATGTTAAGAGCCGAAGACATTAAGGAGAGAGAAGTGGTTTTAAAAATAAATTGTGCTGAAAAAATGCCCTTGGATTCTTCACCAACCAAATTTGTTTGTATGCTTACAGCCTGGCAAAACAAGTCTGAGACAGAATGTTGTGCTTTTTGGAGTGTAACTCCATCGTCTCGCAAAGATGGGATTTAACATCAGTGAGCAAAATGTTAACATTCATCCTCAAGCTTGACATCTTCAAGCAAGACTGCAGGCACCAAGTGCGTCCTCCATGGCCCCAGCAGGATTTGCAGAAACCCTCAAAATGTTGGTTTTAGTTAGTTCTGGAAACTGATGGTTGCCAGGTCATTCTCAGAGAGCCCACTCAGAGAGAACAGTTGGGCTTCCAAAAGTCCTAACAATGACATAGTTGTGTGGCTTTGAAGACAATGGGTGAAGAAGAGCTATGTAAGTGATTATTTGAGGGAAGCATTAGCACTCCTTTCCCAAGGCAGTTGTTTTTCAGTCATGGTTGTACTGATTTCAAAATGCTGAATACAGGCAGACATGCAAAGTGGGACGGATTAAAGAATATATGCCAGTCACTAAGATTTTCTTAGTAAGGGATAAGTGTGTTAAGGAAATTGTGAATAGATTTCTTGTCCTGAAAAAAGAAAAAAAAGTGTCCAGCATGTGGTGGTGGTAGGTCTTAGTGAAATCCAACATACGAAATAAGAAAAGAACATTTTTACATTTCAACAATTGCTCTGTAAGAAGAATTTTTAAAAGAGGCAGAGGTTAATTTCTGACCTGGTTTTAAGCTTTGTCATAAGTCTTCAACCTTGTTTGTCTGTGCTCAGATTTAATCTTTTCTGACAGCACCTTTATAGACAGAGAAAGATTCAATCTACTAGAACAACAGATCATCTCAAACAAAAAAGCCAAAACAGTCTCAAAATTAATATATACCAGTTATGCTAATAGTTTTCCAGTGTTTCATTTAATCAGCACATATTGTTTAAATAGGCCTGGATTTATAATGAAGACACTAAAATACAATTTCCTTGCAAAATAAATAAATACAGGCATATAACTCTCTGAGGAGAAGTTAAATTGTTTATTAGCATCGCTGTTAGCACAGAGTAGCCACCTGTATACTTAACAGAAGGTGATCTCTAGCTGCAGCAAGTCTGTATTCTAGGTCCTTCCTGGATTCACAAATTAGTACTGATTGGGAAAAAGAAATCAAAAACAGATGCAGTCTGTTGGAACTCTAATAACACCTGAAATCTGTCATTACATGATTTATTTTCCTTCTCCTCAGTGCAAGAGTTTTACCCTACATTTATTTTAAGTGCATTCTGTTGTGTCCCAGCTGTGTGTTATCTTCTGTGAATGGATCTTGTGAACTGTAATATTTGAACCATGGAGAGGGAAATTCTACATGCATGGTCATTCTCCAGTTCTTTACAGGATCAGACCCCAAGACAAATGTGTGATAAAGTGTACAGAAGAGGGAAAACAAAACACAAAGACAATGTGAGCCTTTTGAAAATGAAATGGGAGTAAGACTGACAAAAGCAGTAACAGCAGCCCACCCACATTCTTTTTTATTACCATCACTAAAACACTTTTTGCTCATTTTGAAATTATGGTCAATACTAAATCAAGCATCCCTTACTAGTCCCTCCTCTGAATATTGCAGATTAAAGATTTTGCTAGAATTCCTATAAGCTCTTTAAAATCTCTTACAGCAGAGAAAACTAAAGTATCTCTAAATTGTTCTTGCCCTTTGAATCCATCACACTGACAAGATGCATCTACTGCTTTCTTCAGAGACTACAAGCGCCATGGTCGCCCCCCAACAGTCCTACAGGTCACTGATGGCAAATGTCACTAAATAAATTTTCTCCACCTGTCAATTCCATTCATTCTATACTAATAGAGTCCTTCTTTCTGTTGCATTGACCACTGGGGTGCATAGATGGGGTTTGACTTTGGTTGGGCATATCAAAATTATGTGTGTGCTTACTGCTATTGTAATATCAGCAGCTCTGTAACCTCTAACTTTTTTGCCCCCTAAGTCAGCTTCAGAGCTGACTATGTTCCTGTATAAAAGAAGGAAACTAGGGAAGCTCACAGGAAGAAAAAATAAATTAAGAAATGAGATCTTGCAGACCAACATGTCCATCTTCAAATTAACAGTCTCTGCTAGTTCTTTCTTATTGCATAAATTCAGCCCGGATTTCGTAAATGACGAGGTTGCGTTTCTCGTTATGTATAACCTCTTTCAAGGCTAACAACATTCACTTCTTACCTCTTTAGCCACATTCTTGTGTGTACTGTCCTCACCTTGGTCAAGGCATTGGTAAAGCTCCACTACTGAATGCCACAAGTTACTGTACAGATTCCTATCAAGGAACAGAGAGAACTGAAAGCAGCCTAAACCTGCACTGTACAGGTACATCCACTCTCTTCTGGACAACATTTTACAACTGAAAGCAGCCTAAACCTGTACTGTGCAGATACATCCACTCTCTTCTGGACAACATTTTACTACAGCTCAGGCTATATTTTGATTTACTAAAAAAATTACAAGCCTCCCAAAAAATTCCACAGAAGGTTAGGGGAAGAAGTACTCGTTGCCACAGGGCACGGGTGTGGTCTGCATGTGAGTTATCCTGCTGTAAATACTTTATTTACAGATAAATTGCCAGTAGAGTCCACTTGAGATTGTATATTCCCATTATAGGATTTTGTAGGACCAATACAAAGCGTACAAATGGGATGTGATTTCCTCTTTTCATCTTTTTTGCCTAAAACCTCTTAGGGCAATCCACACTGCTACAAACATGAACACCCATGCTCTGACTGTGAAGGAAGGCTGACTACCACCCCTCCCTGGCAGAGCTCTGGGGCCATGCAGGGATTGCAGCTACGTTCTGTCATCACACATCCCTGTGCTCTGGTTCATAAATAAGGAAAAGAGGCACTATCCCACTCCACATAGAATCAGTGTCCCAAACTCAGATTTTCCTAAGCAGAACTAATGAATGACAGGCTGAGAGACAGCAATAAGAATAGTAAGCTCATGGATAAACCAGGATTATGCTAATTCAAATCAATTTTAGTACAGGAGACTTCAGCTATATCCTGAAAAATTGTCAGGTTAAACACAGACTTTCCACTGCAATCTCGTCTGTTTAATTTAATTTATTTTTTAACTTCCCTGTGCTACTGAAACCTTTGCAATGTAGCTTGCTACCTTATTATTTGTAAAAACAAATTATCTGCATTATGTGACTGTGTTAAACTGGTATGAGCTACGGTGGCCACAATGTAGTCATCTGTTCTATTACCTTTGTGAAACAGATCTTTTGTTTTCTGCTGTATTTACTTTTCCTAACTTTGAGTTATGTGATTAAATACATTAACCTTGCCCTCTTTTTAAAGATATAAATAGTCCACTGAAATGTTCTGAGCTTGCTTGACCTGTAGGGGAAAAAAAATCTTAAAAAGAAATAGTATCAGCAGAAGGCTCATCCACTTTGTACAAGGCAGAGACAAATTAAGAGGGACTTTGAACCCATTGTTACATTTTAAAACTCATGATCTTTAAGCCACTTTTTGATAGAAGCTCCTCCATCATCTGGGAGATGTGTGATTTGCAATACCAAAATGTTACAGGTGCAGTCCCAGAACTAATACATATCCCTGCCCCTTTCAAAGGGCTCGTGACCTGAAAGTTGCCAGTAACAAATGCAATATGCATTGGGGATCAGGTAATGGATGAAACTGTGCCTGTGGAAGGGAACTCCTCTTTGTGCTGCTCTTCAGTCTCTGCACATCAACCTGTCTTTTTGCAACCTAGTCTTGTATATAAGGTTAAATACATGCTATGAAAGGTGAAAGATTTCCTGGGACCAATTCTAGTGCTAACCGATATCAAATAGAGACCCAACCAAATAAATTAGGTGCAACCGCTGTTCATGATTTTCTAAGCTGACTGTTTCCAAGCCATTTTCTCTCCTTTTGTCACAGCTGTTGTATACAAACCGTTCAACCAGATCTGGTGGTTTAGTTTTCAAATTACTTATTGATTCATACACGAAGAAGGGAATACAAGGGACAGATAATTTAAATGTGAAAACATCTCATACTCGTAAAAAGATGCAGATTCCATTTTACTAGATAACAGAGAAGTTTAAGTGGTATGCTGTGATGCTCCTTTGACTGAGACTTGAGAAAAGTATTGCAGTGAACCTCTACTTGAGAATGTCAGAACTCAAGGCATTTCAGCTAAATCAGGTGTTTTGTTTTGAGAAAAGGCCTCTTATCTTGCTTTCAAGGCTCTTAAACTACACTAAGAATGTGCAGGTCAAAGAAAGCTCTTCTTCTTTTTCATATTTTTGTGCTTGTTATAAGAGCTGCTGTGCTGATTTTTCCCCACCAGGAAGTGCATTGCTTTCCGTGAGAGCTGTAAATTTTTGTCTTCGCTCCAAAACTAGATATCAAATCAGCAAATTTAGAAATGCAGTAATTGAAATATACAAGAACAAAAAATCAGCAGCACCACCAAGAAAAGGAATTTTCAGGAGAAATCAGTACAGAGATTCTACTGCCATAGTAAACCAGTCTATTCATTCAATCACATTTCTCAGCACAAATAATTAAAAATCCAAGAACCGTTCAATAAACATTTTTCATACCTTGGTGACAGCCTTCAACCCAGTTCTTCATATTCAGTGACTAGGAAAATATTTTCAGATCTATAACCCTGCCTTACACAGTCAATAGATCAAAAAAAAAAAAATAAAGCTTGTTGTGGTGGAAGGTGCTAAGTGCAGCAACTGGTTTTTAACCAGTAGTAAGAGCCATTTACCTCTATGCAAATAAATAGCACCTGGAGAATCAAAGTTCCTATTACCTCATTAAACTATTGAGTAAGCTCTTGCTTTCAGGCTCAAAAAACCTGTGTTTAGTAGAAAAATCTAAAGACAAAGAGGAGATAGTCTCTCAACTCCTGAATGGCTGATTATGTGGGGGGCAAAAAAACGTAGTTCAGGTAACTTCTTGGAGGTAGCAACATGTTAGATGACAGAGAAAGAGCTGTGAGGAAGAACATTTGAGGAAGAAGGAAGGCTGCTTCATCTGGCACAGAGCTCACAACTCACAAAGAAATTGCCTACCACTGTTTTTCCACACATGCTGTACTTAGGTCAATAAAAAAAGAATATCTAAAGGCTATTTGACTGGTACCATCAGTGCCTCAACTTAAGAGAAATAGCCTTGCAAGCCTTAAATGTTGGACACCTGGTAACAAAGAAAATAATCTCTTTTTTTTGAAAAATAATTATATAGAAATAAAAAGCAAGATCATTCATCATTCCTGTTATAACCTTATAAAACTTCTGTGGGTCAGTTCATACAGTAAATGAGAACATAGCTTTTTAATATGTTTAAATTTTTTTACTATTCCCCAGCAGTGAAAAAGCAATCTTGAGACCAAAGCACTCATAGAGAACACTATGTGTTTCCATTTCTGCCTTTCTCCCTCCTCACACCCACCCCAGTAAAGGCACTTGAAATCTATTACTAGATAAGTTTTACTAAATAAAACAGTTATTAAATAATTATCTACAAAATATACTTTTGGACTGCTACCAAATTTGAACTAGTTCTATATAATAAAGTATTTTAAATTAATTAGCAACAAATGTGCCCCATATTTTTATAAGGCAGTACAAGTAAAATATGAATAAGGTGAGTCACAAGCATTAGTTATAAAATACTCCATTCCATGGAAGATGAGCTGGAAGACTGAGCTGGGACAGTCAATCTTCTGATTTCTTGCCACCCACTTTGAAAACCAGTCTGAGAATTGAACTTGAAAAGTTATCTTGAAAACCATTAAGGAGATTTATCTACTCTTACATAGATACTGTCCTAAGCTTAGCTACATAAAGAAGGTCTTTGTGGTCTGATGTCTCTCTGCAAAATAAGGAACTGTATGATAAAAATCCAAAACCAAAACCTCAACCAACCGAAAAAAGAACAAGACCTCCCCACAAGGAATCTGACCTGGAAGATTTTAAGCATTAAAGTATAGGCTTGCAGCTGATTTCTCCTAAGACCATCTGAATTTCTGCTTGTTTATATTTTCTTTCCTGGGTTCTACAGCTTCATATTCCAGTGGACTAACAAATCCACTAAGCAGAGAACTGAAGCAGGACAGGGCAGTGGTGCAGCAAGGACATGTGCTTATGAGGCTGCACACTGACTGGAGCAGAGCCCTGCACGTGTCCTTCCTGCTCACATGATTTCAGCAACACACAGCTTGCCAAAACAGCACACTGGAGACACTGAGAGAGAATTTCTCATCTTAACACTTCCTGATGTCTTTATTTTTCGGTTCTTTGGTTGCAGACAGGACTTTTGCCTTATCCATGAAGAAGAGACAAAGATCATCCTTTCAGGCTTCTTTGCAGCTCATGGAAAACTGTGGCTCAATAAGGCACCAGTCTCAGCTGGAATTACTCCAGGGGCTAGATAGTTCATGTAAAACCAGAAGAAGGGTTTCTACAGTTCTCACAACAGGAACAGTGCACCAGGGAATTTTCACCTTTTTTCAGTGCTCTCATATTTTGCCTCATGTGAAAGAGGACAAAATATAACTGTTATCTTCTTGTTCTAGAAGGAGGTAACAGCATAGACAACAGTAATTCTGCTTAAGTACATTGTCTCTGAGGAAGGATCTGCTTCGTACTCTAACATCACATGAAAGAAATTTTCCAATCCAGTTATTAGACATTCCAGGCTCTTTGAAACACTGGTTGTTGCTCAGTATAACAAGAAATCTCAAGTAGCATGATGAAGGACACTGCTGCCAAAGCCCTTCAGACATGCAAAACAGAAATCTTGGATGTCTGCTTAAAGAAGCTAATTTGAAGACAATAATGACAAAGGTAAAATTAACTCTTATCATTCAAACAGATTTACAGTATAACATTTCAGACTGAGTGGACTGTCACCAAAGCTTACTCTTGAGGGAAACAAGTGGCAGCACTGAACTGCAGTGTATATTTCCCTTTCTATAGAAAGTGTCACTTCAACAGTCACAGGAAATGGCTGTACTGGTAGTTGTTGAGAAGTCACTAATCTCTATGTTTCATTTGGAGGATTTCCATTGTAATGCCTGTTAAGCTCGGATTATCATTGCTGTTAGACTGTCAGAGAGCAAACAACAGGGAAATGAACTTCTGATCAGCATATATTACTTTTTTATCTTTGATTAATATTAATGAACAAGGAACCGCAGCTATACTGCCACACAAAATCCTGTGGCAGCACTATTCTGAAGACTAAGCGGGCTCAGGAAACAACATAGAGTCTGTTAGACTGTCCTGACATTGGTGTTCAAGTGCTGAGGGAGATAAACACAAAAAGGAAGATGGGCCTCAAAATTTTGCCTTGCTCAGGACCGTGGTACTTTCTTGTCATAATTCTGCTGAGTTTGTTGATGAACTCATTGCTCTTGCTTTGAAATAATTTCTTTGGCCCCAAAAAGAGAGAAGGGAAACAACTCTGGGTGAAGATTCTCTAGGTCAATTTTAGAGGCTTGGGGAGGGCATCATTCTACCATCTAGAACATTTGGAAAAAAAAAAATACTTATTCAGTATGAAATTTGGGTTATCTGCCTGCTGATCCACATTTTCAGATATCACAAGGGATTAAATTAATTGTATCCAATTAATTAAATTAAGTTTATTCATCGCTGACTTCCCTCTGCACTGAGTACCAGCACTGAGAGGTGCAGAAAAGAAAGGACTGGGTTATCTCATAAAGCAACTCTCAGTCTAAGCATGCCCAGAACATAAGAATCTGTTGTACTGAATAGCATACCCTGACCTCTTTGAAAGATTCAGGCATATGGCTATTGAAAGCTCCATCTAAATTCTGAATGGATAATTCCTGCAGCCCAAGTACTCCTAAACACATCTTTGATTAGCTGAAAATGCAATTATTTTTATAATAATGCTTTGCAGACAGCTTGTAAGAATATTAATGATCCTATTTTTTCCCTTTCCCTCCCTATTTGAAAATCAGTTTCTGTTGGAGGACCAGAAGATTTACTGGAGAAATAAATGCTTCACTTGCATTTAAACCATGTAAAAGACAGTTTTGACTGTGGTTTTAGGCACTTGCATCAAAGTAATTACAACACTGTACAAAATATTGGATTCATTAAGAGGCTCTAAAACAATTTTTATATACCATTAAATAAAAGGGAAAATAAGAGAGAACAGGAAACTATAAATTAAACCTGATGACTTGCCTTCATTGTCAAGTAAACTCCTCCCAACTTTTGTCTAAGGAACTAAGACCCCTAACAAAGGGCAACGTGAGATGCACGATGGAAGAGCAAATAAAATGTTGGACTGGGACTCAGTAGGTTTACATGAACTGTCCATCTTGACAGAGGGTTCCTATGTGCAGCGAGGCATTTAGTCTATGTATTTATGCAATTTATCCTGTATTCAACACAACAAAGGAAGAATTTCTTGCTGGTTGGTCCCTTCAAATTGCAGCCTGTTCAGGGAGGTCAGAGTCTCATTCTGAGTATTTATTCAGTGCTTACAGCAGCAGAACATTGGCTTTGCTTAGCTGCCAAGACGTCATGATTTTGCTATTTGAAGATACAAACAGCAATATGAGAAAAGGTAATTCAGAAGGCTCAAAATAGTCATAGGACAGGCAGGACAAAGTCATTAAAAACATGGTTATCAAAGAAAATATTAAGGTAATGAAATCCCTAACCAAGAACACTGTGTTTCTGGATGTTCAGATGAGACAGCCTATTCTAAACCAGATTGAGCAACACAGCCGGAAACATTATGGAAGCAGCTTCAACTGTGGTGCTGATGTTTGCTAAAGCCTGAATGAATATATCTGTTTGAGGTGGTTACAAAAACTACAGACATACTCTGAGTATTCAGGCACAGTTTATTTCTAAAATTACAAACAGTTTCCTATGAACAAAGTTGATGGGAAAGAAGTGGGCTATATCTTCCCTTACTTATAACCTTCGTCCTATAGCTTGACAACTGGGAAAGAAAAAGAAACATCCAGGGACCAGCATGCCTTGAATGTTTTATTTTGTCTGCTTTACACATTAATTTCCCAAGTGTTTCCTGATTCTTATTTGGTTAACACATTAGGGTATCTAATTCTTATTTGCTACTCAAATCGCTCATTTGCAATCAAATTTCCATCAGTATTCGCTATCTTATTATCTTGGTTAACATCACTTTTGCACTTTACTATTAACTAGAGAGACATTCTGAAAAGCACCTCAGTGTTATAATTCAAGAATACCATGGCTGTGTTTTTCTAACAAAGAAAATTGCTGTAATGTCACTGGGTCATTCCAGTTATGAAATCCCAGCATCCCAAAGGTTTATTAAGCAACCGTCTCAGGCTTGGTTTCACTGCTTGCATTTCTGCATAGCTAACTCAGTAGGACAAAGCTAGAACTGCATCAACTGGACTAAAAGTCGCTTCACCTCAAAATCAAGGCCACATCGATCCCACAGAGAGTGGCGTGGCTCTATCCGGTGTCCACAGCTCGGGTGTGTGCATGTACTGTGGCACCATGACAGTGCCAGTGTGGACCTTTCCAGAGGTCAACCTTTATGTGAGTCAGATTCATTGTAATTCTCCTCAGGGCAGTCATTCTTCAAGGCCCAAAGATTCAAGCTTACCTGTATAAATCTCAGCTGATACCATTAAGACTTTTTGGCCTCGTTTTTGAGAAGAATCCTGTGAGAAGTAAAAATTCTACTCTTATTCTTATGAAAGAAGAGCTAAAGTACAGAGCTGTCTCCTTAATTAACAGTACAACATGAAACAATTACTGAAGCAATATCATCGCTATACTCATTACTGCTTTTTCCCCCTCTGTAAGGCAGCTTCACTTTTCTCCATACCCACAGAACTTCAGTCCATCATTTTCAATATATTTCCCTGAATGTTCCCAGGTAATTGTACCATCCTTTTGGTTAGACTTACTACTGCTTTGACATCTGAGCAACTTATTCCTTCTCATGTTACTTCTGTGATGTATGAAGCTTTCACCTTCCCTCCCATTCATTGCCAATGCCTGACTTCAAACTAAGGAAAATATATTGTAATAGGAGGAATGCAACAGAGAATGATCTGGATAAAAATGAAAAGCTGAGTTATAGGAGGAGACAGTAAAGCTATTGAACCACAGATGAGTTTGTGCAACCTACATTTTCAAAAGTCTCTGACAAAAATTAGCTTGAGATCTCTGTGAACGCAAAGTCAGTAATTTTGGATTTACTAGGAATATGGGCTGTCAGACATAAAGCCATCTAAGGAATCAATGTCCCTGATAGCCAAATGACAAGGAAGTTAAGAACCAACCTCATCAAACTTAGCTTTTAATTTTATCCTCCAGGCTTATCTTGGATAATTCAAAATTATACAGATGGGATTTCTAACCAATAAAATGTGCTTCTGAGTTCTGAAAAATGGCTGTTATAAAGAAGAAAAGATTTGAGAAGGGTGTGATGCTACATACATTGAACCAAATTTTTCGTGCAGCTATTAAATTTACAGACAAGAGTTACTGCAAATATGGCACAGTGGAAAGATTTACAGTAAATTATCCCTATTTTGAATTAGGGACTTCTAGGTACTTAATAGTAATTGTCAACTTGTTATCACTTGGTAAAATTCACATTAATCTTGCTCCTTCCCACTTTAAGAAGGATCATTCCCTGGTTATTATTCAACTCAGTGTTCTAGCAATTTTCAATCCTATCTTCTCTTCTACCCTCAATTTCTGCTGATATCAGAAATAAGGCTGCTTGTCAGCTGGGTGTTACTCTCTGTTAATTTTCTCTGGCATTAGGATAGTTCTCATAACGTGGGGCTATGGAGTGGTTTTGCCACATTACCAGGCTTTCACAATGTCTGAAGTGGTTGGAAGGGGAAAAACAATGTCGAATCTGACTCGGACCCTCTCCAGGGGTAACCTGGTTTTCCCTCCATGCCAGGCAACCCTGTAAGTCTCCCCTGGTGCTCACACCTGTGTCTGTACGAGCTCGCTCTAGCACTTGCCCTGGAAGCCTGTGGGAAGGTGATGGAATGAGAGCTCCAGGGGAGCTGGAGGCAGCTGAAGAAGGGCTCTCCTTCTCTTGACTATTAAATCATTTTCCCACTTGCTCAAAAAGTGGGTGTTGTGCATGCTGATATCCCTATATACTTACTAATTAGTGTACCATTCACCTTGAACTGCAGAGCTCCCAGCTGCCAGCTGCAGCTTGTGATATCTTGAGTATGTGTTTGATGAACTCTGGAGACATTTTCATCTGTTAAATATAGAAAAACTGAACAGCTTCCCAGGACAGGCAGTGCAGCATGGAATCATATGCTTGTCAGGGCCATGTCTGCACTCCTGACTTCAGACTAATAGAGCTGCAAAGTTAGTGAAACCGTGCAAGACAGGCTGGCTCAGACCCAGGCTAATTTCCCAGACAAATATCCATGTGACAGAAATTAGCTGCTACATTGGGCATT
This sequence comes from Pseudotriccus pelzelni, assembly GCA_035584735.1. Taxonomy (NCBI): domain Eukaryota; kingdom Metazoa; phylum Chordata; class Aves; order Passeriformes; family Tyrannidae; genus Pseudotriccus; species Pseudotriccus pelzelni. Next base: position 25,318,872 of record JAWMRA010000162.1, on the reverse strand, counting down.
AACTGCTGCTTTCACTGGTTTGATGACCAAGAGCATACCATAAACACTATGCCAAAAGTCTGCCAGTTAGACTTTGGTGTAGTTAATATCTTTGTTTCCATATTTATTATGCTGTTACTGTAAATAGTTTGGATGCCAGCAGTTTTTTTCAGCACTGAGAGGAACTAAAGAACGATCTCAATACTTCTAAGGAAATTAAATACAAAGGAAATACCACTCACCATTTACACCAGATTTTCAAAAATCAAGCTGAACGTGTATTTTCCAGGCATTTACTCAGTACATAACTCATATTTAACATTATATTATGGTTTTACTGACATGCAACTACACAGTTGCCACTGAGAATCTGGTAAAGCCACCCTGTACTCTGACTTTCTAGAAGAAAAGAAACAGTAAGCCATGAATAGATTCTGTGTTAATATACTACTGAAAATATTAGGAGATTTAACACATACTTTACAATTACAAATAGGGATAAGTGGTCAGCATATTTAATGAAAGTAATGCTTTGACTTCAACTGCTCTAAAGAAAAAAATAATTACTTGTTACTGAAAAGATTTGTATGGGGCTAATTAGGTATCCTGATTGTTCACCTTAATGCATAAGCATGTATGTAAGGTAAACAGGCAAAGATTTTTCATATTTTACTTTCTCTGAATTCTCCTGTGTATCTAGCTGTTGCTTTGGCTTTTTTCCAAGCTTCTAGCTTCTCCAAAATAGTCTAGCTTCTCTGCGAAATAAGATTGTTTTACTATTCCCCATGAAAAGGGATTGGGATTCTTTTGTATACCACCCATTCAGAAATATTACTATGTGTTAACGAGCTACGGTTATGAACAGTCACTTTAGAGCCTTGAAAGTGTGGAGGAAAGATTTTCTTCAAGAAAATATTAACTATTTAGTTTCTATTAATATATAGAATATAAAATAAAACAGAGGCCATGACATGATGTGGAATTAATTGGATTAGAAGACATGACACAGCAGAAAAAAATAATTACACAGTGATTCTGTTTCCCATTCTGGGATAGTTAGAGCAAAAATGTCCAGTAAAAGATTTTGTTAAATTATTAAAAGTGAAAAAGCACAGACCCAAAGTAATATGAATTAATGGATACATCAAAATCAATATTTTATTACAGTTGCTCATTAAATATTTATCAGACTAATTAAAAAGATGCAATCCTTACATTACACCTAGGTTAATATGTTTTTTCTTGTATTTGTGTTTATAGGAAAGTCAACTAAGTGAATTCATCTGCAACAGCAAGATTCTCATCCATGGATTACGTTCAAGCCTTTTGTTTCCATGGTACTTTATTTCTACTTTTGGTTAATCTTAGAGAGCGTTCTGAGGAGATTGATCCAATATCCATCGAAATGAATACATAGCACAAACACTGGAAAGCAAGAAAATCAATGCAAAGACTTTCATTAACTTCACAGTGTTTTGGCCTGAACTCATCACTCTTTAACGACATCTATGAAGAATTGCAGTCAGTAACAGGTTCTTAAATATGATGTTGACCATTTCAATATGAACAAGAAAAAACTGTTAAAAGCTGTTGAGAACAGAATGTTAGAAAACAACAGAAGCAACCTGTTGAGAGATCCAAGTAAACTCCCAGTCTTGACACCCATCTACACTGACCAACGAGGTGAAGGGGGACAACAAGGATATCTGATGCAGTAAAAAGTGTCTTCTGTTCTCCTTGGTTAGTTTAAGATGCAAAAGTGCCAGAAAAATCTCTTTTTTCATACTGCATTCACACATGTATTTTGTGCAGGTCAGATGTTTTAAACAGTTACAAAAATATTTTTTATATATTAGCTAAACAAAAATAATTCAAGAGCATGCATGCTCTTCTGCTTGTATAAAGGGTTCCCATGAGTGAAATAAAACTCAGGCTCAGAGGGAATAAAAATACCCACAACTAATCAACTGGAGGCCTCTCCAGACATGAATTAAGACATTTTCTTTCCATAGGAAAAAAACATTAAATACTTTTAGTCAAATACTAGAGGATCTTCCAGAGTTGGAGTTTATCACTAAGCCAAAACTATAAATTTCGCTTCTTTTTTTCAGGGGCATAAAGTTGGAGTTCCTACTTCTACAAGACTACTGACTGTCAGCCTTCACAACTCCTTCAGGAACACGGCAAGATCTGAGTAGGAGTGATTTGGCAATAAGAGCGAAAACTGGAAGCATTTCTCTAACAAGCTTTCAAACCTCAACCTAAAAGGATCTAATGCATCTGTTTGAAACTGCAGCAGAATGAATCAACCTCAGTGGGGAAAGCAGAAGTGAAATAGAAATGCAGGAAAAGAACAACTTTCCTGATATCACTGCCTCCAAGAGCTGTGCTTGTGGCATGGAAGTTATTTATGGTGCCCATCTGCAGCGGTTTGGGCGCAGGCACATCCATCATGGAAGTAGGTTCCAAGCTGTGACTCTCAGAAGACTGTGATTCTTATCGTTTATCTGAACCCCTCAATTGTATCTCATGGATACAGGTCTGCCCCATTCATGGCTGCCATTCCAAACCTTTCCTTTCCTTCCAGATTCCAGTCACACACATCTAAAACCCACTCTACACAGTACCATAAAAGTACAGAGTAATTGTACTAGAGCTTCTCTTGAAGAAAACAATAGCACCAGAGGAAAATGTCTTCTACACAACACCTCCAAACAGATAAATAATCTGTTCGTCTCAGAAGAATTGGAGAGTTCTTAATTAGCTCAGTTGATTAAAGCAATTGCTAATAAAGCCAAGTTTGTGGGTTTGATCCCCATATGGGCCATTCAGTCAAGACTTGGAATTGATCCTTGTAGGTCCCTTTCAACTCAGAATATTCTGTGAAGATTCTGTGAAATGATAGGGAAACACCAAGCTGTAAGGCTGATAATATACTCTACAGCAGATAACACTCAATCTACCTTTTTGTCCTCATTTTAAAACACATTTTCCCTACTATCAAAACACCTCCTCCCTGCTCCTTCCCATCCCACCCCTGTTTCTCTCCCCCTATTGCCATCAGGAGCTTAGAAGCACATTTGGAAAGAGGACTCTCCATGCTGCCATTAAAGATTTTCTTTGATAAATTCTTCTCCCTCTGGCTTTTCAAACACACCAACTGCAAGGCTGATCTCTACATAATTTTGCAGTTTTTTTTAAGAAAGGCAAAAGCAGAGCCTGGGCAGGAAGCAGCACTTTGCGCACCATATCCTCTCTATTCATTTTCCCTGCTAATTGCTCATTGGTACTGTCATAAGAGTCTTCTCCTTCATAGCTTATGCAATATTCAGAAGGAATAAAAAAAAAATCTTCCTGCCTCAGTTCCACACTTCTTTTCTCATCTCTCTTCTTGTCATTCCCCTCTCTTATCTTATCCTGAGATCAATAAAATTACCAGTATTATATACCAAATGGACATTAAACAATACACTACATTTAGCCTCCATAATGCAAATATTACTTTTACCATAGATAAAAGATCTCTCTCTTTCCAAGGCTCAAAACCCAGACAAATGACATGCTTATTGCAAACATTTCTAAATCCCAAAGCCAGTCCTTGAAAATGTTACAGTGGCTCTTCTCTGACATAAGTAGTTCCCTGCAATATGTCACAGGTTGAAGAGAAATTTGAGGAACATTAAATAAGAAGTAGGTATAAATAAAGTGAAGCAGGCTTGATTTTCCCATCCTTGATTGGAAAGACACAAATATCTACCACAGATGTATCTGGTACACTTCTCAGAGTTGACATTGTTGTAAATCTTTACCAAACTAACAAACATAGGAGACACTCCCAACACAGCAACATTCTTTGGCAGGAATTATGCCTAAAGTAAACTGTGGGAGCATAAACTGATATTGTAAGATGCCCAAACTTCCCTTCTGGGAGGCAGCTGTAATAGAAACGATGTACATACCTGTCTGGATGTGATGCCTCCTCAGACAGGCATCTTTCAGCTGAAATTGTCCAGTGATGGCCCTGCTTGATACCCTCAGCACTAAAGGCATTAGTGGCTGCAGTCCCAGGTTTATTCAGGCTTCCAAATTTGTAGGGCTTACTTGCAAAGTCCTGTGGTCTGACAAAAATAATAACAAAACACTGTCTGGGTTACAAAATGCTACACTCAATCTACCCCCAGCGGACAGGTAGACAGATACAAAAATACTTGCATGCACAGACTGGTCTGCCCGCTACCCCTGCCCTCTGGCCATGCCAGTCTGCCCCAGACAAGCCCTGCCACCTCCCAAGCTTCTTCAAGTAAGAAAAAATTGGTGAGTTCCTGGTATTTCCCTCATTAAATCTGGGACCACACTTATAGAATTGGCAAAGACAGAAAAATTGGGATTTTTTTGACACCCTCCAAATTTCCTATATATTGACATTGTTAAGTGCTTATAGAAACCTGTTTTAAAGGTATCAATGAGTCTGCTATAAGCACATGACCACAGGAATTATGATTTTGCTAAGCAGGACCACGTACCCCCCTCGATAAAACCACACATAGAAGCAACAAAGCAGCAATACAGTTTTTGAAGTTCTTTTCTTTTAAAGTCTTTTTTTCACATCAGTGGTTTTCAATTTCTATATATCACCATTTCAGATGCAAAGGTCTGTAATTTAAATAAAAGAGTGAAAATGAAATCAAGACTTAATGACAAAACTTTTGAGGTACGAGAACATGAGTTGATTAAACCAAATCTTAGATCTGGGGTTAGGCCAGACATTTGCTGTTTTTTTCAAAAAGCTAAAAGCAGAGAAGGCATTAATTTTAATTATTTCTACCAAATACATATTTATATTTAATATAAATTAAAATGGAACAAAAAAATTTTCCCCAATTATCAATAAAAAATAAAATCCATTAGTAGCTGCCTGCGTTTAGCTGTAGAGGAAAATGAAGAGGCAGTTCTGTGTATTAAGACATACTCTCCCAAACTGTGTTCAATTTTCTTGTGGTTTCACTTCTTTTCCCACTAGATGGCACTCTGGAAATATTCCTAAATTTTTGATTCCTTTCCATTGCCTTTTAAAAAGCCAGCAAATTAGCGATTTCCCTCAAACCTTCTATTGTTTACAGCCTACTGAAAAAGGCAAGTGAATTACACAGAGCAGTACAGAAAATTAGCATTGTTAAATGTGTCACATATATCACTAATAAAGTTTCATTATTTATACTGACAACTTGAAAAGCGCTTATTTCCTAATCAATCAATTCACAACTAAATAAACAGTCATATAGGCATACAACATGAATGCACAATATTCCTAAATCAGATCTCCCTGAGATTAAGTGTATGCTGATTGATGTTAGGAGGAGAGGAATAACAAAGAAGAGTGCTCCCCAATTTGCTCACTTCTCCCCACTTCTTCAGACACCTACTTTCAATGAAGTAAAAAATCACATTGTATATATTTTAGGATAGATATGCTTTTCTCTTGTTTGGTTGGTTTCTGTTGGGTTGTTGTGAGTTTTTTTAAATCAATAAATGCTGCACTTCACCCCAAAGGTGATTCTGAAGCAAAAGTTAGGACAGACACATTAAATAAATTGGCAAAAGCTGGAGAGGCATTCAAAATTAGCCCATCTCTATTTGGAGTCTGGGGATGCATAAGAGAAAAAGAGATTTAAACAGTCACTTGAAGGGCTTTGTACCATCTGAATCCAGCTGCAGTCTCACAGACATCCCTTTTGATGTTCACTAACATTGGAAATGAGTTCTAGTAAACAGATGTCCTTGTCAGGGAAAATAAACAAAAAAAAAAAAACATCAAATTTGGTACTGTCTGGTAGGTGGAAGTGAACTGCAAACAGTTCTTCTTTGTTTGTCGGATTTCTTCAGGAATGGGCTGATGTGGCAGTGGATACACAGTCGTAAATATAGGAAACTTAACAAGCCTCCTTGGCTATGAGGGACCCAGGCATCAAGGTATTTGGTACGTGCAAGGGGACCAGGAAAAGCAAAATGCCGTGGACTCTTCCTGGTTTTCCTTCCTGACCCCATGACATTTGCAAATTTTAAACATCTAGGTTATTTGTGTGCCCCTGGAAAAGACAAATCTCAGCTGCAGCTGCCAGCCAGGAGGTGTTGTGCTCTTACTTCTTACTACTCATTTGTGACAATTTTAGGTGACTATCAGAGAGTTCGTAAATCACAAGCTTTGCACTGAAATCTCTATGCAGCAGCAGAGGTCCTCTGGATGACACATACAGGATTTTTGGGCTCACAAGAGGAAGATTCCCTGCAGAAGCATCCACAAGATCTGTTACTGAGATTTGGACATCCTCTTTGAATTGACCTTCTGACAAAAAGTCACAGAAACCCTCCATGGAGGTGGAGGAAGCCTGGAAAACTGACCTGGCTTCTTACCTAGAAGGCAGGTCAAAATTTTTCAATGAATTAGGTCAGACATTGCTAAAAAGTCAAGCATTTCTTGCAGACAAAAGCGTAGGGTAAGCCTTGTTGATCCAAGTACATCCAGAAGTGCATGAAAATAGACTTCACAGTCTCCTGCAGACCAGGAGTTAAGGGTAATGAAAGGTATGAGCCTTTACTCAGGAAACCAGATGAACTGTCTGACTTCCAGAGCCAGACAGTGCCATTGGCAACATGAGGGCTCACACATCTCACTTCCACATCATTATGATAGAAAATCTGCATTTCATGTGAGCAGTGTTAGCTCCTCACAGAACTGATAGTCTGGGGAGGAAGAATTTCTATGTTCTTAAGAGAAACTCAGAAGGACCCAAACCTGAATGTAAGCATTCCAGACCCTGGGTTGGTTTTCATTACCCATATTGCTGACTATTAGCCAACACAGGTTTTTTTCATTACCTCAGCTGCTTAGAAAAAGGGAGTTGGGATAGATTTGCTGGTGAAGAGCTCTTCCCAGGCTCTGCTTGTCTCCTTGTTCTTGTGAGCCACTGAAATGGTGAGCAAGTGACTCTCAACACAGACCTCATGCTTGTCCTTGTGCAAATACAGCCCCCAATGCCCTCGTTAGAAGAGGTAGATTTCATCAAGCAAGAGAAGTTCTGGTCACTTGAGCCAGAGAAAGGCAGAGAATATGGCTGTTTTTTCTTTACAGCAGCATAGCTAAATCAATAACCTGTGGATTGAGAGGTTTAGGGTGGATGAAAGGTGCATTATCTCATATATGTATGTTAGAAAGTGCTGGCAACACACTGCAGTTTTGAACAAATAAATGAATTTACTAGGTGGAAGAGAAAGATTGCTGATAAAACAGAAAAAAATACTATACTCAGGAGGTGATTTTAGTCTGAGTACTAATATTTTATACAACAGAATATTGAATTTGGGAAGAGGCTTATTCATTCATTTGGCTTTTTAACTTTCCAAAGTGCTTTTATTGACTGATTTTGTTTGTGGCAGCTAATATTACTGTCACTGTAACAATATTTTTTCCTTATTTAGCTCTCCTGATGCAGTTTGCCATCTGAAGTCATTTACCCTCCATTTCTTAAAATAAAGTTGCTTCTTAAAAACTAAGAAATGATTCACATGGTTTGAGCCCGCATTTGCCAGGATAGAGCTAAACTGCTAAAACTTCAAGAACTGTTGCAGTAGTTGAGACCCAAGATCCATTTGTTGTGAATTTAACTGCAGCAATATTAATTGACAAGACACTGCACTATGTAAACAAAAGATGTACCTTCTTCCTTATGTGTCAGCCTTCCCTTCAAACTTCATACTACTTTTTTTTGGTCTTGGCAAAAGCATTCATCTACTAGGAGAACATATATATGCAAACAGAACTTCTTCAATTTCAGATCTAGTTTTATATAATCTCAGTATAGCTTGCCCAGATGCTCTTAATCACCAAGTCACGGAGGTGCCAGTCCCATAGTGGATGTATAATAGGACATACTCCAGCAACACCACCTTTCTCCCATTTAAAACTCATTTCATTCAGCATTGTACTTTCTCTAAAGCTGCAGGCAGTTTTCTGAGTTCGAATACTGCCATTCCAGCAGACTACAGAGAAGCAAATGCATTTTGAACTTGAACTATATTTTTTAAGGGCAAGGCTGCAAAGTCTCAGCTAAAGAAGCCCTCAGCTCTGAGCTCCAGCCTTTGGGTGGGAGGCGAGAAGGAATTGCTTCTGCAGATCCCAGCTGGATTCAGTGTGAAAATAAAACAAAAATTGCTCCCAGGCCTGTGAAAAAATCATTTTTTTTCTGTCTCAGGAGAAGCAGAGTTCATGTCTTTCATCCTTTCCTGCAAAAGCCAAGCAGACCACCAGCAGACCTGGGGAACCCCAGGTGTTACTTAGCTCGTGGACATGAATGTTTATTTCACTGAGTCTGCAACAGCCTACCGTCCTCCAGTGGGGTGAGGTGTTGTCCTTTGGATTTTAATGAGAACAGAGGAACAGTTGACTTAATAACCTCCTTTACCATTTGAGTCACAAGGCCTCAAGCAGGTTGCAGAGGTTCTTGGGGTTGCAAAAGTGGCAGCTACACCCCAGTTATGTAGTGTGCCTCAATTCTTGGAAAGAGATTGCATTCCAGATGGTCAAATAGGACATGCAGAGGAGAAAAAAACAGCAGGGAAGAAGTACAGCTGCAATGCCTTGTCACCTTATCAGTGCACTGGTTTGATGTTGCAGACATGTCAAAACAGAGGGTCCAGAGCCACACTGTGGTGTAAGATTTCTGAGCATGTGTGTGACATTCTCCACTGACATGCACAGAGTCCAAGCCCTTGATATAAATGTAGTTTCATACCATGCATTGATAACTTGATGCCATACAAGGTAGTTGCTTTTAATTGTTTACTTGCTTCCATCAGCATCAGTCCATACGGACTGAGGACACATGATTTTGGAGAGCCTCTCTTGTTGATCAAATGGATATGCCATCCATTAACTCCTCCCTTCTGCGCCTCTTTATCTTGATGGCAACCCAAGGATATCTGAGCATTTTCTATCATCCTTGAACTCTGTCAAGAGACTGTTCGACTCTCACTATTTGTGAGGCTTAAAAAACGTATTTTTTTGTTAATTTGTTTAAAGTGAAAATATCTTGGTCCCTCAACTGTGCTTCCTTAATGTTGGAAACAACCTTTCTTCTGCTTCAAGCTATATCAGCTTTAGCTCTAACATCAATAAGATGTACAGATATTCAGGAGGAGAGGTCTTAGTGATATTCATCAGTCCGTTTCCCCAAATCCCATCTGTCATCTACAAGGGAAAAGATTTAGTTTATTGCATATTCCCTAAGAGGCCAGATGTGATATGGCCACAATCTCATAAATGTTCTGAGAATGGGAATGGATAGGACAGTCTCAGATTCACTACCCGCCTGCCCATGATGGCTTTAGCAATGCTGATTGCCCGGGAGGGAAGACTGTCTCCTTTCTTTCCAAACCAATTCGCTTGTGGTGAGACGAGCCAGTGCTGATTGCCTGGACAACTGAAAAGCAGCCCAGGTGCTGGTGGTGTCCCTCTGTGTTCTGGGCAGATTGTTCTGGAGATTTTGGTATGCCAAACATTTGGAGATCAGTATGAATATAAGGGAAGAGCTGGTTTATGGGGGATAAAACAGATAGCAACTGGTTGCTGTGGAACAGTGTGATGGGAAACTGCTAACAGTGAGATTGATCTGCCTGTGAGGGGGGGGGGCTGCTAATTCACTGATGTAGTAGAAGTAATGATAGATGCTGATGCAGTCTGATTTTCTCCTAGTGATTTATGGTTGCATCTACTAGTTAAAATTAACAGCTACCTTAGCAGGAGGTTTTAACCAAATTGGCAATTCGGCAGATTCTCAACTCTGAGCCCCAAAAGGGTCAAAAAAGAAACAGAATTCTGAGTGAAGGTGACATCAAAGAAGAACTAGGGATGAGTTTCACTGAAATCACAATATTTTCAGCATTCTTGGTTCTTAGTCCAAGGTCTATTGTTTCTAAACCGTCTGCCAAGTTTAAGCCTGGGATTTGGGCTGCCCCATACCTCACATGGGTGCGTTATATAATTTTAGTTTGAACCAGTCTAAAACACAAAGGTAAAATATTAAGAAATCATCTGCCAGGCAGATAAATGGCTTAACACATGCTTTCTGAAAGAGTTTTCTGATTATAAAGGTTACAAACTAAAATTTACAATATCTTAACATACTTTCTACATTACCAAAAAGTTTCTAGCCTTATTTTGGACATACTATTCCCCTTGTTTAGGTAAGTTGCTGCAAGTTAGAGCATAAGACAGAAAGTTCCATAACTGCTTATATAACAAAAAACACTCAGCTTCACCTGACAAAATGTTATAGAATTATTTTTTTAGCAACACTGAAAAAAAAAGCAACAACATTTATGCAATTTCCAAAATGTTTAGAACAACCTTTCTGTGTAAAATGCTTACACGATTATACACATGCATATTTTTGTGCTTGAGCACATAAAGTTGACACAAAAATCCAATATCCCCTTTTTTTACAAAATAAAACCTTTTCAAGTTTTCATGCGTACAAATTTTATTTTACAGGACGCTTTCTCAAAACATTTTTTTAAAAGCACACATCTTCCCTTGTGTATGAAATCCATTCCTCACCTTCCATTAGAAACAAATATATTTGATAGGGAAACCCACTATTTTGGAAAAAGGACATTTTCTTGCTTTATTGAGGAGCTTGTTGGGGACTAGCGTAAGAAAGTCTGAGTCTCTGTAACTTCCTTTCTTATTGTAAATAATAGCAGTATTCCTATTCACTTCTTAAGAATTCGGTATTTCTGGAGAGATGGCAGGAATTTACTTACCTAACCTGATAACCGATATCACCACCATCCCTGAAAAACCAGGAACACCAAGCATTCAAATTAATTATTTCACAAAACAAGGATTGTCAGCACAGCTTCAGGGCTTTCAACGCAACACCTACATCTGAATTAATGTAGGAGCGGAAGCAATGCCTGAGCTAATAATTCCAGACAGCTTCTCTCTGCTTATGCATCAGCAATGGATAATTGCAGGTGCATTGGCAGTGGTCTGACATGCACAAGACTCTGTGAGGCAGGAAAAGCCCTGCTGGTTTCTGGATTCCTGAACTGTTATTACTCAAGGAAGAGAGCCATGAAGAAGACCAGATTATACGTAGACAAACATAATGCTAACAAAGACAAGGGACAGCAAACTACAGCAGCACCTAAGAGATACCTGTCAGAAAAAAATGGGCAGCCTAAATGAGAAAAAGAAATAATTAGGATCCTATATTTCCACAGTGAGCTTACATTCACATGATGAAGACAGTTCATAGATTAATAAAAATCTAAGGAGACATGAGATTGCAATTTGCTTTGATGTTAGCACTACCCAGCAAATTTGCAGATCCAGTGATACCTATGTGCCCCGCTCCTACTGATATCAATGGGCTTGTCTCTTTAAACAGCAAAGTTGGATATTGAATTCTTTCTGTAGTTCTGAGCCTTGCACTCTCCCACAGTAGGTGCTGCGTAAAAAGAAGGTTGAATCCATATGACTTTAGGAACTTAAATGAGCAGGTTAATCAAAGCTGCCTTTAGCCCCTGGAGACAGAAGCACTACCAGCGCCAGGGAGTTCAGGAAACAACTCAGGCTTGTACTCTGAATATGTTTCTGGAGGTACCTCTCAATCTGCAAGGAAAAATGCATTTTCATCAGATGACCAAAGCTGGGGTGTCTAAATGCCTCCTCCTTTAAAAAGATTTTATTGTTGTTTTTGTCTTTCATATGAAGACATGGAGGACATGTCCAGCATTTTTTTTCTCTCTTCCATTGAATATCTGCTTATTCAGAGAGTAATAACTTTTGCAGTAGAACTGGTCTGGAATAGCCAAAAGTGTAAGATACATGGCACAGTGGCACAGTAGGATGTAAAACCTAGTGCTCCTACACAGCTGGTGAGAAAAATCACCATTGTGTTTCTACCAAACTGTATTCCTTTTCAAAATACTCTTCCCATCCTGGAGCTGAGAGAAACTTTTCCAAACAAAAGCTGTTAAAACACATCCAGATTCATTGATAGATTTAATTAGCCAAAATGTCCTTACTGTATTTTCTTCTGAAAACCTGCCCAGTTACAGGAGCCCTAAGCTCCACAAAGGTACTTTATATCCAGCATTGCATTTATGGTGGATAGTTACCCATTTATAGTCCACTTAACTACAACATCAGTCCTTAGGCTTTGCATTTGCATTCAGTAGATTCTTTACTATCTGTCAACACACAAGAGACAACAGTAGAATATACATGCTGGTAAACATTATCTTGTTAGGGAAATAAGACAATTGATGTTTTTAATTCAGTGAATCATCAACTCTATTATATGTCCTTAAGCAGAGAAGAGTAAATTTTATTTGAATGAAATCTCAGAGAAAAATAGGTACATATGCTAAATAACTTTGTCCCCCTAACAAGAGCCTGTTGTTTGGAGACCATATAAAGGAAAACAGACAGCGTTATAAACATCTTGTTAACTTTTTTAATGACTGACCCACACAGTGAGACTTTTGGAGATAAGCTACTCTTTAGCTATTTATAAAATATTTGGTTTTTATTTTGTACTACTAAATTTAGGAACTGTTTAAATAGTTATTGCATTTTTTTTCCTTAAATTGCCTGGTAATAAAAATGGTTTGGATACGTCACGTTGCATGCTATACTCCTATCAAAGGGGGAATAAGTAAACATGAAGCTCCCCGAAGCAGAACAAATACACCTGAGAGTAGACAGTCAAATCATGCCTGGAGACAGACGACTTGTTTGGCCAAATGAAAGGAAAGGCAGCTCCCAGAAGAAAAATATTACGCAGGTTGCCTTGGCATGCAATGGGCTAGGAGGAGAGTGCCTGCTTAATTTCACAGCTGCGACAGTCTTAAAATAATTTTAAATGTTTGGAAAAATCTTGAAGGACTCAGGCAATGGCTACCTCAGTGCACTAAACTGATTCTCAACAAATACAGAGATCTCTGCAAATGTTTCCTCTGTTCTGGCTGCAAAACCACCTTGACAAATAGACTTCCACTCAGTGTCATTTTGCTGAAAATTGGGAATGTCGGCTTCCATTCCCAGTTAACCACTAACTCAACTAGAAGCATTCAAGTCACCTGAACTTTTCTCTGGTCCATATTGATTTTAAGGACACTAAAGTATGCCTTGGCACACTTTGTCTGTTGGTGGCCATTTTTCCCAGCTGGAAATTCATGTACTTTCACGCCCTATTATACAGTCACCACACCTGGAGATATCCATTTTCATGGCCTGCACAACACACATTGCATATCCCCAAATTGCCAAGCTAATAGACAGTTTGATATATTTACCCATCTCTTCAAGGCCAGCTCCATGACTTAGATAGAGGTGAGACAAAACTAATTTAAAAAAACAAACAAACAACAACTAGCAGACCTTTTCCTGCAACCCTTAGGATTCAGGTGAAGAGTTAAAAAGAAAGAAGAACTATTAATAGCTCAACATGGCACATTTCTCTGAATGTTGTTATTGGGTTTATTAGTAAAAAAACCCAAACTCAACCAAACAAACCTAAATTTGCAAATAAAAGCAATGGTTAAAGCTTAATGTGATTAATAATCTGAGTTTGCTCTGATTTCAGGGATCAGGTTCACTCAGCACTGCCTCAAGCTTTCATCTGTTAAAGGTCATTGACTGCCCATAATGACCAGGGTGGGGAAATGAGTTATTCTGTTGGAAACACTATTAATAGCAGTAGTGCTTGGAAAGAGTTATCTTGGCAGCACATGAGTAGGCCAGCAAAGAGGGAAAGAGCTGATGCAAAAGTTGAAGTGTACCTGCTGCTCGCTTATTCTTAAAATTGGCTTTTCCTCAGGTGCCAGCTCTCAGTCCATATATCCTAGCAAAGGCACTCCCCAGAATACACAGAGAAATCTGTATTCTAAACTAATTTTAAAAGGATCCAGGACTGGGAAAATGCTTGTATTGGAAACAACTGAACCTTGAACTTTTACCTACAAGAGAATCAGTCACAGGGTTTATAGCTCAAGCCTCCAGGTTAGATGAGGCCCTGCAGTTTGGGATGAGGGACAAATGTTTTTATTAAGGCCCTTTCATTTTGCCTTTTGAATATTTTACTTTACTTATGCACTGCGAGAATTAATTTTACACAAGATAATTATGAATTGATACAAATTACTCCTCATAAATATGAACTGTGATCTGTTTTCTGGACTGGAGGCACTAAGAGATACAAAGGCATTCAATAGGCATTTTTTTATTTTTAAAAAAATTACATTCACAAGTCTTGCATTTTATGCCCACAAACATGCCTCAATTGAATTTTGCCTGTTCTTGGTGAAATTTGTGTGGCAGGTGAGATTACTTTTCAGAGCTGCTTTTCTCAGTGGAAGAATCTTGTAGCGTGTTTGTATTTCCAAGCCTTGTTTCAGCTGAATGACAAGAAATCTTCCCCAGATGGTGAATTTGCCTAACCATAGCTATGAAACCTCTGCAAGGAAAGAGATGCAACAATATTGGCAAACCTTTAACTCCCTTACAGGCAAATTGCCCATGAACAAGGGGTTAATATATTTAGTTTTCATCTATGGAGCAGGTTGGCTTCTGGTCCTACACAGCAGGGGAAAGTAGAAATTGTCTGAACTTGGCAGTGATATGATGTAGCTTTCAAGAATTGATTGAAACAGTTTTTGATTGGTTGTTTTTTTTGTTTTGTTTTGGTTGGTTGGGTTTTTTCCCTCTTTTCCGATCTTTTTTGAAAGAAGGAAGAAGATAATTTCCAGGCGAAATGTCCTGAAAAAACTCTCTTCAAAACTTGAAGGGATGGTCTTCAAAGACCTTCAGCTCCACTGAAGCAGCATGGAAACTGCAAAGGTTCAAACAGGTATAAAATTTATAAAGCTGAACAATCTTGCTTGGAAATCAACTGGAAGATTTGGTGAGAGCAAGAAAACAGCACAGGAAAGCAAAGAGAGAAGAAGGAGAAATTCAAAGAGAGAGAAGCAGGATTATTATATCTTGGCTAGAAAAAAACCCAGGATCATTTCAAACACACCCGCTCTAAGGGATCTGTTCACAAGATTTCATACCTTCATCTTTTTTCCCCTTTGTATGTCTGATGAAAAGTCTACCTTTGATACTAATTGATCATCTCATTTTCTCAGGCACACTTTTGAAACAGATGGTTGCCCCAACCTTTTGTTCCTAAACACCATCCTGAAGATTTGAAATAATCACTGATAGAAATTAATTGAATAATTGAATGCAATCTGGTTCTGCCTACCCCCTCTCTATCTTCTATCAAAGCTGACTCTTAACAGGGGTTCAAAAACTTCATGTCCACTCTGGCCTTCAGTCCAGAACTTCCTTCTACAGAAGAGTTTCACATCTCCCTATTTCCCTGTCCGGAATTTGAGCAGGAGGACATTTTTCAGTCATAGCTGGCTACCGATAGAAAATCATGTTTCTTGAGAAAAGGTTATCTCAGCACGAGTGCCCAGTTTTTATGGGAAACGTCATTGTTTAAAAAGAAAGCACAGAGAATCACCTTCATATACTTGAAAAGTGAGACTATTCCACTTCACCCTGAAAATGGGAAACACACTTCCCCTTGAATATAGTGCTGCCATGAATCATGGGAATTATGGTTCAATTCAATAGATCTCTGTCCTGCTTTATAGGCCAACTTCTAAAGACAAGCCACCCTTTAGAAATCCTTCTCTTTACCTAAACAGAGATAAAGACATGGAAAAAATAGACATCTACAAAGAAAATGAAGGAAATTAAAGCTTTAAAGGGGGCTTAATATTAAAAAAAAAAATAAAAATCACTCTAGCATGAGGCTTTATCTTAAATGAACAGAAATATAAAATGTATGGATCAGTAGCTAATCCTTCTCAACGGCTTCTATCCAGCGTCTTAATTATGGCATAAGGTTGCATTATACATGGGCATACAGAATGACCCCCAATTCCCCTCCATGCAGCATCTGCCACATTACATTATCCAGCTTCCTGTCATATTGCCTGCAAAAGGCCTTGGCCCTCCATTTGTGTAATCACCCCTGTGCTGAACATTAGCTGATCAAGCACCCGTGTGGATTTGTTGTTTCTCACGATAGGGCTGCAGTTCATGCAGTGCCCCAGTGCTGGATCAGACTCCTGTGGCACACAGAGCCACTGGAGTCACCAAAGCTTTCCTGTGGCCTCATAAGGCACAGTCCACTACCCTGCAAAGACATCACTGCAGGTGTGTATAGAATTTGATCCATGGAAAGTGGGTCTGCAGAGTTCTGAACGTTGTGATTACCTCTAAAATTACCCGCTTGGAAATTAGACACTTATCAAAGACAGCTGACAGCTAAATCCTTGTCGTTTATTTATTTTGGGAAGAACTAATCAATCCAAATATTCCTAGGTCTATTGCTTGGTTTACCAGATTAAAGCTTCTCTGATTACATCTGAGTGTTTTCAGAGATATTGTAAGATTCACCTTTAAGCAAAACAAAAATAAAGGCTGAATTCTGGAATGGCTGTCTCACTGCTGTACTATGACAATAATCCTAAAAAAGGTAAAATAATAATGAGAATGAAAGAGATAGTTCACTAAGCCACAGTGTTACCATATATCTATTGGCTTTTCTTCATCTTATTACTATTTTAAAATCTCTCAGAATAAACTTATATTTATGTAACAGATTTGCCTGATTCCGAACACACAGATACTGTAGGCATATCTCTGAAAATGTGCTAAAAGCCACAATGGAGATTTGCAAACAATACAAAAAGGCTAAGAAAAAAAGAGCCCAAAATTAACACTGACAGGACAAAATCATAAACCCGTTAGAACGAACATATTTGTGCAGAGATCTGGAGTTTCAAGGTACGAACAAATTGAAGAAGTTTCATATAAAATCATATTTTACCTATAAATTATTTGATGTTTCATACACACACAACTGGGTTACAGAGACACAAATACTTTGATTTTAACAGCTACATTTCAGCTGCTGGTCCTATGACATTTCCTTTTCAGAATTCTAATTTACACATGTGAAAACTTTGGTTAAGCAGAGTGTTTCAGGACTTCAATATTTGTGTGTGTGTGGGGGGGTGGAAATCTAGCAAAAGTCTGCATGCCAATGAATTTTGAGGACTGATGAAGTTGCTAGAGAAACAAGGGTACAAAAGGGATCCTGAGCCCTGTATGAAAGCAGAGGTAGCTATTTATTATCTGCAAACCTGATCTAAATGCACTAAGTCCTTGAATACATCTTTCCTCCTTTCCCAAGTCAGATCACAACATTCTCTTTTCACCACTGCTAACCAGCTTAACATTCATATTCCTTCAGTAATTATTTATTTACTTTTACTAATTGCATGTTCTCTTCTTATACAATCAAAATCTGTTTAGAACAGCAGCAGTGAGGGCTTTGGAGGAGGAAAGAATCACAGAGTAAAGTTGGGAAATACCAGAATTCCTTGCCAGCCCTTGGCATTCAAACTTCATCACATCTCCAAAAGCTCATTACAACAGAAATTGGACTTGATTGGCTGAGCGGGCAGTCAGACAGAGTCAACATGCATGAGGGAAAGCACAGAATTTTCAAAACTGATCATCAAGAAGCCACAGCAATCGGATTTATAAACCAGGGACTTACTGCATGAGACACACAAAAGATTGATGCTGTTGAAGAAGAGCTGTAATTAACTAAATTAATGAAACCAGGAAGCCACACCTGCTCCACATGACTGACTCACTCCTCTGGCTCTGTCTCCAGCTTGAAAAGGTGAATTTAGCAATTGATGGGTTTAACATGGGACGAGCACGGTAAGTTATGGGCATCTAACGAGCTTCTTCAAAGTGTTGTGAGAAGCACAGCATGGTTGAGAGATCACGGCAGTTAATTATTTCCCTGCCTTGGAAGAAGAGAGCCACACATCCCTAGGGGGAGTAGGTGCATTTCAACAAAAGCCTTTTCTACACGGAGGGAAGTTTTACAAGCAGAAGTTGGTTAGCATACCAGGATGATCAGAGCCACTTCTGCCTTTGAAGGTACAGTCAGTTCTTGAAAGGCATTATGATACAAATAATCATTCTACCACCTGATAAAATTGTTTTCCAATATCCAAACCAATGGATGTAGCATGCAGTCTTCAGTAGAGGATGGGTCATGTGCAGGGTCCCCTGTAGCCATAGGAAGACACTAAGGCTGATAAAAAAAACCTTGGCTTTGCTGCCTCCTCCTCACGCTGCCTCTGGAAAGGCAGAAAAGTTGTCCCTCTAAGAGGTATGTTTAAGAAGTGTAGGAAACTCTACAGTAGCAAACATGGGTCCTTTAGAATGTTTACTGTGTCAAGTCTGCACATTCCCCCTTTATTTTCTGGAGCAGCACCTCTGTGGCTGTAGATACCACACTTCTCTGACCCCTGTTGCACTTCCCTGGTAGGAGGAAGTCCTTGGGCCATCTCACCTCAGAAGCTAACAAGTTTTGGTGGCAAGACATGCAAGCATGGAGCCTTGTAAGATTAGTGACATGGAAAACACTTCTCCAGTGATGTTATCCAGTTCAATTCACATGGAAATACTGCCCAGTGCCACAGAGGACAAATAAGAACAATATTCTCATCATTTCTTAGAAGAATTAGAAGGAGCTAGCACTCAAACTTGAAGCTGACTAGTGACAGGAAGGCTAAACCACAAAAAGGCATTGAGACCAGAACACCCATCCTGACATAGTGGGATGACTTCAGGAACAGCTGTTTAGTCTCTCTGAAACACATACCATGTTTACAAGTTTCATGAGTCTGCAATTAATTGGCAACAAACTCAAAACCACTAAAGGTCATGGAGGGATGTGATTCCATATAAACTGAACATAATTTTCTTTTTTTATCCCTCTGATATTTTATTTGGCAGGGCTGAACAGGATAAATCTGTCTATAACAAAGGCAAGAGCAGAATTACTGTAAGAAAGAAATATTGACTTTAAAAGAAGGTTTCTTTCTACCCTCAGTACTTCAGAGAGTTACCAATCTTCTAAAAATCAAGTTGAGAATAAGAATTGTTTAACAAAGATGGAGACAAATACAAGAATGAAGAAACAGCAGAGACAGATGCTTGTTAGCATTATGGTAACTTCCAACCAAGCCCGGGTCCCTCACCAATACATAAAAAATACGTTGTATCTTTTGGAAAAGGTAGAAATAACTGGAAATAGGGGAAGTGGGAGAAAGAAATAAGGAGGGAGAAAGAGGGGGAAAGAGAGACACTAAGTAGTCCAGAGTTTCTTGGTGAACTTGATATTTTCTCTGCAAAAGAAGGCAAAAACCCCTTGTGTTTAGAGCATAAATAAAGGGCTGTTTCTGCTTGCTGGTTGTTTTAGGTGTTGAATGTCACTATGCTACCTGTTTTTTATCAGGTTAGTTCACATCTTTCATTTACCATCTCATTCACATAATCAGCATCTTGGAGGGGTGGGTGGAAATTACTCTTGTAAAGGTTAATAACCATTCAATTGCTGGGTTAAGTCTGCTAATGTAGACTATTTCTGTTTTCCCCACCATCGTTGTCCTTCAGTTTATAAAGTTCTTCTTCCCTCATGCTTAATCCTCTCTGATGCATTTATTTAGAATAATCCTATCTTCTCTCAGCCCTCAATTTGCAGCCTCCAATTGCTAAGCCAGCTAAGCTCTTTTCATCTTCCCCTGAAAACATGCACTCCATTCTTTGGTAGTCTCTCTTTGCCCTTCTCTCCATTTCAGCTGCTTGAACTGAAGTGGCAAAACCACAGAGTACATTCATGTAATTTTGGACAACTGCTAATTACCTTACATATGCTATAACCTCTCCTTAATACACTGCTCTGGAGTTGCACATCCTGTTTCACATCAGCTGCACAGCAGTGGGTTCAGGTTCATCCAGAGACTTCCTCCCTGCAAAACTGAGGTCCTTCTCCTCCACTTCCAGAGGATGCATTCTCTAATTATAGTAACAATGTCTGCATTAATCTGTAATGAATGACTTCACATTATTGAGATTAAACTGCTAGTGGGCCATGTTCTCATCTGAAATGCAGAGTGAATCTTGACTCATTTCATTAGCTAAAATGAAGTGACCTCAGATTTCCAGTCACGTAACAGATCCATCTTTAAGCAGCCTCCTGGATGAGCTATCTACAGCTACTCTGAAGGCCATTAAAAAGTTGTGTTTATAACATATTGTGTTGTGCATAATGTTCTACAAAGAGAGGGTGCTTTTGCCATGACATATGGTGTACAATGTAAATGAACTCTGATGTAACAAATTAAAAAGCTTTTACAGAAACCTCTAAATACTATTTATGGCTCCCAAGAGCTACCTAGGCTGGCCACCAGTCAAATAATTACAATCTCTACACCAAGTGCCAGAGTGCATTTTGTTGACTAACGGCTTCTACAGTGAGGTGCGCAATCTATTTCCACGAGATGTACTAGTCATAAAACACCATCCATTTTGACAGCAAAATTGCAAGAGCACAATGTGTTACCAGCTGTCATTCAAAGAATGGAGATGGTAACAAGGGGGCCATTTTTAAAATCACTTAACACTTGCATCTTTTGTTACAGCAAAAGAAATTCACTGTGGTGTACGGCCTCTCCAAAGATTGCTGAAGTCTCTCACAGGCACAAGACCTCTCTCTTGTCTGTTCATGGGGGAAAAACTTGTGAGTAGGGCTGACTGAAACATGGCAACTGAAAAATGTTTCCTGTGACTGAAGGGGTCCAGTTCAGTGGAGACAAAGAACACTCTGTTTCCTAAAGCCTGATTTTCTGTTTAAGAGAAAATTATATTCATTTTCATTAAAAAAAAAACACTTCTGGAAACAGAAGGAAACCAACAAAATCAACAGAAATCACCATTGTCTGAACAACTCCAACTCTCTTCCCATTTCCTCATAGAAGAGTTGTTCCATTCCTCTTATAATTTTCATGTCCTTCCTCTGGACTTGCTCCAACAGGTCTAAGTCCTTCCTGGGTTAGGGGCTTCAGAGGTGTTTCTGGGAATTAAAAAAAAAAAAAAAAAAAAGATAAAAAAATCTGAAGATGAGCTCTTTTCATTATTTAAAGAAAATTACCTTTAAAATCATCTAAGGGTTGGGTTATTTGTGTATCTTTTACTGGGGTTTGTTTGTTTTGTTTCAAATCAATAAAATAGGGTACCTGGTAAAGTCTCCTTGTTTGTCCCACCCAAGTACAGCAAAGGTAAGATGAGGGGTAGATATTCCCTAGGTCTGAAAATGTTCCATTTATCACATAAAAATTGCTTCTTGTTTTTCTGCTCTATGCATATTTAAATAGTTATACTGGTATTGCTGTATATCTCCACATGGATTCCACAGTGGAACAGGCAACAGGCATAGCCCTACTATTTGAGAACGTGACTTGTTTTGAAGCACACGTCCCAGAATGATGGCTGCATTGCTTTATTACTGAACTACTCCCCTTGAGCTGTGTGCAAGCCAGGCTTAAGCCTATGCTACAGTTTTTGTCTGGCTTAGAACAGAGAAACAGCATTAAATACCTGCATGCCAAGTGAGAGTATATATTTGTAGTCATTTGGTGTACAGAAGTTTTGAAAGCAGTCATTTGCTGATAAAAACTATCAAGGGGATGCCTGCAGAATTTAAAGCAAGTGAGATGAATGGTGAAGAACAATGGGTTCTGGAACTTCTTCTGCATTCTGTATTTATTAACCACTTTATGACATCGTGGAGAAGAAACAACTGTGCCCAGGACACGCAGTGTTATGTAGTAATTTAGGAATTGCTCTTTCTTCAAGTGTTTACACCTCTTTCTTCCAGACATTGCAACCCCCGACATCCTTTGTACAAAAGAAAAATAAATTCAAAAATTCTGAAATTATATTATCAGAAAAGTAATGTTTTTTCAGCAGATTTCTGAAACCTCATTCCAGATCCCTAGCTCAAAGGGATTTGAAAAAACCCAGGCAATAGTTTTACACTTATTCGTGACTAGCAGGTTTCTATCAAAGCCAATTGAAGCTCCAGGCCAATATTGCAGTGTAATTGGGGCCATGTCTACCACTGAGAACAAAATACTGTTTACAAAGGGGAAAGGTTCCCACATATCACAGTCCAGAGACAGTAGATCTTTTAAATGTCTAGACAAATAAGACCATCCCCATGCCAATGTTAATAAACCTTCACACATTCCAGTAAACACTTGGTAGCTCCATCTCTCAGTCAATCATTTTTAGCCCCTAATGAGAATGCTTTTAACTGTTGGTATTTGACTGTTAACGCAAATTCCCTAAACTCAAGGTCCCTTTGCCAAGCAAACAGGTTCAGTCTGGCTGCTATGCATGGTGGAAATCTACATTTCCCATTATCTGTGACTGCATTTATATTTCAAGACTGAAGGATTAAAAAAGCTTGAGGAGAAAGTATTCTTGGTAGCTGACTTGAACAAAGAGAAGTGTTAACCCTGGCAAGCAGATATTGAGTTGAAAATAAAGCAATTAGAGAGAAACTAAATTTTTTCAGAACACAAGTTCAACAGAATCAGGTCTTTACCACTTCAGACGTTAACAACAGTTTTGCATTTGCCAAGCAACAATAAAAACCCCAGCAGACTTTAATACCTCTAATTTTTTGCTAATGACAGTGAATCTGTCTCTAAATATAAGAGGTCTTGTACCAGAGGAATTACAATTGTGCATTCAGATAGTTTCATAAAGTAGTATTTGTAAAATGAACCTATTATATAACTCCTCTCTCTACAAACAAGGAGGCTATGCTTTTAGATATAATTAGATAATAATGTAATATTTAAATAACATCTAAATTGCTTATTTGGGTTCAAACACGTTGATTTTAAATCTGATTAAGCAACTATGAACAAATTTGCTGTTATTTTGACCAGTCTATTAGCCATCTAATTTGGTTCCTGAGGGTAGCAGATGAAAAATAACAACTAAAGCTATTTCAACTCCATAGCTGGGATATAGCAGCAGATTACCAATTACACTCAGAAGATGAATTACCACTAGATTT
Source organism: Pseudotriccus pelzelni (assembly GCA_035584735.1). Classification (NCBI taxonomy): domain Eukaryota; kingdom Metazoa; phylum Chordata; class Aves; order Passeriformes; family Tyrannidae; genus Pseudotriccus; species Pseudotriccus pelzelni. The sequence continues at coordinate 25,295,812 of JAWMRA010000162.1, read as the reverse complement.
CATCTTCCTTAAATAAATACTAATTTAAGTCAAATAGGTCTGAAAATCAGTGCATGCTGAGAAGTAGCTGTATTGGTACCTTTAAAAGAAAATTAGCAGCAGGCTAAAAGATCTGTGAAGGAGCTGAGGACATTTTTTGTTGTCACTGGATAAGGGCACAGCTGCTTCAAGCAGAGAAAATCTGGAGCACAAGTCCAAAAGCTGCTGCACTGTTACTGAGAACAGGATTTTATTTAACATTCACATCCATTTCTGCCAGACTTGACTAACACACTTTTCAAAATTCAGAAAAATTGAGGACATAACAATAAAATGATAATGCATTTAAAATTACATTTTCTCAGTATCCAAAAAAGTCTGTTCATAGAGAGAGTAATTGTTTCCCATTTAATTGCAGGACTATTTATATTGTTAATTGCATCTTGTTATAGGTTAAATACAGTTGCTTTGGATTTAACTTTATGATTTAAATGCAATTTTGTAATAGACTTAGTTATAAAAAACATATAATTACTGTATAGGCTGGAAAGCTGGATTAGCATTGCAGTGTAAATGAAAGAGCCTCTACTGCTCCTGATATTAACACTGAGCAAACACTTAAATTGCTGACAAATTTTTACTTGTTCCTTTGGTCATTATCTGAATGGCTTGTGGACTTTTTCTTCAGTATGGAAAATGAGGATTTCATGCCACAAAAGCTGCAAATGGCCAGGTAATGGGAAGACATTAGCAGCAGGCTCACCATATAAATCCAGCCCGTGGAGTAAACCCAGCCTGCACTGATATCATACCTGCTCTCCACCTTACAGATCGTTGATGTAAGCTTTTTCGTCACAAGACCCATGAATCCTTGGGGATCCCCCTTCTGCCCTAGGGATTCAAATCTGGTAAAATTTGGTGGCTACTGGCTTCGAGGTGGACTAGAAATCGCTGTTTGTTCCTGCTGGCATCCTGGTTCAATATTGCCCCCTGTGTGGAGAGGTCACTTCCCCAAAACACCTTTCTTCTCTAAAGAAGGTCTGAAGGTCACTGGGCTGTTTGTCCACACTTTCATTACTCTTCTGGAATACCAGTTCCTACACCAGTGAGCTTTGTTCTTCAGGGGAACAGCCCATTATACCTGAATCACTGTTTATTTAAGTGATTCACACCGGGCTGTGAATAGTGGTAGCTAAAATAACACATATAATCAATTACCTGTTCCCCAGTAAGGGATTAATTAAATAAATATCTCCCTCTTGTTTCAGGACTGCCCATTGACTTTGACAAAATAAAACTGGATGTATAGCAAGCTCACTACAGCTTCCCAGTCACACAGCTAATTTAATCAAGGCAACCAGACTATCTTAATCATTTATCGAAAAAAAAATAAAGATGAGATCCCTTGAATATAACACGACTGAAATTGCTGGATTTGGAGAGAAGTAAACATCAGGCATCTCCAGCCCACTGACAAAAAAAATCCCAGAAAAATCCAACAGCAAAACAGTAGCTTGTTGAGTTTTATTTGCAGATAAATGGAAGAGGTATAATAAATGTGAATTGTGACAAAAAGGGATTATGGGAGAACAAATAATATAACATTAGTTCTGCAAAATATTTTACAGCTGTCTTTTCTCCTTGCCTACCACCAGATAATTTCTAATTGTTTGAGTTCTGGCAACCACATCTCCTGGGTTTTCTAATCTCAATAGCCTAGGATAGTTCAATATACGGGTTTTGTGAGAAAACATGTTTTGCAGTTTGTACTTGGAAGGGAGTGGGGGTAGGCTGATGTGTCATACCTGGAAATAAATAAGAACAGTCAAAATTTGAAGCCACCTTAATACATATTTTGGGAAAATAGTGGTTGCCGCAAATATTTGCAATTCAAATCTCAGCAGTTCTCTTCTTATGAAAAGTCCTTCCAGCACTTTTCGAAGGATTAGTTATATATTAAAAGAGGGACTTTTTCTACTGGGGTAAACTGTCTTTCAAATATTTCTGACTCAAGCATAAATCCATTTACCTCTCACAGGCTGTTTTGCAGTTCTTTTTGTGATGCTCATTAATTAATAAACAAAATCTACTGCATTTAAGACAGCCTGTTTTTCACTCAGTCTTACTGCCTTTCATTACTGCACTGACACTTCGCCAACTTACCAAGGGTAGATCTGTGAAAAATAGTACAAAACAATAACCAGAAAAGCCAAAGTGTTCAGGAGAAGTTAATGAAAAGCTCCAGGTACCCCCAAATTATGACAGTTTAGAGATGTCAGTTTGCTCTTGTCCTACACTGGAACACTTGTCTTTCAAACACTCCTCCAAATGCTTCTGTGAGAGTTATTTATGTTAGAAGATCTAAAACACTACAAGAGGGAGGTAATGTATGCAGCTCTCCTTCTACCCAACAAGGAATTGCTGGAGATGCAGAGGGAAAAGCAGGATAGCAAAGTACCGTATTATTTGAACATGATGTTTGGCAGCTCTCTTGCTGTCTGAGGGAGGGACGCTGGTCTTCCAATGGATAATGCATCTTCCCAATATGCTGAAGTTATTTTGAATAGCAAAGTGGGTAAGCAAGGACTGAATGACATATCTAAGCCTTAGCTTACCAGAGCAGTCAGAAACAAAGTTGCAACATGATTTCAATTTTACAGGCAGAATACTGGGCAGAGGTGGAGAGTAATACCTTAGAAAGCAACATCTGCACACAATTGACTCCTTTTGTATTAATTGATAATCCAGTTTTTGCTAAGCTTTAAAAATAACTTCATGAAAAAATGTCATTCCGAAAGATTAGACCATGGAAGCAAAATTAGAAGCAACTTGAACAGCAACCAGGTATTGGAATAAAGGATCATAATTTTCTGAGTAAAGCTGGACAGAGGTATTTCCAGGGGAGGCAGGAAACATTCAGTGATGTTGCCCCTGCTCATCACCTTCTGAGTACTTTCAGTGGTGGTGGGTTGCCTTCACCCTTGAGCAAAACAAGAGTTGAAGTGGGGTGCTGAGCGCAATACCTCTCTGTACTTGCCTTAAACAAGTAGGATACAGTGCCAGGGCAAATAAACACACCAGGCACAGTATAGAGAGGACGAGACAAGATTTGTCTTATCCATGCTATTCTCTCTTTCCTTGTCACAGAGGTAAAAAATGAGGCAGGAGAGGAATTAACATTCTTTTCCAGATCCCCTTGAAGATAGCTTCATACAGTTCTATAAACTGTCCTGGAGCACTTTTTAATATCACACTGGTTGTCTCTTCCAGTACAAAGAACACAATTTTTAACACTTTGAAAGTATAGGAAAAAAGTCTTTCCCATGCTAGAAGACAAAAGAGGAGTGACATTCACAAGGAAGGACCTATTAAATGCGTCATACAGATCACCTCATTTTATGAGTTCTTCCCTGAAAATATGTAAAGAAAATGTGAAAACTTACGCAGTGTGATGACAAACATTAAAAAAAAAAAAGCGCACATCTTACTGGCTGAATTAAAAGACTTCCCAAAATCCTATCTCTATTAATTTAAGACATGCTCACTAATAGCTGTAAGTGCCATAGATCTGTAAGTGAAGCAGAGAAAGACAGTTTTTGAGAAACTGTATTAGCCTATCTTACATTTGGTCAGTCAAGCCAGAATTAAGTACTGCTTCATAAACTACCCATGCATTTAGACCTTCATTACCCCAGCATGGAAAGTTTCACTGTTAATAGCAAAAAAAGCTGTTGCAAAAGACCACTATTGCAGTCAGGATTGCTTTCTGTACCTTCCAGTGGTATGTGATTTTTCACTTCGGGCACATAAAGGGTATAGGTACAGTGAGTGCATAGGGCTTTCCAGGCACCCCAGGCAGTGGGAAAAACGTGTATAGTAGAAACAACCGTGCCTCTTCTGGAATGGATTCTTTCTTTCACTGTTTGCTGAATATGAAAAGGATGCTTTTAATACCTGCTGCCCTTTTCTGAGCAGAACTGTGGACCTTCTATGGGATGATAATGACTTTTTTTACTCTATTCATAGCTTACTGCTTCTCAAACATTCAAGACAGGCCCATTTTCAGCAATTTCAGAACTCATCTGAAACTCATCAAATCTGAGACTTCAGCAGTGAGGAATGATTCCATTACTCAGACCTGTTAGTGAACACATGCTAAGCAAATGTATCTATCTTATTAAAAAAAACACATCTTAAATTTCAATGAATATCAGACAAATTATACTGCTTTCCTTGGGAATCTCCTCTTTACTGAATGTAAGAGTATATCAATTAACGATGATGGGAATTATGTGCACACAAAGTAGAAGAACAGACAATAAATATTTTACCACCAATTCATTGTACTTTTTCTAGAACAAAGATTATATAATGTAAATATATATACACACTTTGCAATTAATTTTGCGTGACAAGACAAGCTACCTATTACTTTTTCCTAAATTTCAGTCTTGAGTTCAAGAAGACAGTAATTGATCTGCTAATTAGCATATTATCAAGGGTGTTGGGGTTTTTTCCCCTTTTAAATGCCTGGATAGCATCTTCTTGCTACATTTGATGGCCAAAACAGAGCTGATCCCAACCGTACCTTTGGTAAGAATACACTAGCTCCTGTAGTAGCATGAACCCAAGAAACACCAAAAAGACAAACTGAAGTCCTTTCATCCAATAATAAGTGATATCCAAGTCATACAAATTTAAAGTTTCCTACTCACTGTGAAATGACAGCAACAGTTCTGAGAAAGGAAAAACAGTCCTTGGCACAACACAGGAGTTTTCTAACAGCCACAATCCGACTCGGAGGTCTATGGAGAATTGGTTGGAACATCAAACAGTATTTTGCAAAAATTTCCCAGTGCATTTATTCTCCTTCAAATCTTTTTTACTTGAGGAGACATCAACGGGATTTATTCTCAAAAAGGTGATTTGGATGCTAAAGAGTTTTGCAAACTGTCACTTTTTTATTATTTGACTTGGTGATAAACTGAGCTAAAATCCACCATGACTAAGGAGAATACAAGTCCCTGCATCACCCCAGGAAAAGAGCAAGGAATGAATTGTCAAACTGATTCCCTAAATGCATCCAGTCTTGTAATACTGCAATTATTACCTGGTCCCAAAACAGACCTTCTGATTCTTGCCCACCTAGCCAGCTCCTGGGACTGCAGGAACACGTCACAGCTCTTGCTCTTTCTCCACCTTGTCTCAAGGGTTAGCCGAAGTGAAGTGAATCATTTCCTTTGTATCCAAAATCACAGCCAAAGTAGAAAGAATAACCCCCCTTTTTCTGTCACTCAGTAACAGATATGGTGACATAACCCCTTCCTTTAGTTTGTGCCATTGTGCAACCCAAGTAAGGAAGAACCAGAGATCGAAGTCTATTATGAACAGCTAAAAATGCATCTGCATGGAGAGACATACTGTGTTTGAAAGTCATCCATATGGAAGAAAAGCAAAGAACTTTTGCTAAAATAAAATGGATTCACCCTGTTCATACAGCATTTTTTCATAATCAAGATTGAATACTTATACAGTGGTTCAGACTAATTTGTTTTACAGCTGAGTCCTGCTGTACCTGACTCAGTGATATTTGCCCCTCAGCCACCCCACAGCGTTGGTACTGGGAGGAAATTCCTCCTGCAAGGTCATTTCTGAGTGACGTACTGAGTCCTTCCAGATGGACTGCAGCCTTTGACCTATCTGGTTTCCAGCAAACATTTGGCAGAGCTTTTATCAAGCATTAACCACTGAGTAGAAACTTGTTTGATTCCTATACCTTAGGCAAGAAGACCTAGTGTGCAGAAACAGAGTAAAAGAGCAACAGACTTCACAAATCAGGAACAAATTTTATTTATTGATGAAAGGGACACAAGGGCAGCAGCAGCTACTCAGAACAGGACACAAAGACAGTAAGATGCTGTTTCCTAAGAATGCCAGCTCTGTTTGGCTCCACTGCAGCTGGAGTCAAACTATGTCCACCTAGAATTAGTCCCCATCCTACCTAAAGGGATTCCCAGAGGGATAAGTAGCATATGCAAGTCTAAAAAGTTAATATATGTCAAAGGTATGAAAGATGACTTGAAGGCAAAAACTGAGATTGCTGCAAAGACCTGGGAGTTAGGAGATGAATTTTATCATTTCTAGTGAGTATCTTAAAAACAAGGGAAATGGCAACAGGAGAGGGTCCATGCTCACAGTTCCATGGCAGGAGCAGTAAGGTCACACTCAGCAAGATGAAAAGACAGAAAAACAATTCAAATATTAGGCAGAAGTGGGGTTAGCTAACTTTGACCCTCTGTTTAAAAAAAAGAAAAAATAAAAGGCATTCTTTAGAAAAGAGAAGCAAGAAAATCCTGGCATGGCTCCCCACACTGCTCTTTGCATCAGACCACTTAGAGGAAGATATTTTTATTTGCTCTGCTAAAAAAGGCAATGAAAACACATTGTCAGTGTTGGTCGAATATTCTGGGAAGTGAAAAATGTTTCTAAACCATGTGTAATTCTCAGCCTTAGGAAAGCAGAGACTGTTTTGAAATCATAAGACATTATTTCCCTAGAAAACCATCCCTTTTCTCTCTGCTTCCTTAGCATTTTTCTTTTTAAGAAGGAAATAAGGAAAAAAAAGACAAAAATATTTTGAAAATGTGTTTTCACACCTACCTCTCCCACTATCATTTGAAAAAACAGATCAGAGTATTTTACAAGGAGGTAATATCCTTAGTTTTCTTTAGCCAGTATTCTCCCACATCATATGCCACCTTATGCTTACACTGGCCAACTGTCACAGAAGATGAAAATGATTTTGATTTGTGCAGTGAATTGTAGAAGTCAGAATTCAAATATGTTTTAACAATGAAGGAGGGAAGTCACTGACATCTCAGTGAAAAAAAAAAACCCCACAGTGGATTTTAATAAGAATAGGAATGATCTTTGGTAAAGGTTTCCAAATAACAGCAGAAACTCAAACTAAACCGATGACCCAACAAAATGTTTCTTTTTCCTAGTTAAATGTGACTGTAAATAATTGCTACAGGAAAACCTCGAATAATTTAGGGAAAAAAAATCCATTTCAAAGTTCCAGACAGTTCAAGGTGACAATGCTCTCCTTCAGAGCCACGTTCTCTTTACCCTGTAGAAAACAAGCAATCTGTCTCTAGCACTGACACCACCCATTGCAGTATACATAAACTTGTAGGTGGTGGCAACTCCCATGATTTTTTTTTATCTTTTGGGGATCTAAATAGAAAACTTTATATTAGGTGTGTTTGTGGGCAGAGGGGAGTACAACTGAGATTTAAGAGAATAATACTGTATGAGGAAATAACGTGGAAGTTATTCATTATAAAGGCAGTCCTAATAAAATGAGAACATTTAGTTGTTATGAACAGGTAAAAAAAATCCTCAAAAGACATTTCATTTCATTACTTTTCAAAAGAGTTTGTAACTTTCCTGCACTATTAACTGTAAACTACCACCTGCCCCCATATCTGAGAGCTTGGGGCAATGAGAGAAATGCCTGTGAAGGACAGGAATACACCAGTGTTCTGGAACATGTGTAAGCATTGGGAAATAATGAGTGTACTGGGAAAACAGGTTAAGTGCTGCAGTTTTTTACATATGGCAAACCCTTTTAGAGACCTCTATGGTATGAAGCTGGAAGCCATGGCAAAATCCAGGAACTTCTTTGGGCCAGCCCAGTCTCCAGATAAAGTAAGCACTGGCTTTCCTTCCCACACCTCCTCAGTCAGCAGAGCTCATCAAAGCCCAACTCTGTCTGACATGGGGAACTGAAACACGGCCACAACCTTGTCACTTGATATCGCACACAGGAAAACACACCATCAAAGGCAGCTAAACTGACGTTTCAAGCATGATCAGAAATATCTACTTATCAGTAGGATAAGAATATTGCTGCAAAATAATGGACTCCTGCTGTTACGTAAAGTGCTGAAGCCTTTATATTCAAAGCAAAAAGCACTGATCCCATAAAAGAGCTTTTATTCCCAGAAGTTTAGTGGGGTTTTATACTTAACAAATACTGTGGAACTCACCACGTAATAAGTTGTGCATTTTTGCAAACCTGCCCAAACAATAGAATATCCTGAGCTGGAAGGGGATCAAACCCACAATCTTGGTGTTATTAGCACCGTGCTCTAATCAACTGAGCTCATCTCAGCGTCCTGTCACTGGTTACCAAAACAGGCTGAGAGAGTTCTTCTTTCAAATTTTAGGTGCATGCAACCTTAGTGATTTTTTAAAAACTTACTCATGTTTAGGCTCTACAAATCTGTCTAAAGAGTGACCTAATCATCAGACAACTTTTCAGACTAGAGCAGAGCTTTTTTTTTGCCTTTTTTTTTTGTTATTAATTTTCATTCTGCATCTAACTGGAAAATCCAAACACACTGTATTTTCTATGGAGTCAATCTTTTTTTCAGTCCACTTCTAATCCAGTCCTGAACTCCATTCACATCCAGCGTAACATAATAGTTTCTTTTCTTAACCATTACCAAACCAGAGAAGTGGAATTTGTTTACATCAATAGAAAACATGCTCAACACTCTTTTGTTTCCAGTAAATAAACATTGTCCATTTTGCTTCAATATTAGAGGAATGTTCTTTTTACTGAAAGGAGCTCCTGATAATTAGCCCACTGTATTTCCTTCAGGCATCTGTTAAGCTAATTACTGCTTAAGATTACAGTCCTGCATTTTTTCCCTACTTTGAGGGATGCCGAAAAAAAACCCAAAACCTGCTACAGAGAACTTCTTATTTGTTTGTTTGTTTTAACACAATGATGGTCATGACAAACACCTTATTGTTTGATTATTTTCTGGTTGAACTAGCCACAGAATTAGGATTGCTAAATTTTAATTTCTCAGCAGCTTATAGCTGCTGAAAATTGTAATTGGCTTCTTGGTGTCTTAAAGCAATAGATTAATCTTTCTGAATCATCCTAACTGGCATATTTTAGCAGTCCAAGTAATTTACTTACATAATTTATTTCATTGTATTTGAAGGAAAAGTCCGTGTAAATGCCATTATGTGAAATTTCCATGCACCACAATCATTGCAGGCAAACTTCTGCCTTCTTAAATTGATCTTCTAGTAGATTTGGAATCACAATAGAATTTTGTTTTTTTAAAAAGTCTGCATTTCTTTTCTCTTCAATAAAATTGACTTAAAGTACAGTATTTAAAACATTACAAGCTAACTATCAAACACAAGAGGAATCTGAAGAGGAAACAACATAAAAGCTGAGATCGGAGTTTAGTCCTCCCCAAAGTCCTCTTTTTTGTTCCAATTTTACCAGAGAGACCTGGAGCGATAGCCCTGCTACTCTTGCAGTCTGCAGCCCATGGCACCCTAAGATCCCCACAGCCCCAGGCTTAGCCTGGGTGAAAAACTAAGCTAAGAAAACAGCAGAGCATTACCAACCCCATAACTTGGGCACCCCAAGTGTGCGATTAAAACCTGCTGTAATTACGAGTAGCCGTTGTGGGACTCACACTCTGCCTCTGTATTTCTCACTATCCCTCCCCATCTCAAAGGCCACAAAAAGCTTGTGAACTCGTAGGTCAGGAATGCTTAGCTGGTTATTTTATTGGCAATATACTGCAATTACCTCTGCCCTCTCTCCTTTGGTCTTTGGTGTAAGAGCTTTCAGAGTGCATTGCTGAACCTTTGGATAAGGAGGAATCACAGTGTATGTCTTTTCTCCTGCTGCAGGCAACTGAGAAAGAAACCACATATGACAAATGCTGATTTGGCTAAGCATGAATCCTTTATTACATAAATCAACTCCATTTTGTTTATCCAGTCACTATAAAAATTCTCTTACAGATTTCATTTATTTAACTGCACATTTTATTCTGCTTAGTGAATAGCAATCTGCCTGACCTTGCATGTATTCTGCAAATGCGGGCAAGGGAGTGGTCTTACTAACAGGATAAGAAAGAACATCTTTCTCTCTCCACTCCCTTAAAACCTAGTAACTAGAGTAATCCCCATCGCTTGCAGATTTCATTATTGTTGCAGAGAATATATTAAATTCTGCTGCATTTCTGTGTTCCATGCAAGAAACCAGTTTTCCAGGTCTCATAATTCCAGAATTCTAAACGCTGACAGAATTAAACAAAGATTTGCAAAACTGAAAAGTTTAGTTAGACTCCCCACTAATTTAAAAGGCTAACCTCTTCCAAATACTAAAATCTAAACTTTATTAATTGCACCCCAGTCCTGTAGCTGATTTGCACAGTAAGCAATTGATTTCCATTATTTTCTCAGTAATGTTTAGCCTTCAAGTCAGCATTTAAAAATGTTTTTCATCTTTCAAAAAAAGTGCTTGACAAATTTGTTTTCTTTGCTTACACTGAAAAGCAGCATTCATGTGGTGACTTTATATCTGAGTTTTCTGCACTACTTTAAGACTCAGCTATCATCCAGGTAAGTGATAAACAGAGCCCGTGAGAAGCAAAACAACCCACAATCCTTGGCAGGTAGAAATCAGTGAGGAAAAGTCCTCCAATTATATCAGAGCAGATTTTCAAAGTACCCAGCAGCCATCAGCTTCTAGCATTTGCAAATGCCACATCTGGTCACCTATTTCCAGGCCTAATTGGGAGTCACTTGGAATACTGAGATCTGGATATTAAAATGTTTTTGAAGTCTGTTCTGTATTTCTGCTTAAAAACAGCTATGTTGGCTTGCAAAGTAAGCATTTGCATATTGTTGAGTATGGGGAACTTCATCTTGCAGAGTCCTAGAGACAAATCCTATGTGAATTTTAAGACTGGACATTCTGCCAGTGTCTACGAGGCAGGAGGCTGTCAGGGCAGTTTATACCGCATCTAATCAATGCTCAGGCAAGAATTAAAGTGGTTATAGTTTGCTGTTAAAAAGACATGGGTGGGTAGATAACTTTGATCTTGGAGTCTACTTAACCATGGCAAAGAAGGCCATTAAAAGCATCCTGCACTGTAATTTCAAACTGTTTTTCTTAAAACTGACTGAGATCTCCCTCTTCTCTTCCTTGCCCACTCAGATTAGCAAGAACCAGCACTATCAAGCACCAGAAATAAAGTGCGGTTTCCCAGCAGAGCTTGCAGCTATGGAAGCAAAACTTTGTGGGATAGTTTCACTTAAACAAGTTTCAAACCACTTGTGTGAAGCAAATGGACAGCACCACAGTAAGACTAAAAGCAGATTGACCCTTCTTCTCTAGAAATACCAAAAACTAACTGCTGTCTCTTTTGGTACAGGCAGATATGAGGGAACTGCTGGAGGGAAGACAGCCCATCAGAGCCTCACTGACTTCATTAGTACAATGGCTTTAGTTCAAAGCAGCAGTGCCTTACCACAGCACTGGACAGTCCAGCTGGGGGATTATGCATGCAGCCAAGCCAAGGTGAAGCACAGATAGACCAAAACAAGTGTTTTCTGTTTCATCTTCATGACACTCCTGGATGTTGTCAAGGCTATTGAGCAAGAACTCCTCCGATCTCCCCATTGCTGAGCAATATCTGCCTTTTGATCATATGCAACTGACACCATTTTCCAGGTGAGCTCAATGGAATACAGGAGATATGAGTTAGAGGGAGAGCAGGAAGGGCCAGAGAGGGAACAAGCAGATAAAGAAGTAATTCCTTGTGAAATGCTTTATAGTTGACTCTTCTCATCCTTCATATTACCTTCTGCTTCTGCAACTGATTTCAGTTAAGCCTTGTAAAGCAGTTGTTATTATTAAATTTATAGATTAAGATTTTCAAGCGCCAAGCACAGGATATGAAACTAATTGGTGTTTATAAAAGGACTCATAGTCAAAAAATTGTTTTGTTAAAATAAACTGTGCTTTAAAGATGCATCAGTTCTTTGTGGAATATTACACATGGAACAGTTGTACAAGATAATCTATTCTTTTTAATCCTCCATCCTTAAACTTGCAGTTACATTTTCATATTATATATAAACTCAAGGGACATTCTGTTTTACACGTAGTCTATAAATTGTTTGAGGTATGGCCAATTTCTTTTGGCCTCCATGTAATGCAGTCAGCACAAAAAAGTGCAGGTTCAGAGCTACAGCTCTTAAAAAACACCACGACAAAATAGCACACCACTGAACACCTTGAGAGTGTGCTAACAAGTACAATCAGGAATGAGACCAAGCATGCAGTTATGAAAAATTTGTAAGGGCAGGTAAAAGCCTGGGACTCCTCAGCACAACATCAGCCATCTGGCCACCCCAGCAACTGGCTGGACACTGCCACAGCTCACAGCTACTGACATGCAACCCTGTGCACATCCACATCACCACATCCCTGCTCTGGCAGAGACAGGTAACCCGTTTCGGCATAAATAGCAGCTCTACAGAGTGTTAAGCAACTGTGAATATTTCGTTTGACTAATCCTGTGATATAATAGCAGCATTTGCTGATCTGAGCATAAAGTGGCAGTGCAGATGTGCACCCATAAGCAGAACAGGAGGCTGACGTGTCAGTGTTACCCAGCAAACATCTGAATAACTAAAGAATAACTGTCCAGCTCATCACTGCATAGATCCTTGTTTGGAAACAAAAATCAGTCTTCTCTGTTTAGCCCATGCTATTTTCAAAGTGACAATGATGAGGGAATTAAACATCAAAGTAATGAAATATCCAGTAATAATGTTAAATAATGTCCAAATTCAGCAAGATGCTTTAGCCAACTGCTTCACTACTGAGTATGCAGCTCCTGAAAGAAGTATTAATAAATACCGTGGGCTTTGTCCAAAGAAGCTTTTTTCATCACAGTGGTAGGACCATGTTTCCACAGCAATTTATCACTGCAGTCTTTAGTTTAGCACTTCCACTCATTCTGTAATTGCACCTCAGCCTCCAACGCAGAATTGTACCTGTGAGCCAACAGAAGCTGTTAAATCCCTCTGATATGAGCTGGGACACTGTCAGACCTGCTAGGATTTTACCCTTTCACTTGTTTGGAGGCGAGAGGCAAGTTTTTCCTGAGACTGAGAAAGCCTAAGTGGGATCACCAGTAGCAGCATAAAAGAAGCTGACGCAGCTGCAGAGGATCAGTCAAAGCAGTCAGCATACTGCATGCAGCAAGCAACATTTAAAAGGCTTTTGAGAAAATAGCTGCAGTTTCAGAGACCACATCAACTGAACAGCCCCACACACAGCCCTAAAACACATAGAATAAGATACTTTTCTTACCATGTGCCAGGGAAAGAACTGAAACAACTATTAGAATGAGGTTGCATCTTCCTTGGCAATATATTTGGTAGTGTCAGTACTTTTCTGACACAAACCTCCTTCCTGTCTATTTTTGAAGTGCTTCAGTTTGTGCTTTGCTGGCCACCAGCTGGACCCCATAGAAGCCCATGTGGAAGCTACACACCAGCGAACTTACCAGTCAGACAAAGATCATGACTGCAATATCCCAAATCCCAGGTTGTAAAATCAGGCTTTGAAATAAGATTACCAGTCTAGCCCCTCAGTGACACAAATAATCACTGGAGATGACAGGTCCTTGAACTGCACTGCTTCGCTCTACAAAGAAACTTATTGTGCTAAACTGATTGTTATTGCAGATACATCCTGGGGATCCTACAGGAAAATACTTCACAACAATTATTTGATGCTGCAGAAATTGCTTTTGATGGGTAGACTCAGAGCTGTATCTTCAGCACATCCCTCCAGTATTGTCCTGCTATTCTTATCCCCTGCACTGACGTTTCTGTTAAGCCTTCTACTGTTTAACTTGTGTTTCTCAGAAAGAGCATTTAACTTTGTATGTCAAGGTAGAAAGTAAAGATTTGTATTCTAAGAAGTTAAAAAATGCAATTTTACCATAAATGTGGAAGTCTACATTACATACCGGAGTTTTTTTCTTCCATTAACTGACCCCAGATATCTCTGTGTTCTGGCACTGCTTCTCAGAAAAACAGATTTTAGGGACAATTGTCTGAATCCAAGAGTTCTCAAGGTAGTCATGATTTTGCTTCAGACTGAGGAAGATAGAGTTGTCTAAAACTAAAACAGTCTAAAACTAAGGCAAATTTCCAAGGACAAACTGATTCCCTTCTATGGCTAAAACCCCTACAGTTCCCCACCCACAACAAACTCTACACATCATATCTTGATACCTGCAGCTAGATTTTCAAAGAAAATGGCATACGTAGCATGCTAAACTTTTAATGAAACAGATCTTAAATTTTGACTTATATAATGATGATTAAGTCTACTATTCAGTTGCTGTTTATGTTTACTAAAGACAGACATTAGTCTAAATACAACAGCCAAATCACATGTCCTTAATTTAGCAGAAGTGAATGAAGAAAGGGACTCAGTCCTTCCCAAAGAGAATGGAGAAAAAGCTGATTTAAGAAAGCTCTGGGGGTCCTGATTTTTGCTTACTAGGAGACGGAGTTTGGGACACAACAATCCTTCCCTTCCATAATGTTTCCAGGAAGAGCAGCTCAGTTCTTCCATTCACATTACAGTTCATTCACCTTCTCCCCTATTTGAAATTTAATATGTTTAGACATAATTATTTTTCCAATCAAAGTAACCAGGTGGTACTGCTAAGTCTTAATTCAGTCACATATCCAAAAAAGAAATAGGTCTGGTATTTACATACTTATGTTTCTGCAGCACCTGTGACTCTTAATTAAAGACTAAATCCTGTCTTGCGCTATCTGGTGCAAACACCAAAAAACAGTGTGTCCTTGTCCCCAGGGGTTTGCAAGCCAAATGTCAGAGAAGAGATAGCTGCTATGGGTACCACAGAAAAGCTTCCAGAAGCCATGGAAAACATGTTTGTATAAACATTTTTCTGAGCAGCCTGTAGCTCCTGGTGACAAGATTACTTCACTCGTTCCCCAGACACAAGTAGGGAGCTCTTTCCTGCAGAACACCATTTTTCACCTTTACTGAGAGTTATCACCTGGAATTGTGATAATGGGCAGGTACAGAAACAGGTAGTAATAAACCACAGTGGAAATGCATTGCTTCAGGGCTAGAAATGTCTACCACCACTTATAAATTGGCAGGTTTTTGCCATCACATGAGGCCCTCCTTCCGATGTCAGAACCCACCATCCTGTCTTTACCTCCAAGCCCTGTCCCTGTCACAAGGCCAAGCAGGTAGTCAGTAAGGGGTATTTAGGTTCAGGATAGCTTAAGTCAGGGCAGAAGTTACAGAAACTTTCATGGCAGCATAAAGGAGCATTTTATGGTGTGTTGATTCTTGCATTGTAAAAGATATTGATCATGAGCTGTGGAACAGGAAATCATGCTTTAAGTGCAATGGGTGCAACATGAAGTGCAATTTTCTTGGAGAAAATATGGAGGACTGTATATTAAAGCTATTTTCTTGTAGCTTTTTCTTGCTGCCTTTTAGCTTTCCTACAGCATCAATTACTATGATATGAATCCAGTGAACTTTGTTTCTCTGAGCCCTAGATTAGAGAATTTGCCTTTTTCCTTTTAACTCTTTTACCCAAATCTTTTGTATGCTTACCTGATGAAAAGGTTGTCAGAGGTGAATTTACAGGGAGCCTGGTCAAATAAACATTCCAAAGGATACACCTCACCTAGCAAATATTCTCTTCTTACAATAGCAGTAAGTAACTATTTCCACGCAGGAAAGAAAGGCTCCCGTTTCAAGGGGGTTGTGGAAAGCACACCTACATCTTAAGCAGTTGACATTCATATATAATGTCTGTGCACAACTACTGTTCCAGAGAAAGCAAGTAGTCCAGTCAACACACTGCAGTGCAGGAGCTTTTCTTCCTGCTTAAAATGTAGCACCCCAAAACATATACTTTAGGGGAAGGAGTCACCAGGCAGATGTGAACTGGTCCTCAGAGAGAAACATATAATTTCCTGTGTTGTATAGGCAGGAAAGCTAAGGTAAAAAATGAGGAAATGAAAAAATGAGGAATTGAAAAAATGAAGAACCAGACTCATCCTCTACCTATAATTTAGAGTAAACCAAATAGAAATAACACTCCTTAAGATTTCTTCTTCAATATTCATTATAATAAAACCCCTTTGAGGGGAAAATTACTTTATCTGCTTTGAGTTGTGGCTGAGGATATATAAGTGGTGTCACTGCATTTCTTTCATGGCCCTGATTATCAAGCCAACCTAACTATTTTTAAAGATTTAGTGGTACTGAACAGTATTGGTAAGACGGTTTGCAAATCTCAGAAGTAAACTGGAACACAAACTCACAAACAAAAATTGATCAGACGGTCCTCTGACATTGCACAAAATCACAAATGCTTCTTTTCATGAATATTTCTTACCTATCAAATCCACTTGCTTACCCTTACCTCTTTTTTCTACTTTAGGACTGCAGTTTTCTAACAGACATAAGTCTTTCTCAATCTAAATGTAGTTATCTTGGTACCTACCATGCTTGCTCACTGCTTCCATTCCTCCCGCAGCTGTAAGCAATCACTAAAAGCCTTAGCTAGCAACACCTGAAACTTATAGCCTCCCAATTCCCATAATACACTGGAACACAAGGGAGGTAACATATATAAGTTTCCTTTCTCAAGTGCTTTTTCAGTTTTAGTAAGAAAGATATGTTTAATGAAAAGGCACGAGCTAGGTTGTGTGTGGAGATTACAGCAGGTCTTGCAGGTTCTTTTAAAATTCAACTTCTCAGACAAGTGAGGTGTTACAGAAAATGCAGAAGGGAGTAAGCTATGGGATGGTGGAAAAAAGGGACTAATAGCTCTTGAGTTCACCTGTACGATACTAAGAAATGAAGAGCTCAGGAAAGCTCAATCTTGATTTTAGAGTTCTAAGTCGTTTTATAAGTAAGCATCAAGTTATTTTTAAAATCTTGTGGTTTAGGCTAGAATCTAACTATGTACTGGTTACTATTGGGAAGGTGTTTTACCTGCCTGCAGGGTAATCTATAGTCTTATCCTTGGAAACTACAATGCTGCCTATGCTCCTTGGAGGCACTAGTGAATTACTGCAGGAAAGATGGTGGTCTGGGTTTCTCACAGCTTCCTGCAAGAAGACCATCAATATTGGTAATGAGGTTGCAGTTGTGATTAAGAATTTAAATTTATAGCTTAGAAAAGAATCTTTACGTTTAGAGAATCTAAATGTTCGTCACTGATTATTTCTACTGGTGCTTATTAAGTTTGCAGTTTCTATTCACAAAAGGAGCCTCCGGCATCTTTGTCTGGAATATTGCTCTCTGTGGAAGGGTTAAGGTTCTCAAGTCCTATCAGGTACATTGCTAGCATGTTTGTTTCTAGTGCATGAGGCAAAATGCTTTGCAGAGCCCTTCTATTCTTTCTAGTGTCTGGTTGGATCTGGCAGAACCTTGGGAATTTTCATTCTATTCCTGTATTATTTAGCTCCAAGGGTGTGAGGGAATATGCTGGCCTTTTTGTAAGTACCCAGTCATATTCATTTCCTCTGTGTTTGAACTCAAGGGTTTCTGTGGTTCATCTTGTGTGTTTAGGTTTGGCATATATCCACATAATCAGATTCTCCATTTTCATTACTTCCTCATAGCCAAAATTTCATGTGGGATAGAAACATAATGAGACAAGTGACTGCAACCTCTATCACATATATGTCACTTGGCAGGGATGGATTGCTTATGATCAGATTATTTGGAAGAATAGGAGGGAAGATGACAAACAGAAATCCACAGCATAATGTCACTGAGTTAAGTGACTTTGCACATACAGAAGGATAAACTATACTTGTATCTTGCTTAGCAGTAAGTCTAAGTATCCTCAGCAAGAACTCTTTGGAGACAGGAATTTTCTATAGTCTGTAGTGGATTGGCCTGAAAGAATAGAAAATACTGTACCTGCCTCCCACACATAGTGTAAGGCTTAATAAATATTTGCAAGACGATTGAAGATTCTGGCAGGAAAGGGGCTATTACAAATGCGAAGTGCTACTATCAATCTAATGTGCTAAAAATATTCATTTCTTTGCCTCTAATAAAGTGTCTTGTTAATGAGCTATTTCACAAATGTCTAAATGAATTCCGTGAAAAATGATTTATGGCTATGCTTCCAAAGAAACAAATTCTCCCTCAAGGAACAGTCTTCAGCAAGGTTCTTAAGTTCAGCTGTTACTTTAACAATTCTTTTTTTCTTCTGCCAAAGCAGCTTAACAAAATATAATAGACACAGAGTATATCTTTTATAAGTTATTTATTTCTGTTTATACTGACGATTTGAGGTATAGTAGCTTCAATTGTCATGAAGTTTTAATGCAATTAAAATTAATATGAGGTCAAACAGGCAGGAATTTATTTTGAAGGTCAGAAATGTTGAGTTGACTACACAAAATACAGAATATATTTGCTCTGTTTTTGTAGCCTGCATATTTAAATACGAAGCCAAACCGATTTAACTGGAAATAAGCATGTAAAATCTGAGTTTCAAAGGCCACATTGCTATCTCAGGAAACATATTGCAAACATATGATAGGTCTGGGCATCAGAGGGTTTTATGCAGGTCTTAGATGAAGGACATCTTTACCTTATCAAAGCTATTCATTGTAATTTGAAAGAAAATATTAAAAAATAGTTGATGCTATAGATGGCTGCCCATGACTCAATCCACACCTGAAACAAGTCAGCACTGGGAGGGGGCTGATTAAGGGGTGCTAAATTAGTCCATAAGAGATAAAAATATATAGTTAACTCAGATTAAACAAATCAGTGGTTAAGTTATGCTGTTATTTATTAGTCATAGAGTTTTGTCGGCTTATCAGTTACAGATCTATTTAGAAAGGCAGATAATTTCTACTCCTATGTGTAACATAAAGCCTTTGAATTTTCCACAACTTTTTGCCTTCAGATACGGAATGTTATGAAACCAGGGACATATAAAACTGGAAAGGATGAATTGATAAGGAGAGTACAGGAAGTAAAATCCAGTTTTCCCAATTATTTAATATTAAGCTCTTTGGAATAAATGTTGGCTATGAAAGAAAAAAATCAACGGATACTGCCTTTAAATTCTCTAATGGGACTTTGCATTTAAAATCCAGCATAATTGAGGGTCTTAAGTGTGTTTACAAAAATTACTCAGATTTTTCTTATTTTGCTTGTAACTGAGCAAGGAACTTGTAACACTCAAATTGCAATCACCCAGATTTGCTGCAGAACTGTGATGTACATGGAAATACTTTCTCAGCTCTGACTGCCAAGTAGGTTTATAATGAAGTACAGAATCTCTGCAGAGGTTATGATATGGGGATTGTAAAATGTCACTGCTCTACAGCTCTTCAAAGGAGTTACCTTCTCTGATAGTCTCATCTAACATAAATGCAAAACTTGATTTGCAACATTAACTGATTGATATTTTTTTCCTTGTGCTATGTGAGACTAAATGTTGATTGCCACAGCTGGTATTTTCCACAACATTTTTCTTGAATATTAGTGTCCATTTCATTGACCATTTACCCTGAAAAAACACATTGGGAATATTTGCACTGGTCTGAGTCTCCACTAGTAAAAATGGCAGCGGATCAACTGACATTAATAGAGATATGATGAGAAAAACTAGCTAGGGACCAAGTTTCTTAATGCTATATCCCACTGCAGTCCTGTAGTTTGCTAAACCATGTTTAATATCCTGCCAAAGCCTATTACAATAACTGAATATTGGCCAGTTTCAAAATACTGCAAATGCATTATTTATATCATCAAATGTCTTTTATAAAATACAAAGCAAATTGTACAGACAACCGCTATTATTTCCTTGTGGCTGGAAGGCAAATCCCTCACTTTCTTTTAACAGAATGTAACTTCCATTGATTTATAGCTTTGCAGATCACTCCTTGTGTGATGGTTGAATTCACTGTCCAACAGAGACTAGAGAAGCTGTGTGTTTTGGCAAGTGTTATTCATCTTTCATGCTTCAGTCCCCCCATTATTTTATTCGGATATCTATGTACTATAGTAGTAGTGATCACTGTAGCTGAACAGGAGTCCTTCCTCTCAGATGGTAAAACACTGGTTTTCACAGTCTCTAGGAACCTGTAAACCCCATGAACAAAATGCTCAGGCCTCCTGCCTGAGATAGGAAATGTCACTTCTGCAAAACTTCGGGGGTGGAGGCGGACTTTCAGTTTATCTTCCCCAGCAGTTCCATGACCAAATAGCAGCATCTCCTCCTTAGACATAGTTAATGTCTCATTGGACTCAAATAGGAATATAAAATCTGCCCATAGCATGGGTGGACACCCAAACAGCTTGTCAAGAATATTCTGGGAGGCCTGATGTTCAGAGAGTTGCATTCACTCAGGTTTTCCCATCTTGAACACAGAAAATACTATAAAGCCGTTGGCCCCCACAGGGGTGGTAGTAGAAAGGGACATGTGAGGAAATGCCATCAGTAAGCAAACACCTGAGTTTTAGGGAATGACATTCTCCTTGAATGCACACTGAAATAAGGTTTGGGAAGTTTGGTGTACCTATTCACGGGAATGCTCAGAGACCCTATAGACTAAAAATATTTCTAGCTGTAACTTTACATCTGAAAAAGTTCTGAAAGCAACCCTTGGGGTGAGCCATTGTTGCTTACGATGCAAAGCATTAAGAAATACAAACGCAAATCAGGGTGTTGGGGAGTTTGGAGGGGTGAAGGGAAGGAAGCACAACACAGAGAAAAACAGGAAACTGTTTTTATGGTTTTAAATAGGTTTCTGTGTCTTGGCTGAATGATCCCTAAGTACTTCAGATGCTACAGGTGATTTGACTGATATAATGATTCTTCTGAAGAGATTTGCTCAAAATGCTTGTCTTTCTAACATGACCAAATATAATACTGGAGTAGTACAGATGCCATGACATTTGAACTGAAACACAGCTTGGAAAATATGAAGAGCATGTTCTGAGGTCTGGTATACAAATTCAAAGAATAAAACAGTATATTTTCATGCTGGAATAACTTTGCCACAAATAGGTAGTTGTTACTAGTCCTTTGAATGGCTTGTTAGCGCGTGGTTCACTGAAATTGGAGTAGCTTGTAAATAGGCATAATTCTGCATATTTTGTTCAAAAACTAAACCATTGTCAGTTAAAAATAAGTCCTTTTTTAATTAAAAAAAAAGAATAAATACTTATATTTCACACTGGAGGTGAACTAGGTGTTAATGAAGGTTTAGTATTAGAGTATGAGAGCTATTTTAGAGAAAATGGTGGGAGTAATGCAAAAAGGGTAATATTTAAAAATTGAAATCCTTCTGCTTTGTCTTATGGTATGACCATGAAATACGATGTGAACAATTTAACTCCTTTATGTGGATGAATACATTTACTTGCACTTCTCAGTTGTGACAACTTCAGCCAGAGATTTTGAACTTCAGAACTGGAAAAGAGTGGCACTAAAACTCATAGTTAACCATCCATGGACAGAAGAGAATTGACTCTTTAGTACAACATATTTGTTTTCAGTGTTTGATTTCAGTGGGAGAGTGTCATTCCTGTTCTTTTCCTGCTCCCTTTAAAGCTTCATTTTAGATATTTTGCAATAGGAATACTTGTGAGTCTGAGCTGGCTTGCCTGGACATGCAGGAACATCTTTGTGACTTCTAAAAAGAATGTGGATAAAATACCCATTTAAGGGAGTTTCCATCTCTCAAGTGAAAGATGGCATGTTCCTGTAGCCATCACTTGGTAAGAGAACAAGGTGTCAGGGCTGTTCTTTTCTACATATTGGATTAGTGGGGACCTTGCAGACAAATGGAGTGTAGTCCAGAAGGGAAGAGCAGAAAGATGATAAAAGACTTGGAAAATGGAAACTGCAAGGGTGATAAAGAGGATTGACCATCTAGCACTTAAGAGATATAACTGTCTATACATATATAAAAGGATATTACGAGAACAGGGACCAATTATTCTCTTGAGTCATCAAGGGCAGAACAAGGGTAATAGATTTAGGATGTTGCTGGGAAAATGTCAGTTTAACATTAGGAATTACTTTGAGTAGAAGAACAATCAGGACAATGTATGATGCTCTCAAGCAGAGCTGGGTTGGATTTCCACCACTGAACCTGTTCAAGTGCAAGGCTAGACATCAGTCTGGCATAACGGATTTTACTGTACCCTAAAATCTGTGAGAAATAAAAAGCCTTGGTCCTGCAAATCTTCATTAAACTCATGTAAGAGAGTAATCCTCGTAAAGCCTGTATGATGCCATATACTTAAAGAAATCTTAAACAGTTGGTGAGGTGCACTATCCCCTTTCCAAAGTAGCAAATTCACAGGTAGTAACTATTTCGACAACTTGCGAAACAAGTAAATCTTGATGATTTCCCCCCCTCAAAATCCAACACTCTTTGTTTTTTGCTCATGAAAATCCTAATCCAATAAAATACCTTCTCTTTTCTATGTGCATGCTATTAACCAGTGTACATGTTTGAATCCCACAGACAATCTGACTTTCTCAAACTCATATTCAAATGGGATGTCTACTTTCTGGTTGTCTGAATTTTGTTCTCTATTGTGATTTTTTATTTTTTTTTTAAATTTCAGTAAAGAACTATTTTAACCTAGTTGTGGGATTTTTAGTCAACCTCCAAAAATGTCTATTACACAAGACTATTTCCTCAACAATAATTATGGGAAGAATTCCAATAAGTGAGCAGAACAGGCTATTGGTATGTAGTACCACTGTAGAATCCATGCAATTGGTTGGTTTGCTGCATCAGGATTTCAGCAGAATTTTTGTCAAGGACAGTCAGTCTGCTTTTATTAGTAATTATTCAGGCTCAACTGAAATGCAAAAAAAATGGTAATGAATTTAATGAATCAAAACTTTCATTGCCCGACTACTACTACTTGTGTCAAACTCTAGGGAAATTAAGGTGCTGACAGTGTTTGATGAACAGGATAAAATCACAATCCTCTCAAGAAACCGGACTTACAGCTGCAAATGGATTGAATGCCATAGCTTTCTTTGCTTAAGGGAAAGAGTAGTGGCTAGCCACCATGATGAAAAGGCACCATAAAAATTGCCAAAAAGGATCACCCCCTGTGTTTTATATGGTCAGAACTTTAACACCATTTCACCAGAAAGTTTGCTTTCTGGCTTTATTTATGTTGTTATTTACATCTCTTTCTTCTCAGTACTTGGATCTAAGGTATATTGCTAATTTTAAATTAGCTACCTATAGTAGTGTTTACTATAACAGCAGTGAAAATGTGTTTATGTATTCTTTATGTTTTAGCAGAGGGCAACTTTAAGCACCCATTTTACTAATTTTTTTTTTCTTCTTCAAATTCTAAGTAGCTTACTTGGTCTTCTGATCTAAACACAGTAGCAGACAGTATGTGCGTCTGTGATACTGATGAAAGGACTAATGAGATACCAAGGAAGTCTTCTGGTAGTATTATAAATAGATGAAAATGTGCAAGTGTTAATATCCAAAATCAGATCTTTTTTCACATGATGGCAGGCTGCCACTTCTGGGATTTTTGCATGGCTTTCGAACTGTGATATGAGAATTGGTACTGTGAGTTTCTTAAGGAAGTGTGCCACTGTGCTGAATTTCATTCCAGAATCAGCCTCTAGAGCTTCAAATAACACTGTCTACATTTCAACAAGTTATGTGAACATGGGTTTCATAAAAACTTTATATCCAGTCATGTTGGCTAAAGGTTTAAGCTCTGGGCATGGATGAAAATTGACACATTACTCCAAAGATTTTTTACTGATAAGAAAAACTCCAAAGGGGAAAAATAGGAATTTGCTGATTCCATAAAATGCTTCTACTTAACTTTCATGGTGAACTAGATCTCTGCCTGTGGGCTAAGCACTTTGTTCTGGTTTGTTTGCCCATTTACATCTAGGATTTGGAGACAGGAACTCACTGAGTTTTGTTGTCTCTCAGTTCAAGTCTTGGATAGGACAACCAATGAGAGCAACTTCTGAGCCTTTGTTGGAAATGCATCCAAAAAATACATACGTGGATAAAACCTTTTCTTGACTTAACAATACTTCCCTGCTGTGACTGGAGCGTCCCTTCAAAAATAAAACTAAATGTGTTTTGGAATCCCAACTGCTTGGTCTAATCTTTAAAGAGAGCTGTGGATTATTTAACAAAAAAATGGGTACTTTGAGATAAAGTCCAATTTTAAAAATAACACCTGTGATATGAAAGGGGTGTGTTTAATAAAAAGAAGAGAGGCAAAAAGCTTCTCCCTTCAATCGGCATTCCACAGAGGAAGAAAGCTATCAACAATATTGCTGGGCATCCAATGTCCCTTCATCCACTGCATTTGTTCAATGTGGAGAGGAGCAGGAAATTCTTGACCAGTGCTTGATACAAACCTGACTAATTCCAGAAATATTCTCTCTGTAAAAAGGACAGCATAATCTTATTCTTTTTCAGGCAGTTATTAATGAGTATGTACATATACATGGATAAAGTAGTAACAAGATATGCTAACCTCAAAAGAGATAAGAAAGAATTTGCAGGCTGGATTAATTTATAAGCCTATCAGCAGTACACATTTGTCACTGATACATATCTATTAAGCTACATATGGAAGACATATTGATAACTCACTTCCAATAAGGTTTTTTGTAATGGTGGCATAATGTTTTAACTCATTCTCATTACACCTTTCACCAGCTGAATGGATCTAACCTGGGAAGCTTTCAGTATTCAGCTGAAGAATAAACAGAAATTGGCTTTTTCTTTGGTATGAATACAACAGTGCAGACTTTGTAGCTATGTTCTGCACAGACAGCATGTTCACAAATCAGTCTGTGCCAAGTATATCCCGTTCTTATTTTGCATTGTCTCCTGCTGTACAGTGTAAATACAGCACTCAGCACACGTGCTTCTCATAGAAGACAAAGCACAAACATAGTTAAACATCTTATTAAAGTCTGAGCTAATCATGTACTATTGTGTCAACTCTTCAGACTTCAGGATCCAAAGGAAATACTTCCTGCCCTTCAAAAATACCTCCCTGATTTCTACAGTGAACGAAGCATGTGTTACATAATGTGTTATATCATTCCGTCCCTGTAGAAGTGCCTTTTTTAGTTAAAATCCCATCATGGGATCCACTTGCTCACAGTTGATTCTGTCAGGTTGTCTGGAGACATCTGGGTCATGACTTGCTTATGGATTTAATTTACTTTTGTCACCAGCTTTATTTTATAATGTTCAATTCTAGATCAGAAAAGTCAGGTTATGTTTAGAAGACATAAGGAAATCCGAGATTTTTTCATCTTAAAGACTTTTCCTATTTTGTTTATGCAATCTGTATTTTGTGGCTCATTGAAGGCCTGTCTACTCCAGCAGGGGCTACCCAGGACCGAAATTGGTGCATCAGTTTTCCTAAACAAAAGGTTGGGAG
Source organism: Pseudotriccus pelzelni (assembly GCA_035584735.1). Lineage (NCBI taxonomy): Eukaryota > Metazoa > Chordata > Aves > Passeriformes > Tyrannidae > Pseudotriccus > Pseudotriccus pelzelni. The sequence goes on along the minus strand of JAWMRA010000162.1, from coordinate 25,270,464 downwards.
TAAAGATTGATCCAGGTGTAAAAGAATTGATCACTCCTAGTTTAATCCAAAAAAGGCCTAGGTTAGTTCTGAATGAGCCTAGTTATGTTCCCATAAACTTTATATGTAGGCTCTCTTGCCTAGGAGATGTGGGCATAGGACAACTTCTAAACTTTGGGAAGATTCATGCTGGTACTGCAGAACTTTGATCAGCTTCCTGGTCTTCAGATTTGACAAATATGGATTTGTTCTTGCAAAGAGTCCTTGAAATAATTCCTGGAGTTCCATCAGTTACTTTGAAAAGGTGTATGTGGTCTTTCTTAGAAAATGTCTTTGAAAAAAAAAAAAGGGCATTTTCACAACACACAGGAGTGCTTTTAATATTACCAACTAACAGACAACTACATTTTCTCATACTACTTAGCATGTAGGAGAGAGAAAAGGCAGGATGGTGAGTGTTCAGATGATGTTGTTCTCATTCTACTTCTCAAAGGGTTTTAGTGTACCACTTCCTTCTCTGATCAAGGGGGATTATTAGGATTTCTTATCAGTGGATGCGCAGTTCTACAACACTCACAAGCACTTGAGCACAAAATAAAATTCACCTTCAATGCCATGAAGGATATGCAAGAGAAAGTGCATTTACATTTTGAATTTCCATTCTAAATCCAGTGCAGGGTACCTGAAGGAGTAAGGGCTATTTAAAAATTCATATGAAGTTTTGGATCTGGAATCCTAGCATATTTCTTGTTGAGGGAGTGCATACATCACAAAATGCCATCATCATTTACCACCTTTATTATGCAGATCATTCTCTTGAAATATGGCAGTAGATGATTTCTGCCTCTCGGGATGTGCAGGACTTAGACCACGTTGAATGATAATGGTTTGTGAAGAACTTTGTACTGCTACTCTTCTTAGAACACTGATTTGTGGGTAAAGGCAGGGCCCTTTTTTTTGGGGGGTTTTTTTTATAAAAAAAGGCAATCAACACTTCCATAGTACTGAAATTAATACAGAAAGAAAGAAAAAAAGTTCAGATGAGTTTGCAGCACAGTTCTACATCAAAGTTCTACCAATGCATTATGCATCTCTCTAGTCTTTTGAATCTTCCTTACATACCTTCCTCCATACTCCTAAAAAGAAATAGCTTCTTTCATCATGCTATTGGCATAAATAGCAGCAGGACTAATATTGGTGAAACTGTGATATTAATTTCTGTATAAAGGCCATTTTACTTCGTGGGAAAGGAAAAGGTTATCACACATATACTGCTCTGAATCCTGAATTCTCTTCTGCAAGCCATTAATTTGTAGATCATATTCAAAATAAGAATGAATCTCTGATATTAGTGGCACTATATGTGTCAGCAAATTCTTTTTTTTTCTAAAAATTGATTTGATATTAAATTTGTGCTGAGATCTCAAAGCTTTTCCAACAATTAAGTTACAGCAGACTTAATTATTAAATGTCAGCGTGACTGTAATGATTTGGAACTTAAAATTATTGGCTTAATTAGATGGTGGTTCTGCAAAGAAAGCTTTTATACTAGAACCCTTAAATCCTAGATAGTTATTTAGAGCATGCAATAAGAGTGAGCACTTTGAACTCTGCCCACAGAGTCCTGTTATTATTATTACTTGAAAGAACCATCAGCTGATCCATTGCTGTAACCTGTCCATATCTCCATTCCTGGAGTAGGAATAATTGGGTATATGTGCAGAGATTTGTCTACCTGTGTGAAGGATCTCCCAGACGGAGACTCCACAGTCCCTCTGCATGGCCTGTCCCTGCACTGCAGCAGTTCTCCAGCCAAGTTTTTTGTATGTTTAAGCTGAACATTTCCAGCTGCATCAACTGATAGTAAAAATTCCTGTAACTTGCCGTCTTCTGATTCATGAGCCTCGAAATCTTAAGCACATTACCATGTCTCAACACAGGTGCAGAGTATGTTTAAAGTTATTTAAGAAGTTACACAATTGTTGATTGTGCTGTTAGAAGAATGTTTAGAGGAACCCCCTGACACTAAAACCCTGAATTTGGATTCCTCAGATGTGTTGTTAATTTTCTGTGTAGGTTTTGACAAGGCCCTTCACCTTTAAAGAGTCTAATTTCTTATCAAAAAGGCACAAAGCTTTTACTGTAGCAGCCGCTGTGTTTAGTGATGAAAGACCACAAAATATTCAGGCAGCTATTAGTACATTTTTTTTTTAAATCTGGGCACATCCCTTACTATAGCTCACCGTTCTCAAGGGCTCAGCAGCTATCCTTGAATCTTTCCCTTCCTTTCACTTCCTACACTTTTTTTTTTTACTGATATGTGTATTTACATTGTAACGCAACAAGGGTATTGAAAGTAACAGTCAGTTCAAGATGAAATCCCTGGCTGCTAGATCAGCAATTGCCTTGTTTTCAGAAGTTCTACATTAGTTTGAAATGCTGTTTGAGGTTCAGTGTCTTTCAGATTAAATTGACATTAAAAAAAAAAAAAAAAAGGAGAAGTATTCATTCTCTTCTAACCTTTGGAAATAACACTGGGTTCAGACAGTACTATCTGCCCCCTGCTACTTGTTTCTTATCATTTTCTACAGTGCCCAGGCTATTATTTTCTTTAACCTCTGATATGTGTTGTTGAGCTGGTCTAGGTGCTGAACACCAGAAGCACTTTGGTAAAAGAGCGCTAGTGACCCACTATACATTTGATCTTGTTTCTTGACATTTCTATCATCATTATTTGACTACATGAAAAAGGTAAAAATCCCACTAAACTCTCAGCCCCTGTGAACATGAAGCCCTTCAAACAGAAATAGCCTATACACCACTGGCAGAGAACCTGCAAAGGCCATTTATCCCAGGATCCTGCATAAATGCCAAGCAGTTAATTTAATGCTCCCTGCCTGGCTTCCTTGCAGTTTAATTTTTTTTTCCCCCTAAAGTTTTTCTGGGTGAAGTTTTACCCCTCTTTCAACTGTTCTTTCTTTTTAGTCTGATTTGATTAATTCAGTTTCTTACCAGAAAAACCTGTTGCCAGTTCAGACTATTCACTATTCAGATTTTAGGTTGCTCCATAAATCTTGTTGTTCAGTAAAGAAAGCAACTTGACCCTCAGTCCAGGTAACATGACTGTCTGAGGGGAAATGTTCTACTGTGCACTGAGGACATACAACCCATTCTGGGTGAAGAGGGAGAAAAGCCTTCAAAACGTGTCATATCCTCTAGTTACAAGTCCCCTAAACACCTTTCTTTCCCCACCACCTGGAAATGCCTTCCCATCCTTATCATTAGATATGAAGATCTGAATTAAATTTCCTTCATAGTGTGTCGTCCTCAGCAGGGAATGATAGTGATCCACTCTATCTGAAAATGCCTATGAGGACAATTACCTGTTAAGTAGAAAATAGGTTCCCAATGCCATTAGTACCTGTTCTTACAGTACTAGAACCACAACAAGTTCCCAAGTCCATTCTCTTCTTCCCATTTTTAACATCTAATACTGAGTGATCAACCTTCAGTGTTTTTGTTTGTCGGTTGATTGGTTTGTTTGTTTTATTGACCATTAAAACCACTGTTGTCCTGGGGGACAAGACAGTTCTAAAGTCCAAGAGTTAAGCTCATTAGGGATGTGGGTAAATTCAAAAGCCTCTTATTCCCAGGCCTTTACTTAAAAAACTTTTTTTGGCGAAAAATATCCTGGCTCAGTTCAAATAATGACCCTGTAAATAGAGAGGAGCTAACATGTCTTTAAAATCCATTAGGACTCTATAATCATCTTATGATCTCATTGTCTTCAAAATAATATCAGTGACAGGCTTCATTTAAAACCACCCACCCAGGCCTAAAAGTATCTTGGAACAGAGAGTCCACAAGCAGCAAGAACTGTGGTGGATTAGATTCCCTGCTTTCTGACAGGGTACAATGTTGGCAATGCTACTGGCCAAATGACTGAACTCATGATATCTTTTCCTTCAAGCTGCTACTGTAAACTGTGACCTTGATGTACTTCTTGATGCAACTTCTCCTGGAAGGATCTAATTTTTCTAATAACTGCATTTTGACCAGTATTAATGTGCCATTTGGTGTTGAATATTGTTCCTTTATTTGATGATAGAACTGCTACTGCCCCACTGAACCACTGAAATGTTAAACTGGAATGTAAGAGGCAAGAGAAAAAACAGTAAAAATCTACCCCATTCCTGTGGAATGAGGAAGTGGCAAAATATTCTCTGCACATGGGTGGTAGTAGACTAAAAAACTTCCCTTAGTTATCTCTCCATAATCTTGTCACCTGGTAAGCATTTTGCAAATGCAGATACTGGCCAGTTAGTACATTTTATTTGGCCCAGGTCACTGAAATCAGAAAATAAGTCCATATTACTGGACTGAGGATGACAGGCTTGGGGTACGATTAGTTATGTTGTTGATGTGCAGCAAGTGACAACTTGATGTAGGAACGTTAGCTGTTTGTGTTTAAGTTTTTTTCAACCCTAATTAGTTTGCTTAATTTTCCCTTACCTTGGAATAAAGCATAAAATATGAAGGAGAATTCCCCTGATAGATGTGTCTTAGAGTTATTGCTTTATAGTCATATCTGACTGCTGGAAGTGTTGAACCTGAGCTAGGGGTACGTAGCAGTGCAAAAATATAGGAGATGTGTCAGTATACAAAGGAAGTGGTTTTCATTGTTTTGCTGTGACTGACTGAAAATATTTGACAGCTGAGAGCCAAATCTGGGTTTGTTCTTAATGTTTTACAAGTTTACAATGATGAAATAAATAACATTTTCTAGTTGTAACTTCTCCTGTATATGTTCATTTGAACAACACAGCTTTGTAGTAGTAAAAGCAGCAGCAGCAAAAACAACACTGTAATTGAACTTAAGTCTATTTAATAATTTCTTTTTATGTCTTTAAGATCCTCAATTTCCCTGGAAAACTTTACCTGGCTAAATATTTACTTTCACAGACTCTTTTCTAATGAGCTATTTTCATCCTTTCTGACATCTTCTATGAAAATTATTAAATTCATTAATCAGGGTTTGAACACTTTTTTCAACACGTTTGCATTACTAATAGAGAGATAGATATATTTAGCTGATGTCTTATTACTTTTACAAATTATTGATCTATAAGCAGAGAATAGTTTAATTCACCCAGAAGGTCTTCCTAAGAAAGGCTGAGCAGTTTCAGAGCAGAACAGACTCAAATTACGACACCCCAGTATGGAATATAATGGGACCAAAAGACTATCAGGGTACAAGCAAGAATAAAAATGGTCAAGGGGAGAAAAGAGTCTTACATCATCTAATGTCAATTATTGCACTTCACACTGACTTTTAGCCAATTATTTTTATCTTCAGCTTGGCTTGCATGGATACTCATGGAATGGCACATGGCCTGGATCAAACAGAATTTTAAGGGTCACTATCCATCACAGTATGTTCATTTCTGTCTTTGAAACAGCCCACAAGGTGAAGTACATTAAGACATCACTAATGCTGTAGACTACCCTATAGCAAGACCTGTTAATTAACCTTGAATATTAGCTCAGGAACATGAAGACCTCACTCCAAGTTTTGCTCTGTAACAGGTAGGAAAATGACGGTACCTTACAGCAGTGTTATCTTCACCAGGATCCCAGGGCTCCTCCATATTATTTCACACATGAGGTATTTTTAAGTGTAGCCAAAACCCTGAAGGAAAAAATTCTCCACACGCTTAATACATCCATCTCAGTTCAAGCTCTTGTTCATGGCCTGTGGCATTGCTGGGACAGAAAGCTGAGGCTTCCTTCTCCAGCCTCCACTTCACCACAGCCCTCTGCAAGACTCTCATTCCTATGCCCCAGCAATGTGCATCTACAGCAAGGTAGGCAGGTATGCACCCTCTCCTTCCTATGTGGAGCTTATGGAAAAGCACACCTTTCTTTCCACCAGTGATCCAGAGCTCCCAGGGACGGCATTAAATTGCTGGCAATCAAACCCCACCTGCAGTGCATCAGTGTCTCATATCCCAGGTGCCCGGTGGGCCTGTCAGTTGCCCCAGTGTGAGAGCATGACAGAAGCTCAGCTCCCCACAGGTATCTCCAGCTCCTGAATGTACCCACTCCACAACATCACTGCCATGATGTGATTTATACTCCTTGCTGAAAGCAATATGGGATGATGCTTCCAGTAGCTCCCTCCTTGCTGACAATGCAGCCCTTTGTGTCCACTTACCTTTTAAAATAAGGCTCTGGGATATCAGTAAGGAGTCCTTCTCTATATATTTCTTCAGGTGCTGCTGCACCTTTGAGACTATCAAGGTTTTTTCCTAAAGCTTACTGGGAGATGCCCATCACAGTAGAAGACTCCACCACTTGTGAAAAGCAGGAATTGACTCCCTGCCAGAGTGAGAAAGGGGCCTTGATTACCAGTGGTGGGGGAGGAAGCAGTGTGAAACATAGTGTTGGACGTAGGAAAACAAGAAACAGTTAAAAGTTTTAGTCTTAAAAAGTATTGTCTGGGAACAGGTTTCCCAGAGAAGCTGTGGATGTCTCATCACTGGAAGCATTCAATCCATGGCCTGGGGCTTTGAACAACCTGATGTTCTGAAAGACGTCCCTGCCCATGGTAAGAGGGTTGGACTAGATGATCTATAAAGGTCCCTTCCAAGTCAAACCATTCTGTCTTGGCTGGTTATTCAGCTTAGTTTTATTAAATTAGTTCCAGTAGGCAGCTTTGTTTTTTTTCCCAAAACTATGTTTTGTTTTATCAGTACTAACAATCTAAGTAGTCTGAGATCCTGCCTGAGTCACAGTGTTCATGACATTGTTTGGCTCCCAGGACTTGGGCACCTCTGTGGTGCTGTGCAAGAGATTCTCACTTGCACCACGAAGTTGAATGTCCTGAAAAATTGTGGGGAAAGGTGTTTGGTCTGAGCGCTTCATTAAATGTTTCCATGTACTGCACTGGAATATATTTTTATTAATTTCTGTTTCCTGAAAGTATGCTATTAAAAACTATAAGTATTTGCATAATGGACCATTTGTTTTGATGATTCTAAATGACTTTTGAGAGCTACAAGACCAGCCATTACTGTTCTTGGGTTTTGTCCCATTTTAATGGCTGAATTTTTCCATGAAATTTCTTTATAATCGCTCTTTTTTTATTCAGCTTCTCCTACTTGAAGAGCAAAGCAAAACTAAGTTTCATTTTACTAAGGTTTGATTTGGTTTCATTTTTCTTTTTTTTTAAATATATTTTTATTTAAGTCACAAGAAATATTGGAGAGGAATTTTTTCTCAGAAAGTGTAGGCTCAGCCTAGAACATGAAAGATCTGTGACCTTGGACATGAGGCCTGGAAGAGACTTTGTTGTAATACAGATAACTCCTGTTTCTATTGCAAAGAGAAGCCAAGAAAAGAACACAGAATCAGACAGCTGATATTGAACAGGATACCTGGTGACAAATTCCATCACATAATTTTCCTAAGGCACCTCTTTGGCTTAAATGGAGCATCTTCTACCTTGAAACTGAAGTACAGTTCAGTAGAAGTTTTAAAATCAAAATTCCTAAACATTATCAATAACTTTGTTAGTATATTAATTGGGCCCTTAATATAATCTGAAGAAGAAAAGTCGTTTGAGATATTTTAGTAGCCTGTCACTCTACTCCAGCTCAAAACAGAACAGATATTTACCCAGAAATGAATGGTCTAAGACATTCTTAGTCTATCATTGTTCCCATAGTCATAATAATATCCCCTTTCATTAGTATGTGTCTAGCATTGCTTATGAGTTAATAATTTCCTAGCAATAATTCAAACCACATCCTTCATTATCCAGAGGTGTTCTGACAACAAACTACTCATTTTTCAAAGCAAACCAAGTCAGAAGTGCTATCAGCATTTTAAGGAACATATTCATCTACAGCTGAGTGAAGCAGCCATGTGGAAGGAAACTAGCCAAGTGAATTAAGATGTCCATGCTTTTGGAACTTGCTAGGAGGGTGGCGAGATACAGTAATTACTGTGGCAATATTATATTGTGCAAGAGATAGGAAAAGGAGGGAAGTGTTAGAGGTGGTGTTTATTTTTTGATCCTGTCATAAAAGTAATTGACTTTAATTATCATAATAAATGTTCTAGCTGCTTCAGATAATTACATTCAGTGCCTTCCATATAGTCTAAATTTATGAGGGTGTTTGGGTCAGCACATCAGCACAGCTTACAGCTATACATGAAAAGTGGATTCTGCTGAGAGTGCTCTCTTAGAAGTGTTTCTTTCTGAAAATATTCTCCCTTTAAAAGTAAAACATACCTTGAACTCATTGCAATTGCACCACAGGAAAAAAAGATGTTTCTGCTCTCTATATATCCTGTACAGGACTACGTGTGCTGCAGCTATAACTTAACTAGGCTCACAGTACTCAATGGATGAGAACTTATTGTATTTCTTTGTTGCTCAAAAAGTCGCAATGAACCTCAGCAAAGTTCTTCTTTTGCCTGCTTTCTGTGCATGTGGCCAGATGAAAAGGATTCAAGGGGGGCAGGCATGAGCAGGACATGCCATTCCTAAGCCCAGAAAGGCAAGATTTCATAAATGTTTCTTTAATTTTACTAGCTTGCATGTACAAAAGCTGAAGAGTTTTCACAGTTCTTTTAAAGCTGCATACAGTCTCATCACACAGATGATATTGTTAAAACTATGCCAAATGAGCTCAGCTCCACTGACTTCAGTGTCTCTTGTACAGTGCAGAGACCTCTGTGGACCCCACCTGGAAAACTCCACGTGTGCCCACCCCAGTTTGTTTTAAATTTGAATTTTGGGGATACTCAAGTTTCAAAATAAAGCTTTTGGTTTATTTTGTTTTGGGAAGGATAGACATGATTAATTTTTTCTGAAAGATGTGTGATAAAGGAACAATTTAAATGAGAGCTAAAACTTCATGTAGCATCTGCATTCATCAGTCAGCTGCAGAAAGGAACTAAGATGGAAATATACTTTTCAAAGAGTGGGGAAGATTATTCCCCCATTTTATAGGCTCCATTGGGAATATACTGTACTATGTAAGCATTTCTAGTAAACTTGGGTGATCCCTTTAGAGCATTAATATATGTCACCCATAGCATATCTCTCTGAGATAGTAGGAACAAGCTTGATCATATGTCAAATCAGATTTCCATTCCTTCTTTGTTACCAGGCAGGAATAGAAGCATTTAACCCCCCCCCCATGCTCACAGGTATTTCCCTTGTTTCCTACCTTACAAAGAACCGAGCTATATGCTTTTTCAGAAAATTTCACCTCCATTATTAATAACATCGCTGGGTTTGAGATTTGAGTTAAAGCACCATTCCTCAAGAGGCTCAGGTTTCATACTCATTCCATGGTCTGAATTACATTACTACCTAATACACAAAAATGGGAAGAACTTAACAAAGGAGACAGAAAGGGACAGAATCTAAGAGAAGAGAGGGGTTTCGCAGCCTTTTTAAAGTTTAACAGAAGTTTGTCTCAGGCTCTGTTCTCCTCGGGGAGATTTTTGCATAACATGCTTTAGGAGCTGCCTCATTATCTCATGTGGCAGGCAGTGGCAGCCATCTCCACCTGGCCATTTGAATGCATCTGAATCAAGGTGATACCTTTATAATGATGTCATGTGCTCAGTGGCCTAAGTAAATGTAAGAAAAACAGGAATTTTCCTGATGCCTCACTGACTGTATTTTTAAGATTACAATATCTCTTCCATTAAGATTGATACGGTCATTAGTATGATTAAGTCAGCTGGCCCTGGAGCTTTCCTCTGCAAAGCCACAGTTACTGATGTTGTTTTCATCCTTTGCTATGTCTTCTCAGAGACATCTATTTTGTGTCAAAGAGAAAGGTAATTTTTTTACCCCAGAGCAATTTGGCTTAACATCAAACTCTTCACAGTTTTGTTTCAAGACTCTGTATAGCATCGTAATAACCCAAGACAGAAAGAACAGATATATAATCTGGACCCAGCCCACAACTAGAGACAATGCATAATCATTTCAGACAACAGGCGTGTCTATAGTTCTTACCCAGATGGATTTTAATTGACCTTTTATTTAAAGAATCATCCCACAGTCCTCTGACATGCTGGAAACTGAGCAAGCAACTTCTTTCACTTTTTATCCCTATATTTCCATCATTTCTTAACAAAGATAAAAGAAGAAGTATAATATGCATTTTAGTATGTTAAGCTGATCCTTATTGAAAGAAGAACATCAGTATAGTTTCCCCTGAAATGAAGATTTTATTTATTATCTGAGGTACTCTATTTGCTGCACCCAAGCAAGATCCTTGCAAGATCCAGAAAGCAAGGAAGGCTGAGGACATAAGGCTGGGCTGTCACAGAAGCAGAGAGAAAAGTCTGTAGGGAACTGGCTGTTTAGGAACTCATTCTTTTATAAAGCATGTGTCCTAGAGGTGTGGAAAACCTCAGTCAACATTTTCGAAGGCGAATGTGTGTCAGGTACTTGTGTGACTGTCACATAGTTTGGGGCATACACTGGTAGGAACCCATTTGGGTCAGGATTTCTATTTAGCTCTTTTCTCAGGGAAATGAGTTTGGATTCATGAAATTGGTGAAGAGGTGTGAACCAATACAATTTGTATTACATGTGAATTTGTATTACATGTATATGTATATATATCCATATATACAGTGTATACGCAAATACAAATATGAATATAAATGCTTACATAAATATATGTATAAGTATGTTGCCTTTTTTTTCTAGCCAAATTGCTAATAAAAACATAGCATCTGTTAAAGGTCTAGAATCATGTCCTCAATTATTTTGGATGTCAAGTACATTTAATTAAACTCATGCTTAGAGCCAGAAATTCCCATAGACCAGAACAGAGAGGGAGGTAATGGGAGAAGCTGCAAAATTACTTGGCTTCTCCAAGAAGCCATTACTTGGCTTAAGAGACCTGAGAGATGATAGGATTTAATCAAGTCCTAATTGTCTTGAATTTGAGGGTTATAAAGGATGGTGAAGGCCTCTGTATAGATTGAAAAAGTGAAGTCAAATGTTTTATCTATCTATCATTAAGAGAGAAGAGACTAGAGTTGATTGCTAGGAATTATAGAAGTCCTGGCAGTCAATATTGCTTTCATTCCAAACTTATATTGATGTCTTGACTTCTGGAATGCTGGGGTCATTGCAATTGGGTTTTTTTGCTAAGCAAAAGCAAAATCATATAATGATCAGCATGTGGATGAAAAATTAAGTTAAAAATGGTAACAGTGAGGAGACAAAAAGGGAGAGAAAGTGTGGCAGATGGAATCAAGAAAGGTGATGGTGAAATAAAATAATGGAAAGATGGAATGCACCCCCAGCAAGCTAAATTTCCTCTGAAATGTCAGTATCTTTATGAGACTTCAGTGTACAAAAAAGAGTCTGAGTTCAGCCAGAGAGCTGTCAGCAAAGGTTTTTTCTTAAGACACAAGACTTTTTAAAGTTAGAGTAAAAATCAGATTGACATTCTGTTTGTCACTACATAAGAAATACCAGCAGTTTCTACGGCAGAATACGGGACAGGCAGGTACAACAAGGGTTTTTTTCCCATTGAGTTAGTTTCTGACCAAGAAAAGAAGGTTTTCTGGGCTGTCTTATCCCTTCTCAGTTTTGATAATTGCTCACTCTGATTACAAAATTTCTAAATCTAATACATAATAGCAAAACTATAATTCTTTATTTCCTTCCTTCACTTTTAAACAGAAAAAAAGCATTAAAGGTAAACTCCCTGAACTGCACACTGCACCTCCCTATAACTCCCCGGGAAGCAGAGGCCATGGAGAATCCTGCCCCTGCCACCACCTTGGAGATGTCCACTGGACCCCACTCCATGAGCAGCTGGGACTCTCAGTGTCTGCCTGCTTCTCCTTATTTTTTCCCCATACCTACAAGCTTGTACCCCTAGAATATATGCTAGTGATTTCCCCTAAAAGCAACCATTTCTAAGTGGTTTAAAAAAACATCTCTACCTAGTCTGATAATACAAACAAAGAAGCAGTTTTCAGACTGAATGTTGCCCTAAATCTATGGGTACTGCCACTTCATGGACAGGAATGAAGAGGGGTGGGTTTATCTCACCTCAATGTCCAGATTCTGAAAGATCTGTAAAGGTCTCCAGCTGTTTTTTGATGGCATACTTCACTTCTAAATTCTCCATGATGACAGTTTGCATGTATAGAGCCCCTAGCACCAACATTTCCTCTTGGTTGCTTAATACAAATCCTTTGAAAGCTGATCTGATAAAGTGGACTGTGATGGTGGCAAATGCCCAGATGCTGTGGGCTTTTTTAGCTCACAGACAGGATTTTCTCTCTTATGAGATGATAGAGGAGGATTTTATTCTTTTTTTCCTCTTTAGATGAATGTTGGTGGATTTTTAAAATGATGAGAAATGAATTTAAACACAAAGGGATGCAGTGAGGTTGAGTATCTCAGCCAGACTTTTCATCCTGTGAGTCCTAGAGCATCTGGAAATGCAAAAGTTTAAACACCAACCATGATAGACTATCAAAAAACATGGAGAAAATTCTCTTGTTAACCTGGACTGCTACTTCATATAGCTGCATCATGCAGAGGAAATAGAGTCTGTATTCCTGTACTGTTCTTGTGTAGGGTCTATCTATTATTTCTGTAATGAGTACCCTCTTTAAGCTAAACATTTGAGGTCATGAGTCCTCAGAAAGATGAGAGACAGCTAGAGACTTGTCACTTTCACAGCAGAGTTTCAAATCATGGACTGCACTTTGCATGTAGGGCACTGAAGTTCCCATAGAGGCCAAAAGACTTTCTTAGAATTTTTCTGAATTTTTGTGCTAGGTTTAGCAAGCAGAATACAGAGGGAGGTGCAGTATGGAAGGGAGAGAATTTTTCCTAAGTGTTAAATGACTGCCTTACCCATTTTCCTCTCCAGAACGCAGCCATTTGCCTTAATGCTTCTTTAAGATATGCTGTTACAGAACAGCAATAGAAGTCTCACTGAAGCCCAATAAATCTGTAACCCATTTGTTTGCACAGAGTGAACCCCCTGCCCTGACCAGCAGGACGGAGAGAGCAATACAATTCTGTCTGCACCAACATCACAAATGTGGAGCACTGAGATCTCCATCCCAGGGCTGACCTGTAACAGAGAGAAAAAGAAATTATAAGATGCATCAGCAGATGGTCACTTAGAAACTTTAAAATAATTTATGTTTACTTTTTCCCATTTCCTAGGTAATATTCCCTTTCACAAGTGGTCCTAGTTACTTTCCTTGTTAGGTTATATGTCTATGATTTAGCCAAAGTGACTTGACTTCATTCCATATTCAAACCATTCAAACCAAAGGCACCTCCAGCTCAGTATCCTGTCCCTGTCAGTGGCCAAAAGTGGAACCTGAAGGAAAGTTTATTGTGACTAAGTTTAGTTATTGTGACATAATACCTCACTTTCATGTTATCGTTAGTTGGGCAACAGCAAGCGAACTTCTGCACTTATTATAGTAAAGTTAAATTCTTAAAAGTATCAGCAACCTTCATGAAACTGCTGCATTTTATAAGTCCCTAGGGGTATGTTAGGGTATTTGCAGTCAGCTGATGGGTGGTAACTTGATGTGCTGTCATAAAATGAACCTCAGGACTGCAGTTAGGTATCACTTTAAATACTGATGCTCAAGACTGGAACTGGAATACAATATTATGGAATAAAAGTCTTCCCCCAATCTATTCACTTTTTATTACAGCAGCTGCAATAGCACAGCTGGGACCAGAATAGCAGCCAGATGAAGATGAAAAATGGTTTACTGGAAGAGTCCCATTACCTGCAGTTGTCAGGAAGTGGTAACTGCATTCATGGATCTTCTCCTACCACAGAAAGGCTTTCTTAATCTACCACTTGAAGGTGTGTTAAAATATCTGAAATTCTGGGGAGACTCTGAGTTCAGGATCTTTCAAATTCAAAATTTTGCTTTGGTGTGGGGCAGAGACACATAATTCATAAGTAATTTTCATTTCAGGACCCAATCATCACAAAACACTGAAATAATTAGATAGCCCGGCTTTGTTTCCTATCCTTAGTTTTGTGTATATTGCTAGTTAATGCATTGGTAGCTGCCTTTTTTTTTTTTTTTTCACAATGAAATCCTCACAGGTGGATAGAAACCCTCGTGCTCATGCCAAACATTCTCCTGCATGATAGACTTTGGACAGATTTCAGTCTGAATGAAAACTTGCAGGGAGCTGATTGTGCGTTTATGCCCCAACAGATTTCTAAAGCAGGGACTCTAATACAGACCTCCCTCTGCCTAGTGCCTTTCAGAATATGCCACAGTTTGTTGTAATATGTTTGCCAATACACATTCATCTAGAAATCTTGGCTTGCTGAAGCAACTTTTAACAATTCATAACAGTTAAATGGCCATGGGGTGAGTGAGAAAGATCAAGATGCCTTTAAACTACACGGATAGAGAGGAGAAATAATATTGCCAATCAGGGATGTCCTTTCTTGTTTTCAGGAATTGTCTGCTACAGTGTTTGTAGACATATTGGTCCAGATCCTGATTTTTCTTTGAACAGCAAAGGAAAAAATTGTGAGAAAGATCATAAGGTGGTGATGTGTACAGTTTATTTGGAAGTACTTATTCTGTTATTTCCTCCACTGTAGGTAGCAAGCTAATTTAGCCATCAAGTCTTTAATAGGCTTTAGGAAACTGGACACCAAAACACAGCTGAACATCAGGGGAGCTGGTTTTCTAAATGCCTTGCAGTTTGTCTGGGCCAGAGCCAGCAGAACGGCTGCTTTGGAATAAGCAAGAGCAGCACATTAGCTGAAGCAAAAGAGAACTCTATGTGGGCCATCCCAATGCTGAAATCCATAGTTTAAGGTCAGTTCAAATATCCCCTCTGCTGAATAAGGGCCTGCAATAAGATTCCTCTTGAATATTTGTGTGGTTTAACACCATAATGGACTACTTCAATTACTATATGTAAAACAGGCATTTCAATTTTATGTGGAAAACTCTGCTGATTCCAGTTCTCATGATTGTAGAATTTTCTAGACACTTAGTTTTGATTTAGAGACTTCTAGCCCTGAAAAAGCTGCTGTATTTCCCCAGTCGATTGATCTACCTGATAACCACCCTCACCACAAAAATCAGTAATTTAATCCTAGTCTAAACTTCTGTTATCTGGATCTACCAATTGGATCTCATTGTGTTTTACTGCAATAGATGATTCTGTTCTAGTTCTTATGGGTACCAGCACACCTCCTCCACACATGTGTGAAAGACTTTATGTCATATCACAGTTATGCTGCTCTTAAGGTTGAGGGCTTAGTTATAGATAGGTTGATGCTGTATGAGGTGAGTGACAACACAGTCCTGCTTTATGAATACCCCAACCAAAAACTTCTTTCATTTTGTCTAGCAAGGAAACAAAATCTCCTATACAGTCTACTCTGCAGTGTAGCTCTAGGATATTCAGATTAGAATCTACCTTTTCTAGTTAATGCAGAAATGTTCTGTTGGCTTTAGTTCTACCCAAAAATTTAGAGTGGAGAACGCACTTACTTCAAAATTTTATTTGGGTAAAAGGAAAAAAAAAGTCACTTGTCCAGGACTTTAAGTTGCTGGGCAATGGAGTAGTAGAGAAGTAGAAGTCCACAAGAATACCCACAAGTCCCAGAAACAGGGACACCTTCATTGCATTGATGCTGTATTCAGTCTCCTAAGTGGCATTTTACAAGTGCCAGTGCAGCAGATGAGTAGGATTTTTTTGTTTGTTGCATACAGCTATAAGTGCAATGGCTGTACTTGCTTTTACACCTAAGCTCTATCCTGAACAACTGCTCTGATAAAAAAACCATAAGACACAACTGCCAAGAAAGCTATTACTGTAATGTACTAAATGCACTTTTCTGAGTCAACTGAAGTTACAGAAATTCCCGTGTCTCTACCAACAAAAGGTCTGAAAGACATTTACATCTGGCAAATTAAACCAATGAGAAAGCTCGCTTGATTCAAGGAATCAAAGCTTCTGATAAATACATAATATGTAGTGTTCAGTTCTAGCAGATACTTGGGGTATTCCCCTCATTGTTCAGTCTTGACAGATATATGAGGTACTCTGCTTCAACTTTGCCAAAAAAATTAAAAATTAAAAAAGTTAGTATAGACTCCTCACAGGTTCTGAAATTACCTTTTATTCAAGAAAATGTTTTCCATGCTTGGCTCAAACACCTCCTAGCATTCACAGGAGCTTCACAGCTCTGGGCAGGCGACTACTATGCTGGTCTTTCCATGAATTTTCTGACTGAATGCAAGGTGATGTGAAAAGTCTTGCTGGAATTGCTACACAAAACTTCAGGCTTGGGAAGTTTTGAGTGATATTCTTAAACTCAAGTTGCTCTCAGTGAAAATATCCACTTTTATTCAAAATAAATTTGAACATATAAAACTACGGCATGGTGTTCAGGAAAGCAAATTTCAGAGCTGTTACAGGTTTCATATTTTCATATACCTAGCTTTATTCTGAGCTTGACATTAAGCTGGGCTTCCTCTGGCAGATGGATCCATGCACCTACAGAGCTCTGTAAAAGTGCTGCTACTCACTGGAATTTCACAGTTTTCTTCTACATTTAAAAGAAGATGCCAAAATTCAGATTCTTCCTTCAAGCCAAATTCCTGCCTGAGCTGGTGAATTGAATGTGTAAGTCTAGATCTTCACTTCATGATCTCATCGTCTAAATCTATTTCCTAATTTAAAACACGAACTTTACCATGTCACAATCTACACATTGGTAGGAAATGATGAGTGGTTTTGTAGTTAATTACCTGTCAACTCTTCTAAAAGGGAAATGGAGGATCCATGTTTAAAGTATATTAAATGATTTGGTCACCTCTGTTAATTGGGTCTCTCAACTGGAAAATCTTTCATCCTATGGTGCAAACTCCCTTTTAAACCAAACCACCTGTACCATTCATTTTGTTGACAAGAGGAAAGGGCTCATCTTTCATGATGACTTGCTGCTGTGGTAGCCATTTTCAGCACGACACTCCCATTTTTCTCGAGATGTTTCTCTTCTAACTTTAGCAGTGCAGCCAAGGCCCAAGACCATTTACCTTGTTGAGCTGCTTGACTTCTTGGTAGGAGAAAATCAGTAATCTAACAACCCTGGAATTTTTTGTCTCCGAATTTGCTGAGTCCTTGGTTACTAAATGGAGAGTTATGAAAAATATCTACCTACTGACAGCATGCAATTCACCATGCCCTGCAAGTCAGACACTTTCCAAGGGAAAAGGAGGGAGAGGCTGTGCAATCATAGCAGAGGAAACGCTGGAACACTGTGAAACACATAGTTATCAGAACTGATATAATTATTCTTATTAGAATACATTAGAATGTCAATCCCATGTAGGCAATAAAACCATTTTATTTTCCCATATCATGATAATGGAATATTATCAGGGAACTGAACTTCTGAGCATAAGATAAGAGACACATGCTTACATGACTCGAACTAATATACAAGTGTTATAAGCTGCTCCTGTTCATGGCTTTTCATAGCTCTTTTTTAAGTCACTAGAAAACAGAGAGAGTGAAGTACATTGGTGAGGATCACACATGAGTTTGCACCTTCTACCTGTCCTTTCTTTTAACTCCCAGTCTCTACCCTGTGACTAGGTTCATCCTCCCCTTTGCTTTTGGATCATCTTCTATACATTGTTTGAAATCATCCCCTAGGGTCACTCAGACCCTTTACCTACCTGTAGTTCAGTCTCTGATGTACTGCATTTGCTTTTCAATCCTGCAAGAGATTCAGGTTGAAATCTACTCAGGATGGTTCAGGCTGAGGCAGCAATTCAAGCTGTTCCCTCCCCACTTCGGGCTGTGGAACTGTAGGAACTTTCTGACCTGAAGCATGTCAGGATTGTTAGTCCAGGGTAGGTTCAGAGCACTGAAGTCAACCTGGTCTCTGTATTGCTCTGTTAAGGACAGAATATTTAACTGTCAAAACAGATACTTAATTAGATAAGTAAATGAAATGTGCATTGCAAATGGGGGATGTGCATTGCAAAATGAGTTGTCAAGACTTTTAGAAAGACAAATATGACTGGGGGAAATAAAGAAAAAAGAGGGCTCCGTTTGAAGGGCCATGACAGATCTCTGCAAAGGATGGGGAAAGTGTCTAGTGTCTCATGCAGCAGACTGACCTTCTTACTGTTTCACTTCTTCCCTAAATTCCTTCCATCACAGAACCAAATAGAATCATTAAGGTTGGAAAAAACATCTAAAATCATCAAATGCAACTGTTAATGTAGCACCACCCTGTAGCACTAAACCAAGTGCCACGTCCACATGCCTTTTGAACACTCCCAGGGACAGTGATTCCACTATTTCCTGGGCAGCCTGCTCTGAAGCCTAAGCACCCTTTTAGTGAAGAAATTTTTCCTAATACCCTAATCTAAATCTCCCCTGGTGCAACTTGAGGCTGTTTCCTCTGGTTCTATCACTTCTTACCTGAGAGAAGAGACTGACTTCCACCTCACTACAACCTCCTTTCAGGTAGTTGTAGAGAGCAGTAAGGTCTTCTCTGATCCTCCTTTTCTCCAGGCTAAACAATCCAAGTTCCCTCAGCTGCTCCTCGTGAGTCTTGTGCACCAGGCCCTCACATGGACATGTTCAGTGCACGCATGCACGTGTCTGTCTGACCTGGATAAGACATCTCTGGAACATGAAAAATGGCTGCAAAGATATTCTATTCCAGCCTTTCCTCTGCAGCTGCGGGTGATCAGCATTCAGGGGAGCCATGTCTGTTTCTGCCAGACCTGACCTGTTTAATTTACGCAGCTATGAAGATCTAATGAGACATTTCGGAAAGTCACTAATACCATGGGGTATTCCTGTTGTCAGAAGGCATTTTGATTTGCTAACATGATATTGGAGCGCAGATTACAGTCCTGTGCACCCCATTAACATCTGAATGGGATAGAGAGCTAGGTTCAGGTTGTCACCAGGGGCTTCCTGTCCTGGCCCTGACTTTGCTGTCCTGGTTAATCGTTACAGACAGGCTTGAAACCCAAGAGCATGTTTGCAGTTCTCTAATAACTTACTTTGAGTTTGAAACTGTTTAAAAAGAAATCCAAGTTTAAAACAAACAAACACACAAACAAACAAAACAACCGCAGGACTGCATAAAAGTTGAGTTTCAGTACTTAGACTCTGATGTTTTCTCCTTTCCATCAAGGACTTTCCATCTATTTTCTTCTGCTTTTTGCATTCACAGCTAATCTCCAACACACATCCCATCCCATTTTGCCTCCCATTATGGCAGCTCCCATGGATAACACAAGCATCCCAACCTTTTTTTTTTCTTTAGCCTAACTCAGATTTTCATCCTCTTGTGAGCAAACAACCTTGAAAGTAACTGTGAAAGCTAGAAAGGAGAATGAAAAATTACTTCAGTAATGCATGTGTTGGGAGAGCAGTGGCAGTTCAGGATTAGATTCAGCTAAGTTCAGTCTGATTCTATCTTTTTTCCTCTACAAGCTGCCCCTTGGGAAGCAGTCTCATTACATCAGACACCCAGAAATTTGGCACATGAAACTCAATTATCAGGCCACATAATATATAATACTCGAAAATAGCCATGAATGTAAATGTAACATATTTGTTAGCATACAGTTGTGTGATGGCTGCTACACTGTCATGGGGGGGGATGTCATGACAGACAAGCCAAACACTAGGTGCCAAAGATCTCATGGCAGAGGGCTTCAGAGACAGCTATATTTGGGGAAGGTGCCCTCTAACAATGTATTCAGCCTATCAACATATTTTTTTTCAAGGAACCTTCCAAAAGGGTTTGGAAGCTGGCAGTTGGAATCCCAGAGGAAAGATTAGCGTCAGAGCTCTGCCAAGGTTTGGTGGGAGAAAGAAAGACAAGAGGGCCCATTCAAGGAAGTGGTTCTCAGGACAGGTCTGATGTGTGGACGAAGGGCCTGATCTGAACAAAGCACTACTGATGAAACTTCCCTTCCTGAAGTGCAAAGTGCTGCCTTCATAGTGCACTTCGTGGTCTCACTTTCTTCTCTTGAGACTTGCTGGGAACAAGGCAGTCTTCAGATCTGACATCAAGAAAGACAGAGATATGTTAGGATGGCTTCATTACAGCTTGTCAGCATATTGAGATGGAGCTCACGCTCTCTTTCTAGTTACTGATGTCTTTGTCACACAATAAACTTTGCAACTCATGTATGTGTGTTACCAACACATATAAGTGTATGATGTGTGATATAAAAGACAGAAAACTGTTGAATTTTGGTTTTTCTTCTTTTATTTTCTTTTTTTTCTTTTATTCTAGTATAGAGTAGTGTTAGAAGAGAGCGAGTGACATCCATAAGATGAAAATTCTGAATATAATTTTTTTATTTCAGTTGGAATTTATTTGCGTTCCTTCCTCACTCTTCACCAAATTTGAACAGCCAAAGTAGTACAGCATATAGTAGATTAGTTTTTGAAAACAAATCTTTACATATATACATCATTTATATATATACATAATTTTCAACAAAACAAAAATATGTTTCTCCTTTTGGATTGATCTGTTCAGTTTCAGAACATGCTCTGACACAGAACAGTCATTCTCGTGTCTGAATGATTGAATGTCAGAAAGCAACAAACTAATAAAAAAATAAAAACATTATGGTCATTACCTCTCTAAAGAGCATGACCTCTACCATTCTTCTAAGCAAGGTAAGACCTGTGGAGGACCACAGAATTTAGCTTAAGTCTGTTCTTCTGCCACAGACACACATGCAGAATACACATTGGTATTTCTTTTATCCTGCTGGGTGTTTTCTATGTTCTACTATGCCAAGACATTTCCTTGACCAGTGTCTGATGAGATGATTTAAATGGGTGAGAAGTTATCACCAACTTTCTTTTCTTCGTA
This sequence comes from Pseudotriccus pelzelni, assembly GCA_035584735.1. NCBI lineage: Eukaryota > Metazoa > Chordata > Aves > Passeriformes > Tyrannidae > Pseudotriccus > Pseudotriccus pelzelni. The sequence goes on along the minus strand of JAWMRA010000162.1, from coordinate 25,249,534 downwards.
GTTATGCTTACTGTCACACTGTTGGCTCACTCAAAGAGAGAGCAATCTGGAAGTTGAGATTTAAGGAGATGCATTGGGCAGTTTCTGGTTTAATTAAGCCATTAAGAATTTTTGTAGGTGTTTAAGCACCAGGAATTTGAATGCATAATTCAGAATGCACAATTCAGAATGCACAGTGGTTTGCTTTGCATTTCCCTTGTTCTGAGGTGAAACAGATTGGGAAAGGGGAAACAGCTGTGAGAACATCCTGTAGAGTCAAACTGAGCCAGTCCCTAATTTACATTGTGGCCTCAGAGATGAATTAATTAGACTTTTCCATCTTGAAATTGGCAATAATCTCCTGGACCCGTGCTGGGCATACACACCATGTTTGGAGTGGAACTGGCACTGTAGAGCAGGTATTGATTTGATGGCTCAAGGAGATTACCTATAGATCTATTAACTGCTCTGTTGGGAAATGCTGAAGTGACCTTTGTGCCTTTGGGACTGCAGTGTATCATCTGCACTGGTAAAGCAAGGGATGAAGTTGTAGCTTTCTCCATCCTCCAAGTACAGGTCACAGTAGATAATGTGCAAAACTGAGTGGGAGGCGGAAACTACATCCTTTTACCCTGCTAAGGACAAACCAGGACAGATCTGTGTATGTGTGGACATGCATGTGTGTGTGTGTATGTAGAGAAAAACGCCTGGTATTTAAGTGGGTGTAAAAGCCAACTATGTCTTCTTTCCTACCAAAATATAAGAGCACACAGTTACACTTCTTTTGGTATAAAAATTTTCCATTCTCATGATAATCAAAACTTCGTTTCTGACAATGTGAAGAGGTGAAAAGCAGTTAAAAGTCTGGCTTTCCTTTTACAGTCTTTGTGCATTGCTTAGAAGCAATAGGAAGTTTGCTTAATAGAACCCTTTTTCCTCACATGAAGTCTTTAATCTGGAAGGGTAACAACAAAGATAAAGCAAAAAGCACTCACTTCATCAATAGTAAGGGGTGAAAAAGTGATATCTTCCCCTTAGAAGTTAACAGTTACTCATTATGAAATTTAAAAATTCCCTCCACATTTTTTTTTCTCCACTGTTTCCTAGGCAAGTTCAAAATTTAAACGGCATCTGCTGAAATATCATCTAACTTCTATTTTTGGTAAAATACAAGGAAACTGGATGTAATTCTATTATGAAGGAAGACTGCAACTGATACACTGGTGACACCTTAATCATGACTGACTTCCAGTAAGAACAGGCATATGTTATCTTCTGATTTTATTTTTTCCTTTTCCTTCTGATTTCCCCTTGAAGTTCCAGCCAAATTACAAAACCAATGCTTCAGGTTTGAACAAGAAAAAAAAAATCACCGAATGACAGTATTTGTTTATTTTCAATTACTTTAGACTTCTGAGTTTGAAATCGGCAGAAGCACTTGGGTTTCCAGTCCCCTTCCCATTACTAGAATCAGACAAACTTGCAGTGAAAATGCAGACTGGGCAACAATTGATTTCTGCTAATGGTCACCATAGTAATGAACAGTGTCTAATTTTATTCTACCTATTCATGTCGAATTGAATCACCATTCCTTCTAATACCCTTGGGAAAAGGTGCATCTTCATGTCCCTCTTCGGAGAACAAATGCAGGCTCTGGCAAAACTGCTGCCATGGCACATGAATGATGCATCCATGCGCCATCTCTGCAGACTTAGGGATTTCTCCTACATATGCATAATTCTTTCCAAGTTTCTCCTTATTTTTAAACACATGGCATAAAACTACTCAGCTTTATTCCTAATTGTTCATTCCCTGGCAACTGCTGGGTATTCATCAGCAGTTTTAATGCAGAAGATTAGCTAAAACCAATGAGCTCAACGATGGATAACAGAAGCAACTGGTTGTTCTGGTAAGTCCATCCAAGTAGCTTTATTAGCAACTGTTGAGACTGCCTACTCCAATTTTTCTATAACAAAAGACCTTTTAAACAGAGCCAGGTGGGTGGGTGGTGTTGTGGCAGGGGAAGAAGGGACTTGAATATCAGGAGCACTGAGTGCTGGCTGCTGGACTTTCAAGACCTTTATGAGTGTCAGCTACCACTGTGGGAGGACTATGTTGCCAGTTGCAACTATCTCATGGGATTATCTAGGCATTTGGGGGATCACTGAGCTTTTCAAGCATGATATTATTGCTTGTCAGAGAGCAGCCAGCAAAGCAACTTGAAATGAAAAGAATACTTCCTCCTGAAACTTTTCAGAAGTTGTGAATATTTATTACAATCAGTAGTCACAGAAGCAGACCTCTCTTCTTTGAAAACTGCTTTGAGACACCTGAAACTTGTAAAAAGGTGGATGGGTGATCCTTTTGGTTAAACTGATTACTATTTGAGCTCTAAGCACAGTTCTGCAAAGCTTTTGAGTCTTTGGACTAATCTGGATAGTATACAATAATTTCCATCAAAATCCAGCACTTAGTATAGTTGTTAAGAACCGAGTGTTCTCCTGTTATAAGGCAAGGTGAGCATTCAGTAGGTCTGGCCTCAGTTTTGCACATATTTATTGCACCTGCAAATATTCTTATCCCTTTTTCTCCATATTCAGACGGTAAGCTTTCTGGGAAAGAGACTGACTCTTTTTTGTTATGTTTGTCAACAAAACTTCTCTGAGTTTTAGTTTGGATTTATGGATAGTGATACAATGCAAATGGCTTTAAGAGTTGTTCTGTATTTCTTCTAATCCCATCCAGTTAAAAGACAGTGTTCTTGGATGAAGGCTTGGCCATCTGCATCACTAGATTAGGCTGCTGCTGAACACCTGCCTGGGAACATAAGAGGCTGCCCACTCGGAAACTTTCCTTTATGCTGCCCATGACAGCCTTTCTCATTCACCCTGCAAGTAAATGTGTATTGCATTGATAGTGCCAGGATTTCACCCCTGCTGCTTAGCCCACTAAGCCAGATATGCATGGAAGTACTAGTTATGCATTAAGATAATATCTGTTTTCTTTAACAGGAAAATTATCCCATTGATGAAGTCTGAGTGTGAAATACCACCTGTTAAACAGAATGGATTAGGCCTGGAAGGCCATTCATTATCATCAAGGCTGCCAGTGTTTGTTTATGCATAAAGAAACTCTAGCCTTTGTGGCTTTTATGTTTCTATACCCATTAAATTTTATTTCTTTAATAATCCAGTTACAGCTGTTCCAAACAGCTCTCCCTCGTGGGTGCTCTGAGGTTGTTTGTCTGTATTCCCACTTACTGTACATAAATACTTGCTCTAAATGATCTATCATGAAAATGTGATTCATATTTTGAGCTACATGAATTGATAGGTTTCCTTATATGCAAATATGGCAGGTTAATGAGGCAGGGTTTTAAGGGACAGGAGTGTTAGAATCTTTGATAGGATAAAGTGGCCAACAGAATGATTCAGACTACTGTGGTTAGCTCACAGTATTTGAAAACAAGAAACAAAACAAAGCAGAATAAAAATCCAACCCTCTCAAATAAAAAGTGTTACTAAGGAAGGGCATACACTCTGCGATATTATACACTTGGTTTATTACACACTTGCTTGGTTAAATTCAAGGTTTTACAGAACCAGACTAATATTAAAGACTAGTAAGAGAATGTAGTAATTTATTTTTTTTTTGCTAACACTTGCACTCATGTTGAAAAGGATCTTAGTGTGATTCTTTATTATGAATAAAGCTCAAATATACTAGTGTAAAGTTCAAGCCTATTTTTTTTTTCTGGTTCTCCTTTAGGTAAATCTCAGCATCTTGTTTTGAATACATTATAATTAGGGGATTTTATTAAAGACCACATAATAGTGTTTAGATGTTCATTTGATCAACTAACATTTCTCTGTTTTGAGGAACAGATTTTTTCTCAAGAAAGAACTTTCTCCAATAAATAATAAAACTCACATCCTAATTGGCTTCCTGTTGCCATTTTGTTGCTATACCAATCATCTATTTGCCTTCAGCGTTGTTCAGTGTCCAGAGAGAATTTTGGCACAAACTTGATCCAAGGTCGGCAGGAGGTACACCTAGGTCAATATTATGGATCATCCATCACCACGTGGATTCTAATTTTCAGCTATACCAAATGTGTCTAAAGCCATTCAGATTGTGATTTCTCTGGAAAGTGAATATTTTAAAATAATTGAGCCAGTTTCCTGCCCCGATGTTCAACAAGGCTTCCAGAAGCATAAAGCTGACCAGCAGATTTCAGGCTAAGAGGCTAGGGGCGAATCTACTACTAGAGCATATCTTAAGATCATGTAGAAGCCTGTAAAATTTCCAGTAAAGAGAATACAGAAAATATTCTTTTCTTTGACTTGGACGGGCTTCTGCAATATACTGAGGCCCATTTGCAATAATAGGAATGGACAGAGCTTGCCAAAATCTTGTAGCCTAATTAGGCTGAAATTCAAATGAGAGAGGTCCAGCTGCTAAAAGGAAAACTGCAAACATGAAGAGCTAGAAACAATCACAGGTAAGTTAGAGATGCCTGTATGCGTTGCTGAAAGCAAATCTGGCTGGCTGGCAAACCTTAAAGAGAATTGCTCAGTGATTTTTCATCCTGCTGAGCGATTTTACCCCAGGCTGTAATGCTTCCAAAATCTGCAGCAACAGATACAGAGGTTAGTGGCAAGTGCTTCTGATACGCTTGATGGGACAGAAAGTTTGGAGTTTACCCCAGACTTTTATTCTCTTTTGGTCAACTTAATTTCATTTTTTCATGTTTCCAAGTTTTCTTTCCACCCTCCAGCCTTCATCCTTGTCCTGAAAATAGATGGAGTGTTTATGCTCTAACACCCTCAAAGTGATTCAGAGCTACAGGGAAAAGTTTTCCCATCAGCCATGCTTATTGTCTGTCTAGTGTGTTCTATCCTGCTTCTCCAAATTTAATGTCTGTTCCTATGTACTTGTTTGTGTGAGTAAATATGCATGTAAACATATAAGCTTCACATAATAAATATCATCAATTGTACCTATTTTTTTTAATTTTTACTACTAAATATTCACAATATTTTAGTATACTTGAACATTTTCCACTTTCCTAACCTGAGAAAGGAGTGTATAAATATCAAGTTTACCTTTCATTGGGCCATTAGTTACATTACATATCTGCACATCTTGGTTCTTATTACTCTTTTTCTAATCCTGGCATACTCTCATATGGAGATTATTTATATCAACATTTACTTTAATCATCCACCCTTGGAGGAGCTAATATTGCCAACATTAGCTTTCAACAATCATCCTGTTGCTCCCTAAAACACAAATATCTCAAAAAACAGTAGGTTTAGGTAAGTTTTACATTTCTTCTTCATCTGCCTTTCAGTGGTCAAAAGGCGTTGTATTAAGAGAGGAATAATGGCAGAAAGCTCTAACCTGGCAGTGTTGCTGTTCTGGTTATGAGAAAGTTTGTCAGAGATTTTGAGCAGACTCTATTGTACCACCATTAGAGAAGTGATTTACAAGGCACAAAGATCTTGGAAGTAAGAGTAACCTCTGTCAGAATCATATAGGAAGAAAGCATTGAGCTTAGGAAGACTGTGAGAAAGTTTGCTAAGACCATAAAGCAGATAAATCTTTGGCAAAGTCTTGTGTATGACCATTAATCTTGAAGTTTTATTAAATGGCTGATGGAAACCTTTCACTGTGTTAAATAGAAATAAATAATGAATGGATCTGATTTTCAGTGTGACATCAAGACATCTTGTAGCCTAGTCCTGCAGAAGTGCAGCACAGATTTCCTCTTTCTGTACAGAATTTCCTGCTAGAGAATTGTGGTGGTGTTTGGTTTTCTTTTCTTTTTTGTCCTGCAGTTACTCATCAAAAGTACTATTAAAACCTGGCAAGTTGTTACGAACTCAGGTTGATTAGCATCTTAGGAATTATGCACTCAGGCACTGTGGTTTAGGCAATTGTGTTGGATCAGCTGATTCTTACCATTTTCACTCTTTTCAACCAGAGAAATGCAAACATAAAGAAACTGTGATCCATCTTCTATCTGTGCGCTGCAGCTGAAAAGAACTTACTGATAACTGGTAACAGAACCAACTTCCACGATTTCACTTATTGCTAGAATTTGATTAAAACCAGAAGAGTTACCCCTTGGCTTTCATTGTGGGCATCAGAAGCAAATTTTAATTTTTCCATATAAACACTGGCACCCTGCACAATTGCAATTATCATATCTTAGCTTGACTTCTCAGTTCTAGGCACAGCTTAACAGCAGTCAAATTGGCCTTTGAGGAGCATCCTTGCATCCTTCTAGTGTATTGCTGGCCACCACCTGGCTTAAAGCTCTCTTTTCTGCCTTACAATTTTACTGGCTGTCAGTGGCTACCCTTTCCTCATGGTACCTGGTAATAAAATATTGTCCATGAAGTTGTTTCTGTTGGGTATTTTTTGTTTGTTTGTTTGTTTGTTTTAAAGTTGACTATGAAATTGCTTTTTTCCCAGCTATATGTGAAATACATAATGTTCTTTTCTATTTCAACGTACACTTTTGCAAACTTATTCCAGTGCTCAGTGGGCACCTTTTTTTTTTTTTCTTTCTGAAGGCAAAAGTTTGATTGTCCTTGCAGTTTGAAATGATAGAGTTCTCTGTCTAGAGTATCTCACACAGCATTTTTCTGGGGCTGGTGATTTCTCACCGTGCTCAGTTGAATTCTTGCCTGCCTGGATAAGGAATTTTGTTTTATTAGATTAATCTGAGACAGCATGAAACAACACTGCTCTCACTAAACCACTTAGAATTTCTTCAAAATTTGGTTTTTGCATTGCTTGAAACTATTGGCAGGACACATTCGTGACCCAGATTCAGAACAATCCTGATTTTTGGAGAAAGCTTGGTTTGGGATTCAAACTGTTTACTTGCTGTGTAAAGCAGTTTACTTAATTTCCAAATTGACTAAGAAACATGTCTTTTAGTAAAGAAAACCTTTTGGTGAGCCAAGAGTAAAAAAGCTGCCCAGCAAGCGCAAAAGAACAGAAAGGATGCAGAACATCCAGTGAGAGGCTGAAAAAGTTTCCCATTTTGAAAAACAAAATACTGAATGCTGGTGGTCATGAGCATATGCCTGGATTAGCTCTTTAAGCTTTTTAGTGGGACAATATCTACCCACTTGTACCTCCAGTTTTACTCATGAGAGTTTCTCAGGAATGAGAAACACTTTTTTCTGTCACCTCTTCATGCTATAAAGTCATGAATGAATCAGCGTTTTCACCACAAAGTGTAACCCTACCGCTACTCTATTCACCATGCAGACGAAACACAGTGCTTTAAAGAGAAAATTTCCCCAGAAATAAAATAATAAGTTTTTTTTTTTTTTTTTGTTTAAAAAGTTTCTCTGGCAACCGTGTATATATGACACTTGTTCCAGTGATGTGGCACAGCATGGGTTTTTTGTAAAAGCTGATAGTCATAAAGCAGGGAGGTGGGTCACCATCCTATTTCACTTTCTGGTGTGAAGCTGATTGTGAAGGTAGAAAAATCAATATACAATAAAGGTGGTGCATGTTGAAACTAAATTGAAATGATTGATTTTTTTTTTCCAGGATCTTTAGATTCTCCCCCAAAATCTTTGTTTCTGGTTGTGGAGAAATATTTACTCTTCACTTTAGGTTCATGGTATAGTTAATTTATTTTGTGGGGAGTAAGGCATTACTTGTGCAGGAAACAAATGCTGGAAATCACTGTACTCGAGAAGCATTCCCAGAAGCCCCTGTAAACACAGAGTACTTAAGGGGATGGATATCTTCTTAATCCATGAACATCTTTTGCTGTTGTAAATCCCCATTCCACCCCTTGAAAAGTAAATAATGCAGTGCATTACTGCAGTGCCATTTGCTGTCAGAAGACTTTATGTATCCTTCTGGCTTGAGGCAGACTTGGCCTGAGGCTTATTATGAGCTTAATTTCAGCATGAGAAAAGAACTGTATTCATATCATGGCACCTTGCCTTGCTCAGATACTTCTCACATGCTACATATACATGTACCATGTGTAAGTTTATGAATAAATCGTGTTCTGTGTTGACACACTGGGTTAGACTGAAGGAAAATCACAGATAGTGCCACAGGATAATTCAAAGAAGAGTTTTGCTGATCTATGGGAGACTAACATCTGACCTCTCCCCATGTTTCTGGAAACTAATGACTGGCAGCTGAAATTTTGCTGTTTGTATCAAGTAGTCAAGTCCCTTCTGCTGTTTTGCATTTAGCCTATGTTTATGTATCAGCTGTGGTGAATAAATGATTTAAACTTCCTACATGTTGTTACTTAAAGGAAATGGGTCCTTCAGGGAACCTGATTAGCGATAGTAGAAATAGACTATCGATAACAACTCTGCATAGATTTTTACCCCCAAAGAAAAGATGGTTCTTCAAGGGCAGCAGAGCGAACCATGGCTGGCGATGAAAAATCCCTCAGCAAATATCTGCCATACTTGGTTCAGTCTTGTGTTCAGTGACCTTTGCTATGAGGCTCTTATAAATTCCCCCCGTTCATGCTTCACTTTCTAATTAATTTCACCATCTGGAAGGCTTTCCTTCTATTCATTACATGTAGTCCTTTCTTAATCCTTTCCCATTACTGATAATCACATTTCTGAGGATAACCACCACCTCAATTTTTTGAGAACCTTCAGAGGGTGGTCACCAAGGAAAGCAATGGGTAAACTCAGGAACAGAAGTGCTCACATTTCTCAGTCTGTGCTCATAATGATTTCTCTTATGTTTTTTCCCACTGGATTTCATAAACTCTTTTTCATTTCTTTTTAATTTACTTAGTTTCTCATTCTGCCTCTTTTTAGACAATTCCGGTCTGAAAAGATCTTTCTCATTGACCTCACAGTGATTGTTTTCTTAATTTAATATCCTACAATCTGCCTTAACTCTGACCTCTACCTTCACTAAGAAAGTTGTAACATTTTTACAGTTAAATCTCTGTGCCTAATTTCTCATGTGTAGGTCACAGTGCTATTATAACCTAAAATTCAAATAACCACCATTTCACTAGTCTCTAATGCCTCTATTTAAATCTATACATGACCTTTGTATCTTACTAATCTAAGATTTATGCTTGACAAAATTACCAATGCATTATCTATTGAGTATTTACCCTATAGCAATAGACATCAAAGTCTGAAATGTCAAATTTTGAAACACTCATTTAACATTTTTAGAGCTTTTTGCCACCCCAAAATAGCCTTTTTCTGTAGACTGAAAACTTTCAAAGAACTCTTTTTTTCTTAATGCTTTCTCTGTGTATTCTCTATCCCTTTTCCTCTGCTTTCAATAGCAAGAGGAAAGATCACAGAAGAAGTGGAAGAATCATGTGAGAAAAATGCATACTATATCTCTCTTGCTTCTCCTTATCTTCATAAAAATAGTAAAAATTATACTTTCACAGGGAAATAATCAAGAGAATATCTGAATGAATTAATGACTACTATATTTCCCAGTTTCCATGTTGGAACATCTTTTGAAATGGCAAGGACTATTTGTGAAAAAGGTTACTGTTTTTCAATCTGCCCTATTCCTAGTGCTTTGAGGAAACATAAATGCTTATGGAACAGAATATGGAGGCAACTAGAGTTACAAAGTTGTAACATCACACTTTTCTGACCACAGCAAAGACAAATATTTAAATCTTATGATATTTTCTTTTTTCTTTTTTTAATGTGTTTCTTTAAGAACAAACAAGATATCTTCATCTGTTTGATCACAGAATGAATCGAAGTGAGATCAGAGGGAAAATATCACATCAGCAATGCTCTATTTCAGTGGTCTTTTTCTGTTCAGCTCTGATGAACGTCAGTGTTTGCAGCACAGGGCGGGTTCACCCCATGTTCTGCTCCAGACCTGAAAAATCTCACCATTCATGTACAGCTAACAAGACTGTCAAGGCCAGTGTGAGAGCAGGTCTTCTGGATCAAAAAAGTCAAACGTTTTCCATTTCTGAACCAGGAAAATATTATGTGTACAAAAATCTGTAGGATGAATATCCTGTTAAAAATACCTTTGAGTGCCCAGAGACTCAAACCATTACGAGGAAAATGGTGTCTGCTGTTACCTGTTTGACCTAATGACAACTTTAAACATACACTGGAGTTACCCTTACTTTCCTCTGCTGGGTGCTGGCAAACAGTGCCTTCCTTTCCTTAGAACACCAGTGTAGGAAACAAAAGCTCTGAGCTGCCTGCTGGCTGTGTCACTACAGGGGAAAGGTAAAACTGTCCACTTGCCCCCATGGTTCAAAACCTGTTTCTTTGTATTCAAAACATACGTTTACCCTACTGCAGCTTTCTAAATGATCAGAGAATGTCAGTAGATGGGGGATCTTTTTTGGTCCTGTCACAGATGTAGATGACAGTGTACTGCTTCAGAGGCTTCTCACATGTATGGAGTGACACTCATTGGGGTGCTCTGGCAATGCAGCTGAGTCGCCTTGTGCAAACAGGAACATGTTTCCTTGGACAGTTCCTAATTGTTCTTAGAGTGTGTGCATTTCACTTTGTGAACAGCAAACGTCTTTAGAACTGCCAGTTCACAGCTTAGCAATCATCTTCTCAAGCTGGACTATTCTGCAATGGGGCCAGTTCCTGATTCTGCCCCCTGTATGATCAGTATCAAACTTACAGAGTCACTTGGTTCTTGTTACTCAGAACTGCAGATCAGATTAGGGATGCTAATATCTGGCGGCTCCTAGGGAAGGCTGTGATCTGCAGATAATTATCATTTGTAAAGCACTTTCCAATCTCCAGGAGAAAAGGCCTTGGTGCTCTCCAGCAGAGAGCTATTGGCCCACGCTGGGACACAGCTGGCATGATGCCCTGCTCCAACGAGATTTCCTCATGGTTATTTTAAGATAATTAGCTGTTCTGGTACCTAGTGAGCTTCCTAATTCTTATCTAACATAACCAATTTGCAAATTCACAAATTTGTGTGCATACATATCTCTGATAGAAACAGGTCCAGAGGTCAGGCAGGAGCCGCAGTCACTGTGAACACGCAGCTACAGCTGTAAGCAGTACCTGGGAAATAACAAAATCCTCCTAAAAAACATGTCACTGTTCTGCCTAGGGGTGGGGAAGGTATAACCATGACCCAGACAAGGGATGGGTAAGCTGCTACTCAATAACTTTTTTTCTAAAACATGATTTTGGTTATACAAATATCTGTGAAGGCAGTAAAAAAGTGCCCAGCTCTGGCTGGAGAAGGCAGTCACTCCTTCCTGCGTGGCCACTCAGCACTGTGGAGTGTGAGGTACAATTCAGCTGAAATTTAGAAGCAACTGTTGTACCACAGTTTGTTTAAAGCTGTTTTTCTCCAGGAAGTCATTATTTTAAATAAATCTTGTCCATTAAAGAGACACATTTAAGTAGTTACATAATACAACATAGCGTTTGTTAAACTAGAAAAACATAGAGTATTCAAAAGCCTAATCTGGATAGAAAAATAAATATGTGATTTTAAATAGAACATTTATGTATATGAAAAATATGTATATTTCTCTAATCCAAGATTTAGCATCTTAGAAATTTATTTTTCACTGTTGGGCACTGTTAAAAAAAGCAAACAAATCATACAAAACCCCTTGCCTCTTTCAGTATCTCAGACTGAGCTCCTCAAAATAGATGGCTATCTGTTAATAAGGATATATTTTCTTTCAAAATACATGGTCTGCTTTTTATATTTTATTTTTTTTTTAATTTGCATTTTCGGAATCAACTGTCCTGTACATGAAGACATGAATTTGAAAGTAATGTTACCAAAGTTCAGAGACAATGAATAAACCAAACCCAATCTGAAAATAAAGACTGGAAATTTATGGGACTTGGGAAAAAGAGAAACATTTAAATATTAACATTACACATAAAAGAAACACTTGAAACCCCCTAATTTAATGTACTTACTTGGAACAAAACCTTAGCCGTAACAGGCAATAGGAGACAATTGTTGCTTGTGTGTGAACTTTTTTTTAGCTAGGGGATTGATACAACCATATCCCTAAAAAATTGCTTAAAGGCAAAAATTCAAATGAAATTATAAAACTTTATTTATTGTTATTCTTTGGTTTCTAAGCTATTATGATTCCCGTCTTCTTGACAGAGGGTTTGAAACACTTATTTTTAATTAAAAACGAAGTCTCATTTTCAGAAACCCAGACTTTGTGATGCAAATACCGAGAACGGGTGATGTTTGATCCAGCCAGTTAACACGGATTTGGATTATAATTATTGATATTTCACATCCCTTGCATTAAAGGTGCTCTGCAGTTGCTCTTCCTGTCACAGCAGGGTGAATCAAAGCGTCACACACTCTTCTCCCACACTGTACTGTCAGGGCTATAATTCTAGGTGAAACACAGCAAATTTAAGTGAAGTGCCTGAGATGAGAGCAGAAGCCTCTTGCAGTGGAAGAATTCAATGCAGAACTGCCAAACTTCCTTTTAAGTTTCCTCTTGGTTGGATTCCCCATCCTCCTGAAACTACCTTCCATTAGTAGCACAACATTTTATGTCTCATGCACTACACTTGTGACTGTGTACTCCAGCAAAGTGTGAATACTATCTGTCAGATAGCTTATGATCAGTGCACATAAGCAGAGCCCAGAAGGCTTGCTTCTATTTTCAGCTGTACTACCACTGCCTCTGATCCATGACAAGGTTGCCTGAGTCAATGAAATCCCTGGCTGCTTGTCTTCAATAATTAAGCAGTAAAACTTTTAAATGCGTACCCCAAATTGGGAGGTCACTGTACTGATTGTCTGTGTAAGTACTTTTGCAGGGAGAAAATACCAGGTCCTAAAGGGCTCTTTAATTCCATCTAAAAAAAGGTCTAATGAGAACTGAGACCTTGAAGTTTAAAGTTGGGCTTGTCTGAATGAGAAGCAAGATAAAGATTTTGAACACTGAAACTGAGTAGCTGTTTGTAGAAATTATGAAGGGAAGTGATAAACTGTACAGTTCTGGAAATGCTTTGTCTGAAGCCCTAGCTATCTTTCCAGACAAAATTACCTCAGCTGGCAGCTGGTTAGTAGGTTCAGTACAGGAACCACTCCTATTGATTGTCCTGTCTGAGGTATGGCTGTAGTGGTCTAGTAGCCCCTTCTGCTGCAGCCACTTGAACTGACAGGAAAGTGCAAAAGGTGTAATTCAAAAGGTTTGTGAAAACTACCGGATTAGAACAACATATTCTAATAAGATATTGTTTTTAAAAAAAAAAAAAAACACACACCAAAAATCTGTGTATTATTGCTGACTGAGCACAGGAACAGGCTGCCCAGAGAGGTTGTGGAGTCTCCTTCTCTGGAGATACTCACAAGCCATTGGGACACAATCCTGAGTAACCTGCTCTGGGGGACCTTCCGTGAGCAGAGAGGTTGGACTAGATGACCTCCAGTGGGCCATCCAAACTTAGCCATTCTTTGATTATGTGATATCTTAAAAACCCTAAGAATACTTTTTTTGTTTAAAAATAATAAATCTGTTTCCTTTATACATACGGAGTAAAAAGCAGCTTCTTCCAAGAGAACTCTCAAGGGATGGAATTGGAGAAATGCTTAGCTGATATTAGGCAGGGACTAGAGGACAGGCCTTGAAGAATTAAGAAATGTGTCTGTCATTTTGTGGAAAGACCTCGCGTGTTCCAGTTGTGCAGTCAGTCACAACTATCCCAGTAGCTTGCAACTTTTGGATTAAATGTTTTGCAAAAAGATTTTTTCCTTAGAAATGCTGTCCTCTGTTGCAGTGGCTCTGCATAATTTTGACTGTTTAGTAGGAAATAAGACATTAGGGTGTCCTCTCTGGGGTCATTAGAATCTGCTTGAGCTTTGGTGTTGACAAGCCACCACATCTGAGGAATCTGCCCCTGTACACCAACGTATCAGTGGGATGTTGGTTCCACAGAGGAGTAAAAATCAACTATTAGAGAAATTCCTTCCAAGGAAGATAAAAAGCTATCACCTGTGGCTGAGAAACAAAAGAATGAGAAAATAGATTTTCTAAATGTGATTTTGGTTCTCCCCAACACCTTTTCCTCAATGACAAAAAAGCACAATGGTTCAAATCATTAGTAGCACATTTAGAGCTCTAGTTTATGTAGGTGATTCAGGTTGATTTTTCAACTTTTAAAGGAGACTTGAACTGTGATGTAACAAAGACCCTTGAAATCATTGTTATTGCTGATGAAAGTCAGGACAAAGTCACATCATCGAAAAGTCTATCTGCTATTTGGTCATCAAGCAGGGAACCACAGCATAATCTGTCTTACTATTGCTGAGAAAGAGATATTTCTGAAATTTCTAAATGTGGCAAAGTTCTGTCTTTTTATTCCTTTTTCTCTTTGTTTTTTTTTTTTTTTTTTTTTTTTTTTTTAAAGTTGTGTTCAATTGCAAACAGCTGAAATTTTTGCACCACGCTGACTTTGGAGTAGGTTTTTACTTTTACTTGAGATGTTTCTCTTTGTTTAATGCATGCGCTTCTGAAGAAAAACATGATGGCCTTTGATGAATGGCTTCTTGCAAGAACAGTTGTGACTGGTAGTATGTGAGTTGCTACTATTGATCCCAACAAGCTGTAATACTTCTATGAAGTGCAAAGTGAGTAGAATCAACAAATTCAGATTTCTTCTGAGCTGTAAAGTGACAGTGTTTTTCTCTCATCAGGAATTTGTTTGTTTCCTGGTAGATGCTTTTTTACTTGAATAATCCCTGTGTAATATTTTTTTCAAGACACCTACTCATCTTATGTCTTCTCTAATAATTTCATTTTACAGTCTGTGAATGTGATTTTCACTTGTAGGCCTCCTCAAAGAAAAATTTCAAAGAATTTTAAATCATGAAAGGGAATGATTTGTAAAGGTTTGGTTAGAGGCTTGCCTTTACCTATATAAAGAAGCAGCATAGAATGATTCAGAAGGACTGGACCTCATTTGCAAAGTGATGAATTGATGAGAACCACTTGGAGAAAAATATAGACATGGAGAAATAGTGTCCACAAAAAGGCCGATTGAATTAGGAAAGATAACACTGGTTGTGTTCACTGGTAAACAATTATTTCTGTGATTATTTTATCTTTTAATTTAGTCATTTTTGGACACTGTCCTTCACTGTTAATGGTTTTTGTCATTCTCAGTTACTTGCCTCTCAGCAGTATGACAACTTTTATAAATGTTCTGACATCCCATGAAATATTAGCTAACAGGAAAAGACACGTTTTTTGAGAGTAATATGAGAATTCAATAGTACCTGGAGAAGAATTAACATAATCTATCACTTCTTAAGACAGCTGAAGATCTCAGTCACCCACCTGTTACTTTGCAAATTATTATTAAGCACAAACAGGGCCAATTTTCAGCTTTTAAAGTTCATTTTCAAGCTTTTATTCATGGTTAATTCAGTTAGTAAGTCATGAATATCAAGAAACTCTAAAAGGATCAGCTCTTCATTCTCTAAAGTTTCTTCTTTCAAATCTCAGAGGACAACCCCCACGAGAATACTGTAATTGAAATAAGGATGGGGAAAGCTGCCTTAGCTGGGATTTCCTCTTCTCTGTAGAAATATTTGAGAAGTTTCACTTCAGCTTCATATGAACCTGGCAGATGAACCCATTGTTTCACATAAACCAGTGGAAGTAACGTAGCTAAAGTACAGAAAAGACTGAACAGAATCTTCCCAGGGCCCTCCAAATATTGGATCATAGTTAAAATTTGCTTAGTTTTCATGAAATCTAAGGAAAGTCCAAGGGTTAAAATATGGACAAAATGTATTGGGGCTGTTCTGGTTCAAGCCTTCTGTCACTAAGGACATCTTCCTGCGACTGGCCCAAGCTTAGAAAGGTCGGCACAAGTTTAGGAACTCAAGAATTCACTAAATTAATATTAAGGGTATAGGAAGAGGAAAGGAATCACTACAGGGCACTGGGAAAAGATTCTATCTTTTGGGTTTGGTATAACTTACTATGAATGTTTTTATTTTTTTAAGGATCAATGTAACTTTTTTCATTGGGGGTTGGTGAGAAAAAGAAGAGGTGGGGCGTCCATGCAGTGTTGGAATTGCATCTAAAATTCAAGCAATTTACAGAATCTGAACATATTGCTTCTTTCTTTGTAACTAGTCAGAGATGCAAATAGTATTTTTGACATAATTCCTTTATGATGGGTCTTTTGGTGGAAGGAGAGTGTAGTTGGACCAAAAAACAGACACATACACACATACACTGAAAGAAAAAAGAAGTACCAGCTTCTTTTGAAATAAAGCTCTGACAAAGTAGTCTAGCTAAACATTAAATTTTGTCCTCCAAATTATATCTTTAAAAATCTATAATAGGCAATAAAATTTAAATATATTAATTAAGTAATTTTAAAATCAAAATGTTCCAATCCAGAAATATCTGAATGGAACTGTGTGAAATTATCATGACTTTCTATTAGAGTTTATATAGATCAGATTTTGTTAGGATTGCCAAGTCTTCTCATGACCATTTTGCTGCTTAGTAATAGCTTTTTTTAAAGGGCAATTAGGGTACTTAAAAATGAGGATTTTTAAAGGGCAGTAGTCACTGCAGGAAATTCCTGGCCTGATATAAATAATAATCAGATAGCACAGAAAACAAATGCTGGTGGGGCAAGAAGTAGAATAATATAAACCAGACAGATTGAATATGATATATATTCTGTGATGAGTTATTCTTCAGAAGTCAACAGTTACACAACTAAGCATTAAAGAATCCAGGTCTGGAGGATGAAGGGTGCACTTTAAGAAGTAGGATGCCTTTTACAAAAAAATTAAGCAACAAAAAATTGGAAAACTCCAGCCTAGGAAATAATTGCTTCCAAGGGAGAAGAATTTGTAAACTTTTGCTGGTTTTGTAAAATGCAGCAAATTCACAAGGTTCCCAGAAATTACTACCTGACTTGACTTTTACTATGCATGTAAATAAAATAATTTGATCTCTTTGCAAAGGAGAAGTTCCTGGGAGATGAGAAGAGGAGGGTCATACTGTGTCATTTAGGAGGCATTATAGCCTTGTTAATATGCAAAGCCACAGGAACTGAGACATTCTGCTTTATTGGCATCACTGGAGGGACTGCTCCAGAGACAGCTCCAGGCTCAAACAAAGCAGGCAGTGGCCTGGCGTAGTACATGGCTGAGATAGCAAAATGGCAGTTTCCCCTTCTGCATACATTAAAACCTCAAAGCCCAGGTTAGAGGTGCCAGGGGAAAAGTTGGGTTGTGCTGATAGCCTCCCCTTCTGAGAAAGAAACACAGAAAAAGACAGGCACTCCTCCTCTGAAATACAAATGACCATCCTTATGGATGCAGGAACAGCAAGTCTCTTCAGTTCCTCACTCATACCTAGTGGCAGAAGCAGTCCAGCCCTGGCTGCTCATTCCCTGGAATGAAGTTTTGGCTACTTTTTTGAGAAACACTGAGACAGGCTCTCATGTGTGTTTAATTTTAGTGGCTACTTCCTGCAGCACCTCTGCTTCCAGATCTGGATGTAACATTCCTCTCTCAGGGCCCTGCACCCCTGCTCAAACAAGGATGCCAGAGCTGTCCCAAAGCTGGAGGGGCTGCAGCTACTCCATCCACATGGAGCAGTCACCTCCTGAGCCTGCACTGTAGTGGCTTATGCAGCAATGAGAGTGTGACCACACAACATCTCAGCTGGAGATGATTGTGATGCTGCTGCCTTATGCTCCCTCTTCTCTTCCTTACTGTCCTTTCCAAAATCAGTGGGAATGGGCAATTTAGTCCGGTGCATCTCCAGTGGTGGATATGTCATTATGGAGGGAAACAGTCTTGAATAATGGCTGATTCAGGTAATCCATCATTGCCTTGACTGGTTGTTCATCTTCCACAATCTTTAAACTAGATTATTTGATTTAAACCCTGGTTCAGATCTGGAAATCAAAACCAGTTTGTGCACACGCTTACGGTTAAGTGTCATGACCCCACATCTCATTCCGTATTATAGGAATCTTTCTCATGATACAGTACTGTCAAAAAAGGAAGCTGGAAATTGAAGTGCTGGTAATTCTAATGAAGTGTCACTAAGGGTGAAAGTGGGGCCAGATAGCCATTTTGTTGCAATTTCAGTGGAGGCTTCTGAAGTGACAGACAATACCAATTTATGTTAGGCAATACATCAGTTCATACCACGCTGGCAAACTGGCTTTATCACTCTCACAAGGAAACCTCTACTTTGGCTTTTTGTGTGTGTTTTGTTGTTGCTTGGTTTTGTTTGTTTGTTTGTGGTTTTGTTTGTTTCTTGTTTTGTTTTGTTTTGTTTTGTTCAGGTTTTTGGCCCACAGAATTCTGCAGTTTCAGGTGACATGTGCAATGAGAAAGCTGAAAATAGGAAATGAAGGAATGAAGTGATGAAGATGACCTGTGTAACTTACTGGCTACTACTCACAGTCTTGAATAAAGTTAATTGCCTGCTATGTTTGACATTCATTGCTGATGACTATTTCTAGTATTCAGCACTCTGTTCTTTTTTGCAGCATAAAAAGTTGAGGTTTTCCTTTCATTTCTCATCACTTACTCCTCAGAATAAACATCTCCCTCCTGATCTTTTTTTGACAAGAATCTCAGGGAGTCCTGTACTACAAGAGTTTTGCAAGCCCTATTGCTTTTAATGATTTACTGGGGCAGAGAGGAGGAAATAAGGAGGGTGAGCAAACAGCAGGTGAAATTCTATAGGCATGAATATAGTCATAAAATATGGGCATGCAGATTTTATCTTTCTGTATCTTCTAGAAAATATTAAGCATCAATGGATATTGCTTTTATAAAAGAGAAATGTCAGTTTTCCCTTAATATTTATGTGGGTGCATTATTATTTCCTTTTATATTGCCTTTTATATTTGGAAGGCTCATAAGGTGTTTTATGTACTTACCCAAGGCTATATGAAGAATATTTCACTCATTACTGAGATGCAATACTTTTGGTGTGAGATGTGGCCATCGTTTCATAGCTCACAGTGATGATAAGCTCAAGATAATAGGTGAAAGGGAAAAGTCCCTAAGCTGTGCCAGTACATGTTAGTGTAGGGCTGTTGTAATTGGGCACTGATGCCCTGAACAATCCAGTCTTCATTGCAGTCCTACACAGTCAAGTGGATCTCTACTAAGTTTTCATTCAGGAGAGGTGCTGCACCAGGTTATGGGATTTACTGGTAGCATTCCAATTGGCCACTGTTGCTATTCCCATGGAGCAGCACTATCTCTCTCCCAACCATCGTGACTCCATTCTGTTGCAGAATTTCAGATAATCACAGAGCTGGAGGGTTTTCCAAGGATCACCTTGCTGAAAGGAGAGTCAGTGCCTGAATCAGTTCTGAATGGCGACAAACTAATCTTTTCCCAGAATGCCCTGCTGGCAAGCCTGAAACTCAAACCCCTACACAGATCTCCAACCACTGGGGCTTTCTCCACTTTCTTCAGCAACCAGTTCATTTGCCGTGGGATACAGGGTCTGCAGGCAAGTGGAAATGTCACAGTCAGAAAGCAAGAAGGTGTTTGGCATCAGGCTCCTAGTGCAGGAAAAAATTAACTTGTAAACACCAAAGTTCATGCAGCCTGCTTTCCTCTGACTTCAGCAATCCTGGGTTTCTCTGGCACTGACTTCCCTAGGGCACTGATTCACTAAATCCTCCCCATCAAAATTCTGGGCATTCTCAGCAGCATGCGGTATCTTCTTATGATTCATAATGTGGATTTATCTCTACTCTCCTGTTTAATTTAACCTTTTGAAATAAACATAAAGGAAAACAATGATGTGCCAGGAAGAGGACATTATTAAGTGATACTGTGTGTAATTGACTCAGCGGGATCTTTCAAGTACTTTGGAAAGAATAAAAAAGGAAGACACAGTGGGCACTAAAAACTCTCAGGGTTATAATCTTCGTGAGATAATAGTCCAGCCAAGCGCCCAAGATTAGCACTGATAGAGGTATTTTAAAAATATGTGTGTACATTTTTGGATATATTACATTCCTTTGAAACTTGTAACTATTCTGTAAGCACTCCTTCAGTTCTGAAGATGCAGGAATCTGACCTGTGGGAACATAAATCTGAAGTAACTCTGGGAGAGGGAGGAGGTGTTAACAGTGGCAGAATAAAAGTGAAATTAAGTCCTGGAGGTTTTTTTTTTTTAACTGAAGGGTCAAATCCCCCGGTGCATAAGCATAAATAAGGGTATTTTCCTGTAACGTGAAGGCTATGATGGTCTGACATATCAAGTCAACTAAGGTAACTGTTGATTCACACAGATTCGGAAGAGCTCAGCCAATTTTACACCTTCTAAAGGTAAAAAGCTCCTATAAATTTTTCTCTTGTTTACATTGAAGAAACCCTGCAAATAAATGGTACCTGTCAATGTAAATGAAGAATTATTTTGCTGAGGGGTTAGAAATTCCCCTTTGGTGTAAATCAGAGTAGGGCTTAACCCCTTTAGACATCTTTAAAAATAAATGAAGCAACCTTTCATCTAAAGCTGCACAGCAAATCCCTTCTTTAATTTTTCAGTCTCCTCCTATAAAGAGAAAAAGCAAAAGCATTAATGAGCTGTTCAAATATTCAAACCTTGCCAAGGGAGAAAGGATCCTTCAGTCATCATGAGCTCAATCTGATAAATCCTTTTTAATTAGTGTATATGCTAACATTGTATAAAGCAGCCATGAATCAGAGACCACACAGAGCAAAAGTAAAGAAGAAATACTTTATGAGCGAGAGGAATTGGAGCCCAAAATATGTCTTTTTTTGGCTTTCAGAGAGTATAGAAACCATGCTTATTAATTGGTTAAGTCTATCATTAATAAGCTCTCAGCTGTGTTCAGTCTGTTTCCCAGCAAAGATATTTACACAGTGTCTTTGCAGTAATATGCTGATAGAAAAGGGCATTTTCTGGTAGCTGGTAATGGGGTAGCAAAATGAGAAAGCTGAAGGAGGGGAGTGTAATGTACTTTCCTTCTTACTCCAGGTGGCAATTCTCAGGTAGTCAGATAGGGGGTTGACTCTACTGGTGAACTTCTCTGTGTAGACCTCTGTGCTCCCCTCCAAGAATACATTAGTGTCTTTGGGACTGTCAGACACTGGGGCAGAGCACTGCCATTAGAATGCCTGGTTGCTGTCACTGGATAATCCCATATTTCTAATGCCGGCATTGAGTGTGCTGACACTCTTGAGCCCTTTTAGCTAATTGCTCTGTCTTTGACTCAGTTTCCAGTCAGCCCAAGAGACTTCACGGGAAGCAGCAATACCAAACAGTGATTAAAAATAAAAAGTATTCACAAACGAGGCTTAAATTGCTATTTCTTCACCTTAAAGATTGAAGACTGTATGCCTTAAGGTGAATTTGACTGCTAATTTGGGGCCCCTTGTGATCAAACTTTCTCCTGTATCAATGCTATTAAGGTAAATCATTTGATGAAAGGGAATGTCTTATAAAATAATGGAATTCAAACAATTAAATTCCATGCAGAAGACAGTCAGGAAAACAAGGTTCATAATAAAACTGTGAGCTGGCAATGTTGAAAAGCCTGCTGTACATCGTTACAAGGCACAACCGGGCAAAAGGGGCAGATTTTTGGCTGTTGTAGGTTGATGTAGCTCTTCTGCTTTTGCAGCAAATTCACAACTTAAACCATGTCCTCAGTTGGCGTGTGCAACTGTAAGGTTCATAAGAAGTGATGAGGGCAGACTACAGTGACTAGAGAGGTCATTTCTTTAAAATAAAATCCTCTCTCGAGCAGTGACAAATCAGCTCAGTTGTTACCGTCTATCTCACTGAAGTTAAAATCTTTATATCTTTTCCCTAATAATTAATGTGCTTGGCATCTCCTCCTTCTCTGTTTAAGAAATCCAGCTGTATTATAAAGCTCTTATTATTTTGCACATAGGTGGTAAACTTCTATCAGAGGTAGGCAAAGCAGTTTATAACATTTAATTTTTTTGAGTTTCACTAAAGTTCTTGCTGAGCTGTTACAGAGTATTTTCCTGTTAGGCTTGGATGAATATATGAAATGAGATTTGGATGTGCATTTGCCATATTTTAAAATAGTTTCCTAGGATATAATCAAATTCCTTTGGTGTCTTGCTCCCTGCCATCTGTTACATCATCATAATACGGTAACATGTTTAGCAACCTTGAGTTTTAGAAGCTTGACTGACAAGGTCCATGATTTTAGAGACTGTGACTGAGAGGAAATTTATAATTCCTCACTACTGATGTGTTAGGAGAGCTAACTAAGAGTTATCATGCTTTCATATCTTTCACTCATTCATCACTCTTTTTCACCAGAACCATGATGAAGTCAGTGTTGACAGGCACTAAACACACTTGGATTTTTTCTTTATAAGACGGGGCATTGTTTGAACACAGCAGAAATCTGATATTTCTCAAACCTAGGAAGAAAACACACAGAAAATCAGTGATATGAACTCTTTTGGATTTAGAACTATGCATGTGTATTTGTACTCAACTTGCAATCATTCAAGAGAAAGCATGAGCCAAACCCCTCCAGGCAGACATCTCATGGAACAAATCTCTGAACAGAACCTTCTGCCTGTGACGAATAGTTAAGCAGCTCACCAAAACTGACACTTCTCTTTTAGAAACAGAGGATTTGTGCATAGGACATGCTTTACAGGACAGCAGGCTCAGATATATGCTGACCATCAGAGCCAGCTGAGACGAGGTGTTTGTGTGTGTCACTAGCGTGCCAGGACAGGCACCCAGACCAAGGCATGTGGGTGCACACCTGGGTTTCTATTTCAACTTTTTATTTCCTGGGTTTCCGTTGCCAGCTATGCACACAGAGGAAGAAAGGGAAAAAAAAGCAGACAGAAGCTTGGAGACAGGCAAGAAAGAAAAGCGAGGCACATGAGCGGAGACAAGACATGAGTGTGTTAGATAGACTGTAAAGCAAAATAACTCAGGGATTTGAGACGTGGAAGGCCGGTTTGTGCAGTGCCAGAAAGGCTTTTCTGATGCTGTGAAAGTAAAGAGCAAAGAGGGGGTCCAGCTGTGTAGGTTACAGCGATACCATGGCAGCATATAAGGTGTTTACTGGTCCTTCAGAGCCTTCAGCACTGCAGCTGGGCACCAGAAGGAGAATCCAGAGCATGGGAACAGTGGGTCTGAAGGAGTGCAGTAATGGAATAGGGGGAAATTTTAGATCACGTCAACGAAAATGTATCATAACAGCAAAATCTGAGAGAGAGGCATATCTCAACCAGAGTACTAGAAAAAATCACACATTATAACTGACATTAACAGTGCTGCTTTTAATCCATCTCTGTCCCACTCAACATGGGTTTAAAAAAATATAATAGAGGTGAAGAGTGCTTTTTCCTGAAATCTAAATTATCTGGGATAATCTGTGTTAACGGGACATGGGATGGCTCGTAAAAGGAAAGTATAACAGATATGGCTCAGTTAGTGAATTATATAGTGCTCCTTTGCAATACAGAAAGTTCGTAAAGAGGGTGATTAGGGGCAGTGGACAGAAATCAGAGAAGACATCAGTTTTAGAGCTCTTGTGCTACAGAAGCCTGCTTCTCACAGATGGATTTGTCATCCTTTGTTTTGAGACTCTGTTAAGCTTCAAACTCACAAGAAAAAGTCAAGTTGGTAAATGTTTTGAAAACCAGAAAAGAAATGTGGGTCTACTCTCATTTATTCTAAGGCTTTTTTCCATGATGGCACTAAAGTGGGCTATAAAACAAGCATAAATGCAATTTGATGTCCATTACATGTAAAGAGGGATAAGTTCAAATGCTAATCCAGTCATGTTTCATCATGTTGCAGAACAGTAAATGGCATCCATTATGGGACCGTGACTCTGTCCGAGGCACTGAACCCTCACCGTGTCTGAGAAATCAGTGAGAGAAAGTTTCGATTTTTTTAGCTCATACCTTCCCATTGACTAAGAAATCTTTTTTTTTCTCTCACTCTGTTATGTTCCATTATATTCCTGCAGTACCACTTCAGACTAACAGCCTAGTTAATTAATATGGAATCCAAGTGAAAATGCTATAGGAGCACTTGTGCCATTCCCATTAATAATGGAGAGGTTCATCAAAATTAACGTTATCACAGTAAATACCAAGAAAATTGACTGTGATTGGTTCGTTATTTTAAATTGTGCTCCCATCTGCATTTGAGTCTTCTAGAAGGTTGTATGGAATAGGTATGATCATGATTCAGGACTTGGAATCAGAAATAAAGCAGAAAGCATGATGAGCTGTGATCAGTGTTAGAGAAAGTCTTTCATCATGTCTCAGGTGCACTTCATTATAAGGTAGATAAATAAGACTTGTAACCCTACTTTCCTCACGTCTCTATCCAATATATCTAGGAAGTTTTGGCAGTAATATAATAAAAAATTTTGACTTATCAGTAAACGAGAAGATGTTCCAATGTAGGAAACATTTCTCTGTGTGCAGTGTCATAGCTGTATCAAGAAACAATTTCTACACCAACCAGCTGTGAGTCTAAATTCATGTGATGATAGTGTATAAAAAATAAAGTTAAGGTAAAATTGATTATCACATGGACTGACTGAACACAGTCAGTTGGAAAAACAGACCTTATATTCAAGTCTTCTGAGTCTTTCTCCTGTATGCTGTTAATCAAAAAATACTTTCCATCACAATCACAAATATATAGAGAATATCATTCTGAGTAGAAGTACTATTCCATCTCATCCTTGTTGAATGTCTAAGCAAAATTCAAAAAGCAAACAGGTTGTGTTGTGGCTGCCTGTTTTACAGACACCTAATTAAAGGACTCTAGATTAAAAAAAAAAAAAAAAAAAAGACGAATAGGCCAAATCAATGAGTATATGAGTCCTAAAATATTCAGGAAAGTGAGAGAAAAAAAATGGAGTTTTAACTCAGAAAGCATACAAGATATGAAGACATGCAGCAGCAACACAGTTGTGCAGAATCATGAATTCCCAGATTTGGGCTTTGCAAAATTAATTGCTGTTTCCCACCTCTCATTTTCGTGACGAGTAAATGATAAACAGTCATCTGAAGTAAGTATTTGTAACTTTGCTTAACTGGAAAGCTTAGTGTTACAGAAATGAAAATCACAGGAGGGTTGGAACCAGATGGTCTTCAAGATACCTTCCAACCCTAACCATTCTATGTTTCTATGTAAGAAATTAAACACTTGATGTAGATAAAAGTAATGGTAATTAAATTAAAATTATGCAAATATTTGAGGAAATAACTAGATACATACTTATTGAAGACATTGCAGAAATGACCCCTGCAGTGTTGTCTCCTCAGAGGTTGGAGGCATTATTTTTACAAGTAATATGTCAAAGACTATGATACATCTCAATTTATTGATACCATCATGAACTTCAGCGGAGTTGTTCTGATTTATGTCATTTTGAGATCTCACTGAAAAGCTTGGCTGTTGAAAACAGAGTTTGCACGAACTGAAAATCCACAGCAGTTTGGTTCAGTGATGTCTGTGCTCTTTCCCAGGTGTAAATTTTTCCCTAAAGCCCATGTGGTGTCCTTAGTCCTCTCCCCATTGACACTTGCTGAGAAGTGCCTCCAATCTGCATATCAGTGATGCAGTAAAAAAAAATAATAGAAAGAAATCACAGTTATTCCTGAATTAACTTTGGTTTTCATTTTAGCATTCAGGTTTAACAAAATGACTCTTTTTGTAGAGAGGTTTGCTCTTTTTCTTGTTTTAAATTACATTTTTTCAAAGAGAGAAATGAGTTTTCTGCTTCTGCTGAGGTTGAAGCAGAGATGACAAAATGAACTGCCTAGCTTTTAACAGGAAGCCTTACATTTGAAAATACCATTCTGAATAGAAGCTCGGAATTTGTACACACTCATTTATCATAGAGGTCATGAAAGCAGTACCCTCTGGAGAGAAGGACTGAGGTATCTCAGCAGTGATATTGCCACAAAGTAAAAGTAAACATGGGAGATTTTGGAAGTTTATTACCAAGACAAATACTTTTTTCTCTTCTAGGGCTTGCTCTGTAACAGGAGGATGTGTGTCACTTAGCTGGAACAGGGATCCTTCATTTTGTTTGTTGCCACTAAGTTTGTTTTGCATCTTTAAGGGAATCAACAAAAACTAACAAAGAAAAATCATTAAGGTCAAATCTGCTCTGCTGGAATCACTGTTCTCCTAGAAAACATTTAGGGGTCTGAAATAGGAGGTTGAAAATGTGGTAAACGGGACTATTGACTAATGCAGTGAATAACTCACAGGCTGGATAAAGTAGCATGAGGTGGGGGTTGCAGTTGTCTGGGTGTGACGGCTCAGTTTGTCTATGCTGTAATTCATCCAGCTGTGATAATGATTGTCTTTCTTTCAGAGGCTGCTGAAGGGTCCTGGTTAGTTTGTTAATGCACTTGAAGACTTTTCAGTGTCTCCTGAAAGCATGACTGTCATTTACAAGGCACACAGTTCTTGGTGTCACTTTAATTTGCAGCAATAAAGGGCTGGGCTGCACAAGTCTGACATGTTACATCTGTAAATGTGTGTGCAGAGACTGCACCTGTTTTGTGGAAAAAACCCAAACCTCTCTTTAGCCCCATCTATTTATTAATTAATATTTTTAAAGGACTCGGAGACAATGTAACAGGGAAAACAGGCATTGTATTCTGACTAAATGCTGCCTCTGATAATCAAGGGGGGAAAATGGGAGGATACTGGTGAGCTTCTGCACTATTATTTAGCATATAAAATGGATTTTCCAGGAGAAAAACATTTTATGAAGAAACCTTTTAATAAAAGAATAGCCATCCACTACACCTGTGTATGCACATATGTACACACCCCTTTGCAAATATAAAAAGGTGAGAAAGAATCTGCAAAACATAGCTCAGTTGGCCAGTAAAATTACTGAGATCAAAACTCTCTTTACACATTGGTATCATAGTAATTGTGATGCTTGCAGCTTGTAAATCGTCTTGCTGCATCAAGCTGAATGAAAGAATTATAAAAAACAGAAACAGGAGAAATGGGATTTGTCCCTTGACAACAGGCTTTCAACAAAAACAGAAGGACAATTTGCTAAACTGCTAAGATTATTCTGAATCGGCTGAGCTACTCTGATTTCTGCCAAGTGGATCTGGTCCTTAAAATTAGGGAAGTGGGATTTTGACAGTCTTTTCCTTTTACAAAGCACAAGCTACCAGTGAACCCTAAGCTGGCTCCTGTGAGTCCACCCTCAACACCTTCAGCTGTGGGCTTGGCATCTTGCTGAATGGAGCCAAGTACATATGTAAGCAGTACGTCAGATTTGGCATAGTTCCCTGCAAAGGCACAAGGGTGATTCTTTTGAAAGGAACATCAACATTTTTGCTGCTGGCCACGGGATCAAAATGCTGGTTTTGGGGATGGGGTCAGGGCAGTCACTTCCTGTCTTGCTGCTTCAGTGAACAGCATGATCCGTACGCGATGGAGGCCATGCCTGTGCAAAAATACAGCCCAAGAAATAGAGACACAATCCTTGTTCCATGGACAGCTGTGCCTCTATACAGCTACCAGGGGAGGTCAGAATGAGAACCTGAGTCTTTTTTCTCCAAGCATACTATCATGTTTCATTTGAAGGAGAATCAACACATTCTGAGGTAAAGCTGCTATCACCCTTGTGATCCCAAACATCAGCAGTGCAGTAATTTATGGTTTGCCATTAACAGAATCACATATAATCAAAGCAAATAATTACATATATTTTCTCATGTTCAAAGCAAAATATTAGCATGAAATCTCATCTTTCTTTTGCCCATCCTTTTCAGGTCCAAAAATGATGGTGGTGAAGTATAAATTTATCAAAATCCTTCAACTACTGCACAATTAACTTGAACTGAACAAGTGAGATTTTCCTGTGATTTTGTATTACAGTCAACATAAGTATGAAAGGAAACAGTGTAAGGAGAATATGTGATCTGATAAAAGTTAATATTCTAGAAGATAATGAGATGTAAATTGCTAGTTGGAACAATACCTAGAGGCTCAACTATTCAAGTGGGGTTTTTTTTGCCAAAGATAGGGGTATTTTTTTTTATTAATAATTTTCAATTCTTGAGCTCTTTATAAAACAGATCAGTAAAGGATGCCTTTTCTTTTCAAAGGAAGAAACTGAACAAAAGGAGATATGATATACAGAGCTCCTTAGCAGACTCATCACAGTACTTAGATTTCCTGAGTTTCCTTTTAAGTTCTGAAATACGATGGCTTTTACATAATGTACAGGCATTAAAGACTGACCATGTGGTTGGGACAGTAGTTTGAATTCAGAAATCATCCTTCAGAGAAAAACAAATAGTCAGGAAACTATCCTATTCAAAGGGTGACTCACGCATCATATCACTTTTGCTAAACACGTCAGCCGAGTGTTTAAGAAATCAGACTGTAAATACTGAGGTTTCTTTATTTAAATGAGCAGGGGTGACTTATGGGTAGATGTAATTTAGGCATTTTCTGCATTTCTGAGGGGTTCATACATCTGAGCTAAACACAGCCTTCTTTCTGGCCTAGAAATGTGGTCTGGGGACTAAAGCACTGAATTTTAACTTAGAAAACTTGCACTTTGTTCCTGGCTCAGCCATGTGGCAGCTGGTGGCTTTGGACTTGATAATGCTTTCCTAGAACAACCCTACCTCATCCTCTTGCTTGCCTCAAGACAGCTATCTCCACAGTCCTATACTCCTCCTCAGTATATCCCTATCCACACAGCTCTGTCACTGCTTTCTGGAAGTTCACTTTTCTGTCCAAGTGCCAGAGCAGTCATTCTGATTTCTAATAGTTTTGAGGACTGACTACTCACACTGCACCAACAGCTGTGTCTTCCTGAACACTCCTGATCCTCTGCAGGCAGGATTACAGCAGTCCAGTCAGGCATCCTGCCACAGCCACAGGCGAATGTCACTACTGCTTGGCCTCAGGGCAATTCAGTGCCAATCATTGGTCTTTTACTATTAATGGCTAAAAAAGATCTTTCCTGGTTCTTCTTCTGGGGTCCTGTCATTCAGATCAAGTCTATCACCTCTGAGAATGGCTTTAATGAACTGTAGCACAGAGTTACATTGGACACCAGCTCATTGGCTCCCTAACTTGAGAGCAGAGAAAGCTAGGACAAAACATTGTTTGCACTTACATGTTTAGTGATTTAGTGATTGCAAAATGCTTTATGATCTATGATGCTGTACCACTGCTGTTCTAGATAAGTGCTGCCACAGACAGAAAATGGCACTTTTCTGTTCCAGTTGCCTGGGGACAAGGTAAAAGCTGCAACTGTGTCTCTGTGTCCACAGAGTGTTCTGCAACAACCCTCCCATCTGGGATGTTCTCATTGTCAATAACAAGAAGTTGTTGTTTGAAGACAGCTTTGTCTTCCTGTTTTTCAGCCTGGCTTCTCTTACCTGTCTGAAAATATAGCTCCTAACTGCCAAACTAAAACCTGGATCTTGGCAAAGGGTTTCTTCTCTAAGCAAATATAATAATCAGCAGTATCATGATGACCCAAGCAAGGCTGTCTACTCAGTATTGTGATGGAATGCCTTTTGCTGGTATTCATACCATGGATGAAAGGGTTTATTTCTGTAAGATTGAATGACTTTTTTTTAATCTTGCAAAGGAAGAGGTGAACTTCTTATTTTAAAATAAATGCTATGCAGCATTGTTCTCTGGAAAATTGCAGTTCTCTGTACTACATACAGATGGTTAACTACATGAAAGAATATATTCATTTTCCCTACTGCTCCAGACACTCAGCTGGTAGGAGAACTAACACAAACATGAGGAAAATAAAAAACCTAAAAAGTCATTCCGTCCTGAAGTCTGATTAAAAGACAGAAAAAACCTGTACCCCTGTAGCAATCACCCTTTCAGGTTCAAGTTCTGGTGACTATTGTGATTTATTTTTTTTAATTACTTTAATTACTTTTTTTAATTACTTTAGGGTGATTTTTAAAGATTTGAATTTACAAGCCAAAACATATAAAAAGTCTTGGCACTTCAACTGTAGTAGAAAAATCTAGAAGTAGGAGACTTTCCATTTGACATGGGTCATACTTTTCATACAGATTTGGTTTATACATTAGTATGCATAAATAAATAAATAAATAAAGCCCAAAAGGAATGAAAGATAATTCATTTTGCTTTAAATACCACAAATAGAATGCTTTGTCCCCATTTTCACATTTTATTGTAGTTTTTTGAATATTTTTGGGTTCTGAATTACAGGTAGCATATTCCGGTGAAGTGGTTTGCATATAAAATTTAGCATTTTTCAATGGGTATAAAGCCTCTATCACTTCTCTTTAGAGGTGAATCTTCACGGTAAGATGACTGTCATCCTAGCCAGCAATGGGGACAAAGTCAGACACCTCCAGTTGAAGTCATAAGTCTCCAGGGCAAAAACCACATCTTTACTACCTGTAGTAGCTAATGAAAACACAGGTTTCCAAGCTCATCCCTGGACAGGGATACCAGAGCCAGTTCTAGTGTAGTTTATTGCTCTGTAACTGCCTTGCCCTCTTATATGCAGTATGCAATGGATGAAGATTATCCTCACATCGTGATTTATAAACAGCTGGGTTTTACTGACACATCCTTTGTGTGGGTGTTTCTTTAAGAAACAAGATAATAATTCTTCCTTGTGATTTAAACACAGCTTTGAAATTACATATGAACGACTACTAATATTGTAATGTTGTGGGAGGAGCTTCATCACCTTAAGAGTTGTAGTCTGAGGGTTTTCTCCATGAAAGTATGGAAAAGGATAAAATATGATGCTTTAGCATCTTGCCTTGAACTTTATTCTTTTTCCTCCCCTAATAATAGCCACAAGCACAGCTGAAGGATCCATCACACATTCATCACTTTTTATTCTGCAGCACAGAACTTTGCAGCCCTTAGACATCAATAAGATTCCAGCCTCCAAGGTGCTGTTAGTCACAGGTGACAAGAGCAAGACTCTTGGTAAGAGGAATTGTTGGGCCAGTGCTAACATGGCTGCATGGGTCAGTGCTAGATTTAGACTCAACGAACACTGGCTTCTCTTCTCACCTCTGCTGGCACCCTGCATGTAGTTTCCTTGACTTCCTGCCTGAAACATGTTAATGGTGATATTTACAGCTGTCTGTTTTGACATAGAGATGCAGCAGCAGAGCTGGTACAGGGATTTCCTGTAAATGTAGGAGATCAGTGTGAGATCAAGCTGAGCTATGGCCTTGAGATGTAGCCGATCCCTTTCTCATCTCCCCTTTCCATGTCCAGCCAGCTACTTGGGCTCCAGAGAGGAGGGTAGGACAGAAGCTTCAGGCCATCTCTAGGCAAAGCTGCTTATGCTCCAACTTTTTTTTTTTTTCAGAAAGTATCTTTTGGATATGCCTTTTGACAATACTTGTTTTCCTGTCTGTGTGAACAGTACTTTGACCTTAGCTGTAGCCAGCTGACATAAGTCAGAAACCAAGCCAGAGCAGCAGCCCCTCACTGCACTCAGAGCTCTGTTGCTCCCACAGTGCCTCTCCACTTGCATTGATTCCTCATCTGCCCATCTCTAGTTCAGAGCAGTCAGAGCCGCTAAAAACCTCTTTCTGCCTGTGGCTGTATTTTTGTAGGCTGTGATCATCTCAGATCACACACGCACACAGGTCAGGAGGCAGAGCAGCAAACCCTCCCAAAGCCCAAGGGTGCTACAAGTGACAACAGTGACAAGCCAGAGTGCTGCAGGCTGGCCCCTGTGCCACAGCAGGACAGAGAGGACAGTTGTACTATAGAATATATCTCTGGTAAGAGCCAAAAGCCAACTCCTTGTCTCTTCTGAACATTCAAAATTCCATATGCTTTCTTTCCAGAGAAGAGCAACAAAGTTTGTGAAGGGTCTGGAGCACAAGTCATGTGAGGAGCAGCTAAGGGAGCAAGGGGTTTTTAGCCTGGAGATGAGGAGGCTCAGGGGAGACCTTATCACTCTCTAAAACTGTCTGAAAGCAGGTTGTAGACATGTGAGGGTTGGTCTCTTCTCCTAGGTAACAAGTGATAGCTCAAGATGAAATGGCCTGAAGTCCTTCCAGGGGAGATTAAGATTGCATGTGAGGAAACACATCTTCACAGAAAAGGCTGTCAAGCACTGTAACAGGCTGCCCAGAGAAGTGGCTGAGTCATCATCCCTGGGGGTATTTAAAGGTATGTGGATGTGGAACTTAGGGAGATGGTTTAGTGGTGGACTTGCAGTGTTAGGTTTACAGTTGGACTCATAACCTTTGAGGTATTTTCTAACCTAAATGATTCTATATTCTGTATGTCCCACCTGCATTCACCAGCTTGTTTTTTCTAGATGAGTTTATGAAGGAGGAGAGACCTTGTGTAATGTGACACTGGTTCAGCAAGGGAGGCTGAAACCCTCTGTGCTACCTCATATCTCAACTCAGGCAACTAATCATCCTATCCTACAGAATCAGCACATATAAATCCACCTTTTTACAGATTGGTTCCAAAGTTAAAACTCCAAACCTCTGAATCTCAATGTCTAGGCAGCTGATTCAGAGGCTAAAAAGAGTGATAATGGAAGGTTTGCCCATGGTGGAAAAGCAGCAGGGATGTTACCCCCAACTACAAGTTCTGACTTTGAGCAATCTTTGGAGGGAGCACTTTCTTGCTCTTCAACACAGTTCTGCAGAGGCAGTAACTCAATATTACCAGATGTTCAATCCAGATGTTGTGTTTCTTTTCTTTATTTAACAATAGGTTAAGCACCTCCTGAGGAATTCCTGCCACCCTAGGGACGGGACAGCTTCAGGGCTGCTCCTGATTTCATGGGACATAGTAGCAGCACTGACTAAAACACAACAATTGCCCTCATAAATGTGAAATAAGGTTATTTCTAGATGTTGAGGGCTGGCTTTTTCTCTCTACAGTGTTTCAGAACCATGGAAGGTTTATACTACAAATAGACACTGCAGCCTGGCTTCCTTACTTTACCGTACCAGCTCAGCTAAAAGCTGGTGGGTCTAGTCTTTCATTAACCTGCCATCCATAAAGAAACTGATGAGCCACCCTGCCTCAGTACATTTATTTCCCCTACCCATTGCAGAAGAAGGAGGAGGAAAGAGTTTCCTAATAAATTCCCATTTCTTCACCTGTGTCCCTCTGCAAAGGGAAATCTACAACCCGATGCCCAGCATGCCAGCAGCTCCCTCCTGCATTCCATCAAATGCCTTCCATGCCTCTGTTACTCTGAGTGGTATCTTAGGGACAAAGCATTCCCAAAAGGGGAGATAAAAATTCCATAACCATAGAGAAACTTCAAACTTTGGCTCGCATCCTTGGAAAATGGCAGATCTTTGGGGTTTTTTTAGCCTATGATCAGACAGAGGCACTCAGAGATTATTAGCCTGTGCTGCACAGCTGAGCCTGCTCTCACCTGAAGGTTGTCAAGGCAGGCAGTATACTAGAAGGCAGACATATCAGGCACAAATGCTAAGATGGTTCTAAATATCTTGCACCAAAGAGCATGCATGTAGCCCAGAACATGGGTGGTGGAATTCAGGTCTGTACACATACACAGAAGTGTCTTTAAAACACTATTATCTCACAATTTTCCAAAATTATTTTCCCAAGGATTTCATTTGGCCAGTGATATGCGTTGTAAGGCAAGGACCCACAAGGGCTCATCATAATGATTTCTACCAAATCTGTGAAACTGCCTGAGGAACAAGTGTAGGCAGGCAGTAAGGAACAAAACTTGCTGAAATTTGAGACCAGACATGCAAATATTAAGCTCAAAAATCATTCTGCCATTGAATTTTAGTGTTTTAATTTGCCACAGAAAAAATGTTATGAAAGGGAAGATGTCAGAAATATCAGAAGCTGAGAATATAGGAAATTAATATAGAAGGAAGCAAAGTATACGTCCATGTCACATAGGTGTTATATATTTTATATATATATAGATATATGTATATATATGTGACAAGGTTACTTGGGAAGTTTTCCCTGTCTTTCAGTCTCTGCTCTCACTTTACTGTTGCTTTTTACATCAGTATCAAATGGGACAGCTTAGGATTCATTGAGGTAGCCTCATTGCTAGGAGAGTAGCAAGCACTGTATTTCAAATTGCCCTCAGTGGCAAACCCCCGCATTAAAGTAATCACACAGGACTTAAGCTGAACAAGCAAAACGAAGAGGAAATGCAATAAATCTTCTTTATATGAAGGCTTTACATGATGTTCAAATACTATACACAAGATTTAATGAGAAAAATAATGTTGCTGTTGTGAAGCAGCAACAGAAATATTCAATCAAGTAAGAAAAGAACTTTTCCACCTCTAGAATTAAGTGTGCTAAACAAAGATGCCCGAAAATGTTCAAGTCCCCTTTCCCCAGCTGTGGAATTCAGGGAAGGTGTCTAAGGGCCAGATTCTCAACTGGCAAATATCAGGACAGCTCTGCTGACTCTGAGAAAGAGTTTGATTTTCACCAACTGAAACTGCTATAGGCAAAAAAACCAGTTTATATAGTGAGTGCCAACTGGGGGTGAAGTGCCAAGACTGAATGTTTTTGCTGTTCATCCATTGTATTCTGCTCTGAATGTCGACTGTTTAGGTTGGGAAAGCAGAGGGCCTAGAGGATTGGAAAAAGAGGACACTTCAAAAAAAAGGGAATCGCTAAAAGAAGTGATTAAGAAGGAGGAAGAGAGCCCAGAAAGAGGTTGAAGATCCTGCTGGAGAAAAGATGTCAGATGTGGAGAAGATCATGGAGATCAGGAAGATAAATGCTGAGGGACAGTTAGTGACCTGAGCTGGTAATGTCACATCTCAGTGTGGAAGGGAAGTTGAGACCTGGTGAATGCAGTGCTGGGGGACAGTAAGCCTGGGAATGTATGTGTGAGCTAATCAAGAAAGGAAAAAGCTCTAATCAAGTAAATGCCAGTATACAGTGTCACTGTGGGTGGTGGTTTACTCTGTCTCACCCGTGTCCAAGACTTCATCCCAATCAGTCTTTACAATTTCATTGTCCTGTACATAGCTTATAAAAACTTGCTATTTCTCTGGAGCTGTCCCACTCCCTGTGAAAGGGATGAGCTGAACTGTTAATGCAGCTCAGAGCACAATATTGAACTACACAGTCCATCAAAAATACACCAGTTAAGTCTTTTTCTTTCCTTGTGTGTCCTCTTTGGGTGGTTTCACACTGATGCAATTCATTGAAAATCAAAATAAGTACAACCCTACACAGGGAAAAAAATTGCATTTGAAGGTTTCTCAGAGACTCAGTGGTGACCAGCACTGATAGATTACTTCATCATCCTTGAAAGAAATATTCATCACTCTTTTGACAGCTTTGTCATTCAAGTGGCAGAAAGAATTCTGTTTTCCTTTCAGCAGGTGTTAGTACAGTTATATCAAATGGGAGAAAATAACCCCCACACCCATATATACGTGCAGTGCTCCCACCCTTCCCCCAACCTCTCAAAGCTCAGCAGCAGAAGGGATTTGACCTGAAATGTCACAGCCAAGTTGTTATTTCATGCCCTGTAAATATGTGCCAGATGACGGCATCTTTCCCTCAGGCAGGAGGATGGATGGAAAATACTGCTTCTTCACTTGCTAACAAACCTTGGGACTCAGCGTGCTTCTCCCTTCAAACACCAAATCTGCTGCTCTGTAGTTGTGAGGCTTTTCACATCTTCCCTTCAGTCCTGTTAAAGATGTGCCTTCAGGCTCTGAACATTGGCACTACTGGGAAGACCTCAAGGTTTCTTTAGGAAGGATGAAAACCAAACTGAGTAGGGCCCACCCGAGGATATGTCACTTAAAAGAGGGACATTTGTTCTTTTCAGGCCTAGCCCTTGATTTGTCAAGAAATATAGGAACTTGTTGAAGAAAAAAGGCATTTCCTTGCAGATAAAGGGATGTCGTTTTGAATGAGATACCAACCCACTTGATAGACGAGCCACAGTCATTTGAGAGTTTGATTTATGAATGGTGAAATGTATAGGCACCTTTGAAGGCCCCTTCAAACTTTGCTTGCCTTGGCTCTGATCCTGTGGGAACACTGATGTTTATGTATAATTGTTTTAAAGTGATCTAAGAGAGATTTTAGCTTTCTTCAGTCTGTAGGGTTACAGCTGAACCATCCAAGCAGTGAGAAGCAGAGAACTCATCAGAGTGGATGGGATGGCCAGATGACAGCAGGTAAAATTAGAGCTTTTCCAAGATAAGGTGTTCCTTTCTGCGAGCCAGGGGATAAAAAAAAATCTTTTAGTTGCAGAGTAGGAAAAAAGAACGGCATTTCTCACCTACTGAAAAGTAATAAATGGAAAGAGCTGCATTTCTTACAGCAAACTGAAGTAATCTCTGTTTAACTATAGCAGCTGTGGGGCTGGGTCCTGGAGTCAGGGTTATCTGATAGCCTCAAAGTTTCTGATACTAACTCAGTATTGATGACAGAAATAACAGAGGACAAGGCAACCCTGCAGCTGACAGACACAAAGCAATGTTCAGGTTTAAATGCTGCTATTTCTCATGTGGTTTTGATAGTCTGTAAAAAACTCCCTCATTACCTTTTCTTGTTGTTGACTTATTTCTGAAGGAACCACTCCACAATGTGTATAATTATGCTGCTTTGTAGATACCAACCCACGGGAAATTGAGTCCATGAAACTTTGAAAGACCCTTCTCCTTTGGGCAATGAGACTCAAGCAAGGCCAGAAATCAATATAACAGAGTCGAAGAAATGAAAATTGGAGATTCATAAACCTGAGATCATGGGTTTTCTACCCATTCTTTCAGATGACCCCAATGACTCCACTTACCTTCATGTCCTCCTGAAAACATTACCCAGAGAGAGGAAAAACAGGAGGTCAGTTTTCCTTCCCCCTTTGTATTGTACACATAATTGATATTTTTGTCATTTGTGTCTGCTTGCAAAATTGTCCATGAAGGTAATTTGAGATCCTTGACTTTACTTCATACAAATCTGAACTGTAATCTCTATTATCAAAATAGCCTGTACTAAAACACACTGTTTGCGCATATGATTGCAAAATTCCAACTTTTTATTCAGCAGGTCAGCTACAGCAATGAACTAGTATTACTGTACATAGTTAAAACACAGAAACCTAAGCTTTAGGTTAAGGAATAAAGCTGAAAATACCCATGCTTTCTATATTAGTGAAATTTTACTAGCACTCCTTCTTAGCAAGCACTGCTAATAATTTTTTTTTAAATTTTTTTCCAATAAAATATTGCAGGAAAGGGAAACATAAGTAATTGTCAGTTAGTTCTAAAATATACAAAGATGTATATTTTAAAATCACATTCCAGCAAAACATGTATTTTAAGAAGGATGACATGCTCTAGATGTATCTGTATGTCTCTGCTCTTCTGTATTGCTCTTTCACCTTCCTGAAAGAGAGATGGTTTCTGCATTTCTGATTGTATTTTACCACAACAGTCGGGAATAATAAGATCTGACAAGATGTCCCTGAGCTGACTTCAATATACAGTGAAAGTTCTTTGCAGGAGATGACATTCAACAACATAGATAACCTTAGCACTATAAGGAGATGTGGACACATTCTCCAAAAACATAAATTAGTATATCTCCACTGAAGAAAAAAGAACTATGTCAATTTACATCAGCGAAGAAGCTGTGTGATACAAAGACAAGTTGTTTAAATTGTTATTTCCTTGAATTATCTGCTGTAGCTTAAGAAAATGAGTAAATAAATTTATTATGAATGCCCTTTCAGTATGACTCTGTGGCTTAAGTAAAATATTTATAAAAGGTCTAGGAGTCTCATCATATTCTGGTTGGATAGAGCAGAGAGTGTTCAGACACTGTGAGCCAGGCAGTAACACTCCCAACACAATCTGTGTTTACCTCCTGAGGTGACTAACATCACTAGCAAACATTAAATGTAGTGATGGGAGAAGCTTTTGTTTTAGCAGCCAAACTGTGACAGAGGGCAGCAGGCACAAACTTAATTCTGTCACATCTCCCACTTGCTGTTAAAAGGGCTTAGCACAATATGCAGGGTGTGATGTGTTATGATGTGTTAAAGCATTTCCCTAAAATTCAAAGACAGATGCCTAAGTTGTGTTTCTTTTCTGAAGTTTTACACTCTGAAGGATAAAATGGTATAACAGAAAAGCACCATTTATTTCATATGCAGGTGATAAAGCAGGAGTAGTAAGGAGCAGCTTGCATCCAAGAGATGTTTAGTGTCAGGGATTGTGGCTAGCAACAAGCTGTTATGGACCAACAGATGTAGCCCACTTGATTTGTTTATTTTGGGTAAAACTGTGCTTTACTTACAGACTGTGAAGGTCTGGAAAGTCCTGCCACAGAGTCAGTGGCACATGCTTAGACAAATGGCCTTATTGCTATTGATTTTCAAAAGGTTAAAAAAATGTCCCCATTGTGTAAGAAAGACAAATGTTCCATCCTTTTGATCATCAAGAAGATTCTTTTTCATTTTATATAGATCTAAAAAAGATCAATCCAGAGCTGAATGAATTCACAGGGCATGTATGTTACTGTGGTATCTATACCCAAAATCACGTAAAAGAGCGCTCTAAACACCATCATGTTACTGATGTCTTTCATGGAAAATGGGCAGACTCTGAAAAAAATCTAAGGTGCAGCTTGACATTAAACCCATGGTGGAGCAACAGCTGCTGTGCTGTACCTCTGCATTAGAATTCTTTCTTTCTTTTACCACCTTTGATTTCAGCCCTGAATCCCAGGCTAACTCTGCGGCTACAATAAGACTCTGAGATATGAGCAGTGTTATGGAGTTTACATGAAAATCTGTCTTTTTTAACAGAGAAAATGAATAATTTTAAAAAGTAAAAACTCTCTATCTCATAAAAGCAAGTACTATACATGAAAATCCATCTTCTTTAATGAAGAAGAAGAAGAATATTCAACAGAAATCTCTATCTGACATAAACAAATGCTATAAAACTTTCAAGACAGGATCTAAGCTCTGGGCAGATGAATGTTCAGACAGATAAGAGGTCTGTGAGAAAAACAAGTTCAACCAGGGAATTCCCTTTAACTTGGCATTGATAGTATTATTGTCAGGAAAACAAGAAATAATGAAAAGTCAAAAGCACAGAGTTAAGAAGCACATTCCCCAAAGCTAGCAGGCTGCTTTCTTCCAAACTTCTTTAAATAGTCTCTGAGATCCAAATATGAATTCTAAAAAACTATCAGCTAGCTAGAGAAACTCAAATCACATCTTGCAGCAAATGAGCAGGATGCAGTCAGACACGGAATGCAGGCCAGGGTCAGAGGAGAGTTAGAAAAAATCATTATGTTTAACCCTCAGAAGTCAAATATCACGGTTAATTGAGTCCGCTGGCTTTACCTTTACAAAGGACTTTCAGCTGGTGAGATCAGGCCAAGAAATGTCTTGCAATATTATCTTTGCCTTCAACCCACAGAAACCCTGAGTGTAAAGGGATGAAATTTTAACTCTGCTTACTGAAATGTGAAGAAAGGTAGATAATATTACCAAGAACAAAGAATTTGAAAGACAGATGATTA
Organism: Pseudotriccus pelzelni; assembly: GCA_035584735.1. Classification (NCBI taxonomy): domain Eukaryota; kingdom Metazoa; phylum Chordata; class Aves; order Passeriformes; family Tyrannidae; genus Pseudotriccus; species Pseudotriccus pelzelni. The sequence continues at coordinate 25,209,972 of JAWMRA010000162.1, read as the reverse complement.
TATAAGAGAGAAACATATATAGAAAAGCTGCCGTTGTGACTGGAGCTGCTTCGTGCCAGGGGGAAAAACATCTGAAAATTTTGAAATTTTTCATGAAGAAGAGCTCTACCCAGTGGCCAAGAAGAGCACAAGTGGATTGACTGGAGTCTTCAGAAATTTTTCATTTCAACAAAACACAACTATTTTATGTCTGTTTCTATTTGAAAAATTATATATTTCCCTATAGGAAAAAAAACCCACAAAACAAAACAGTGAAGTAGGTAAAGGATGACTTCCAAATAAATAAATAAAGCTTCAAAAATTTTAAAAAGGGACACTGTCACACTTCTAGAATCTTGCTCTTTCTTCTTTAGAATGGAAATTTACATAAGTCAAATTACCTGAATTTTAATAATAAAAAAAATATTCACATGGGCTCACTGGGGACCCATCACAATTCATATGACTGGCTTTATGAGTAATTGTAAGGTGATAGATAAGGCCACATAAAAGAAGAAAAAAAAATCTTCTGATAGCTTCCTGGAAAACTCTGACACCTTGGGAGACATTCCCAGAAACTGATAAAAGGATTAAAATGAAGAAAGGAGTGATATGGAGATAACACGGCCTTTTTTCGAGAACATCGTGGCTACCAGGAACTCCAGAAGTAGACCCTTGGGCCTATTTCATCTGTCTGTCACCCCACAAATTAGTTCATTGACTATAGCCACTCAAACTGCCCAAAGAAAAAAGGTATAAAAAGAGATTGGACCCGAGAAAAAACTGGGGGAGAAGTTCCATCAACTCCGCAGAGGTAACCGATGGGCTACCTTTTTTTCCCTCTCGGGACGCCTCAGGGTGAGCAATCGCTTTATACATATATACTAATTTTACTTTTACTCCATAGTACATTAAAATTTTTACTTATTACTTCATTGTAAGTTGCTTTTTCTTTTTAGTATGTACTTAAGTCATTTGTAAGTTGCTTTTGCTTTAGGGTGTGTGCCTATCCTTGGCTTTATTATAATTATTGTTATTACATAGTTTAAGTGTGTTTTAGCAGTTAGTCCCTATCGCGCACACAACAAACCCCATAGATTGTCACAAATTTGTATTAATCAATGTGTTATTTTGTGAACTGTTACAGTGAGTCTGTGTTTAGGTGCTGATGCAGTTTCATCGGTGGTGAAATAACTCATAGCAGAAACCTGCTGAGGGGGTTTTCTACCGCTATTAAGTGCAGTCCTTACATAAAAAGGTATCAAATGTCCTGTCTGTCTCAGCAAACCTGCTAAGCGAAGAGTCTCATTAGGTGAGATGCTAACAGACTGTTTTGGGCATTAAAAGATTTGATCTCCTGGGATGGTGGGGAGACTGATAGACAAAAAATAAAATAATAGAGGTTGGGCAGAAAATTCTTCTTTTCTGCCCCTTTTATCATGAGCATATTTGATCTAGCAGTTGTCATATATATTGACAGCTTTCAGAAGTGTTATCTCTAAAGAAGATAAAATATTTAGCTATTTTTGGAAGGCACAGAATATAGCTCTATTTCTGCAACTAAGTTTATATATTTTGCATCACATGTCACTGATACATTTGCTAAACAGGAGTCTAGTTATATGCATAACGAGACATATACAAAAACACTGCAAAATATTAATAAAGCCTTTGAATTTTGCATTGTGAGTAGAGAATTCCGACATCCTTGATATAAGCACAGCATACTGGAGTGACTGATTCCCAGGAAGAACTACTTTGAATCGCAAGTTAAAATGTTACCAACACAGAATGAGAATGCAATATACAATCTCAGTAAAAGAGGAGCCATAATGAGTAAGACTGCCTAATTGCACCAAAGAGTCTGTAATTCAGTGGCATGGTCTAATTTTGTCAGTGGCACATGTATTTGAGAGGAAGACTATTTCACTGAAAGAGCTACTAGTTCATCGTGAAAAGGATTTTCCACTCTTTAAAACGCTCCTCGCTATCCCTTCAGGCCCAGCTCAAGTCTCTGTCACTACTAGCTCTTAGAAGGAGCTAAGGACAGCTTTATAAAACAAATTGTATCCCATTTCAGTGAGACTCAGAGTAAACAGACATGTCATTTCAGGGGAATTTAGGAGTCCATTTCTTTTCTGGAAAAATACCTACTTCTACATTGGTCAAATAAGTTTCATCATATTCTCACACCATGTAGGTGATAGAATTCAACTCTAGACCATGGGCTAAAACAATAATAAAAATTGTATTTTGAAGAGATCATCAGGAAAAATTTAATAGGAAAATACAGAGTGTATCATGCTACGTTCTGGGAGCACAGACTAAAAAAAAAGGGGAAAAAATAAGGTGAATTTACACTCCCTTTAAGCCCTCTCCATTCCAACAGACACTGAGCAGCAAAAAGGCCCTGAGGTATAAATTAGAGCAACAGCCGTTCTTAGCTTGCAACACCTCCTGTTCAGTTGCCTGCACACTTCTGTGAAACTCGAGACACCTGAACAACTATTTCGTAAATGTTTAAATTCCTATTTTTCAAGGGAATATACATCCAAATCCCAAACAATCTCTTTTGGGAGCAAACCCTGCCCCATTGAGATCACTGGTTATGTACTTCTCCTGTCTCTTTGCCAGCCTTTACTGCTTTGGGGAGGAGGCCTTTCATATTATCAAGAGGGATTTCTGCCTTGGGACTCTCCTTTGCTTCCTAGCCCTTCTTGGGTGTCGTGGTGCATTCCTGCACCCTACTTTTACCTCTCACATGGAATGCTTTGTGCTGCTCCCCTTGGAGAGGCCATCTAGTCAAAACCACCTTGGGCTGCTCAGCAAGGAACAGGCTCACTTTTGTTAATTGTTCTCCTAATAACTATATCCCCAGGACACAGGTAAATGTCTTTCTCCTAAAATAGCATTCAAAGGGAGATTTGGACTGAATGCAAGCCTGCTTTAGCTCCATTGACAGAGAAGATCAACTGGTTTTGTGTCAATAACCTGTACAATGGAAGACCAGGATCACAAATATCAGATAACACTGAAATTATGTAACACAGTTGCCACATTTTATCTCCGCTTGGTTTGCTTTTGCTATTAGAGAAAGTCACAGGCTTGTTTAAGAGTTAAAATTTCAGCATATTTCCAACATAAAGCAGTTCTGTGCCTTGTTTACCTGAGCACAACCTGCCAGATGTGGGGTGTTCTGACACCTAGAAATATTGTCCTGTGTAAAACAGCCACCCCCTCAGGCTTGCCTTTCCTACTTTATAGCAGCTCTTTTACATATTCAGTTCCTAAGCATCTCTTAACCACATTAGGATATAACTCTTACTGGCTACCCAGAAGACTTCTGTTATGCTTGCCTCAGCACTTATGCTGCTTGGCCTTGTGGTTGCTACAACCTGACTTCACAGTGAAGCAACCTGAACTTAACGATAAAAACAACCTAAACTAAGCTTCCTAACTGAACAAAAGCATTGTGTCTTTGTTTGCCTTTTCAAAACCAATGGCTACTTGCTACAGACTGTCAAGCTAATAGGACAGCTTCTGTACATCATCTGACCCACAATGCAATCTCTTTATATCAAGCAAATAGTACAGATATGAATTCTGTTTGCTTGTGTTTTTCTTAAGCAAAAACAGCCTGGGCAGATTAAGAGGATCTCAGCTCTTTCCCTATGGTGTAGTTCACACTTTGGTGAATAATTGGAAAGATGTGTAAGAGGAAATGTCTGTGCATCTTTTCTGATATGGATGGTTTGGAGCAATCCATCATATTGCCAAGGTCAACAATAGGCCTGTCCACAGCAACCCCTTCAATAATCGTTTCACATCAGGGTGCACCACATTTTTCTTTTTCCCTGCTGTAATGTCTCAGGAAATCTCAATCCATGTCTTAAGACAGAGAAGAAAGAGAAGAGAAAGGAAATGATTCCCCTCTGAAACCTCCGAAAGGCTGAAATTATGAGTGGTCTGAGACCATGTGGGCTGGCCAGACTGAGAAGATGTGGCTCTACATGACTTAGCTCACATTTGCACTAGCAAGGAGATTCCCTTTCTGGTTCATAGTGGTTTACTTAGGATGAGGTAGTGTTGAGACAGTAGGTCCTGAGGTGCTATAAAAGTACTACAAGAAGAGGGGAGAGAAGGACCAGATCTGGAATGACAGCAAATGATGCATTTCAGAATCAGCATTAATTCAGTGCAAGCCACATATATATAATCTCAGAAGTGAGATTACAGTACTGAGCTCCCTGCAGTTCAAAACTAGTGGAAAGGATGCCTTGCAGCTTTAATTATGCTATTAAGATTTCTTTTCAGGGGAATTACCATCCATTTTCAGGTACTCACAGAAATGGTAAAATCAAGGAATATTTAGGGAGTGGAAGAGTTTTAATACTGGGTGGCAGAGCTCTCACAGGCTCTAATTTTATTCTGAATAATAGAAATTGTTCCCAAGAGACACTTGCTCAACATCTGAGAAGCATAATATTAATTGCTTCTCCCCGGTTCTAACTTTCAGGGTACTCTTGAGTAAAGCAAGCAACCAGGAACACTATTTTATGCTGGCAAAAAATTAAACGTACCTGATTTAGTTTCTGGTTGCTCTCTAAATTACCACCATTAGCAGAAGCTATTATTATCTGTGCTGATTCTCCCAGCTTTATTCTTCCTAAAGCCTGAGGCTTTATCAATATACTGTGTAAAACAATATGTACAAAATCCAGACACCTCAATCCCACGCACGTGCACATTCATACACATGCATAAAGAATGCTTGAGCAGCCCCAAAAGTCACTGACAACACAGAAGTCTAGCAAAGGTAATGTAATCAGTCTCTGACATCTTGAAGTAAATGACAAAAATCAAGGAGAAAATTATGCATGCTGCTTAATGAGTGGGCTCCACCATGTCGTATGGCCTTTAAAATCTCAGAACGCTCTTAGACACGTAATTGATGACTGCTTTAGTCTTTCCTTTCTCTGTGTTGACAGCTCTGTGTGGATGAAAGTCTCATTAGTTTAAGAGGAGGGGACAGGCCAGGGAGAGCTACTGACTGCTATATTGGTCTCTGCTTCTTGAAAGTCCTCTTCATCAAACTTGTTCTTTGTGTCTTCTGAAAGTAGAATGGAGATGGAGAATATCCTTCGCAGCTTCCTCTGTCCTAGCGCCTCTGAGGCCGTTCAGCTGAGCACTTGCCTCTGGCTGGCTTCCAGAAGACTCCCCCGCTGTCCTTCAGGATATGTTACACTTCCATTCAGCACAGCTCTGATGTATTGTCCCTCCTGCACCTTTATGAGGTTAATCGGTGCTAATCCACAAACAAAGAACAACGGGGCGTGGGAATACCCGGACTAGAGTTAATTTAAACTACTTGTCCTGCACCCATTTTCCTACTTGTAAGCTATTTCCAGTCCTGACATTGTTCTTCTTTAGCTGGTTAACTCTGCCTGATTCCCACTGCTCCTGGGGACACAAGGAAACTGCCTGGGAGCGGAGTGCACTAATACTTTAACACATTATCTTCCCTTCACTGAGCAGCAGACCTTGACCTCGTCTCTATTTGCAGCATCTTTGAGAAAGCACCTGTTCCCAGGTCCCTGGAAAGCAACAAATGGCCCTCTCTGCTCTGGCTCAGATTCTTAAAGAGGTGAATATAATTCATTCTTACTGATTTTCATTTGTAGCTGGGTGCCTGTGCACCTGTGAGGATCTGAGTTTCCACAGTATAATGAAGCCTCACAGAAAACAAACCCCACTTCTTCATCACAAGTCAGTCAGCACTAATCTTCCCATCAACTGATTGTACTGTTTGTATCGACATACAGAGTCAGAAATGAAATATTCTGGGCTTTGTTCCTGTCTAAAAAGGAACAGTTTCCAGGCACCTACTTTTCTTTTTTTCATAGAAATGGTTTAGTATGCAAACGAATACATATGCGTGTATAAACACGTGTGCACATTTATATGCATATGCAAATACCCAGGCCCTTAGTATTAATGCACACATCTTCTTCTGAACTGCAGTAATTCTAAACAGAATCCCTCCAGGGTTTTTCTTGCCACTCCTTTTTACATGTTTGACAGTTTACCAGGGAATTATTCTTAGCGAATTATTAGGTATGTGTTCAAAATAATTAAATTTGACAATTATTTGGAAGAAATCTCAGGCAAAAATAAGTGAAATCTCTGGATGCAAAAAGAAAAAAAATAGTGGGAAGGCTGTTTTTCTTTCTCTCTAAGCTACTCTAACCCTCCCTTTAACTGTATCTCCTATCCCATTAACCGCAGTTGTACATCATGTTCATATGCAGAATCTCAGCTCAGCAGGTGCATTTCATTTATTGAAACATTATTTGAGAACAACTTTATTAAAGATTCAAGATGTCAATACAAGATGACACAGTGCATAGCAGCTTGTAACTGGAAAGCTTTACAGAATTAAACAACATTCAACAGCTGGCAGGATGCAATGTGAATTACAGAAAGGAGCAATGTTAAACTGATCCATGGTGAATAAATTAAAAGTGTTCAGTCACATGGTCAGTAATGAAGATAGGCAGGAGCAGGGATACACAGACAACGGACAAGAAACTGTGTTTGTGAAGAGTTGGGGAGGAACTTACTTTGGATTACAGAATGTGCGTGGAAGGCTGTGGGATTCATGGGAAAGTGATACCTGAAAAGGCAAGGGAGTTCTGAGGCCACGTGGTTTTCTGGCTGACTGAAAGCTGCTGCAAAAGCCGAAACATACTCCGTTTAGATTTGTGTGTGGGCATCTACTGCAATGATTCCCAGCTCTGCCTCTGGGGGACAAGTTCTCAGCTCTCTGACAGTGAAGTGTCCTGTGAAGGACCAACCCTCACAAATCTCAAGACTTTCACTCATCTAAAGCTCATAGGAAAGTTCATTGCATAATGCAACAAAAGGTGTGCACCAACAACTGAGTACCAACAAAGAAAGCACATGAACAAAGCTGGGGAGAAACATAATGTGTATTAGTATTAACAAAAATAATTTAGCTGGAGCCAGAACTGAGTACTGGGTAAACAGATTAGCAAATAACACATTTGAAATACACTGAGAACAAATTTATACAAAGCATTAGTAAGCCAAGCTGAAACTTTATGCCCATATCACTTTAGGTTCTTTAAAATGCCCCTTTTCAAAAAGTGAGGATCTCCACAAGAATTATTTAATTGCCAGTTAAGGATTTCTCAAGGTTTTGTTTACTGTAGAAACAGTCTTCAAAGGATGCTCAGCAAAACAAACCTGACTAATACCACTTTCTGACCTTTTGAATATAATCCTGGTGAGATATTTTTAAAGCTGTTAACAGAAAATACAAAACTTAAAAAAATAATGAATAAAGGCAAAAATATTTCCACATTCTTCCAGAAACGGGTAAATATCCACACCTGGCTCATGCTATCAGTATTTGTGCTTTCCTTTCCTACCAGTGAAGATTCCTCTGTGTCCTTTGAAGTTTCTAGGAGAGATGTTGACAGTTCCCTAGAATCAAAGAAAAACAACCTGCGTCATTTTTATGCACTGTTTGCTATGGTAAATTAAGTTCTGGCATGTTCAGATGTCACCTTCTTCCACCCCAGTAAGCCACCCCACAAATCCATAGATTCCCCAGTGCCATTTGGTCTTCCAGTGTATGCCCTTCTAGAGTTTCTGTCAACCATTACACCATAAATTACAGCTTTTACCTTTTGAATTTGTTTCTTTTCCAGCTGTATCTCTTACAGAGCCACCATCTTTTGCAGACAGGGAAAGAACTCACAATAGGGCAGAAAAAACATAGGTTAGAAGGGGGGGAAGGAAGTGAGTGCTGCTAAATGGATGAAGCATTGTGTGTATGAATTTCATCTTCTTGTTTTCATTTGTTTGTGTGCTCAGCCTGAAGATCCTTAGACCAGACACTTTTCCTCAGTCTTGTTTGTAGAATACATAGCACAGGAGAGTCTGAGATAATTTAGATGGATAGGAAAAGATATTAATAATAAGGTTGATACTTACCCAGCTGATGTGTATTGGATGTGATGGCTGCTGTATTCACCATAAAAAAAAATATTTTTCCATAAAGTATCTAAGATTATTTCCTTAGGAACAGATGTCCTAAACAGATCTCCTGAAAGTAGGAGTACTTTTCCATGATAGGTCCATATCCTATTTGCCGGCTCTCTAGCAAGTTACCATTCAACTTCATGATGCAAATGCCCACCCCTGAGGAACAGAACTGAAAATGAGAAGAAGCCACATGGCAAAGGCTGCCAACAAGTGACCTGTGGCCGCAGTCGTGCTGAGCACAGTTCTCTGTGGGAGGTGAAGGATTCTGGTCAGCTCTTTGCTGCACCCTCACTCCCAGTAAAGCAGAGGTGAGCCACCACAGACTCACATCGAGTCTAGAAATACAAATGGTCAAGATGATTCACAGATCTGCTTACCAGGAAGTTCTTTCTGAGGATACCTGGATGAACTCAGGTAGTCTACAACTTTTAGACCAAGTTCATAATGAAACCTCTGACTTGGAAGTTTGGAATAAACTTATGAATATGCAAAACCCTTTTCAGTACACACTTTACTTCATCATTAGAGGCAAAGGTAACAAAATGACATAAGGGAATGTGTTCTCCATGTGTAAATGCTCATTAACAGAGATGAGAAAGCAAGAGAGGGCTCAGGAGAGAACTCTGTAATGATTTCCAATCTTTTTTGGAGACCTAGAGCAGATTCTTCCAAAAGTAAACTGTATTCAGACAAATCCATCTTTATGCCAGGAAAGTCCCCAATCATGAAACTTCAGAACTTGATGGTATTTAGGAACATAATTCTCATCTCAAAGTTCAGCTCTTGTTGGAATCAGTGCAACGTGAAAAAATCTCTTAAAGGGCTGAAACTTTGTTAGAAAAAAAGCTGAATGCATCTCTGATCTCTTTCACAAAGTACCATGGGTGTGACTGATTCATTCATAGCTGCGAGTTATTTGCTTCTATTTTTCTCAACTTGCAGTAAGTGTTTTGGCGTGTATTTACATAAGGAAATCCTAGGAAAGGTGACCTGGACACAAGTAGAAGAGACTTCTACATTGCACTCCTGCAGCTCTGGGGCCATGAAAATCCTGAAATAGTAATTCCTGGTCACTGATTGATAATCTTCTGTCTGCCTGCAGCTAGCTGAGTGGGGTGACTGTCCTGGAATATGAAATTTCCTGAAGAAATGTCTATTTTGATATCTGGGTTGGGTACAAGGGAGCACTGGAGAAATTTGCTTTAACTAGACAGTAGCCAGCAGTCAGCATATAGCTGTATTACTGCCCCCAACCACAGCAAACTCCCAAACTGCACAAAAACACACCAAAAAAGCTCAGCATCACTTCAGTTCCTTTCTAGGCTTGGGCCCCTCCCTGCCTTCCAAGTACAAAAGGGCTATTTTCTGAAAGAAAGGAAAAAGTTAATTACACAATTCCTCCTGTTCTCTTCTGGATTAAACTAGTGAGGTCTAGAGTTGCAATTTAGAAAGCTGTTTATAGGCAGCTGCTTGGCAAAGAACAGACATCTTTCTTGTAGTCCAATACATTTAAATATTTAAAGGCCAGCTGCACAGAGCAGTGTCCCACAACATTATCACTGAGACATGGTGACTCATCCACAGCCGGAGGAACATGAATTGGACTTTCTGCCACATGATGGGGCTCTGCCTCTCCTCCTCCCCCATATACTTTATTTTATGCTTTCCTTCCTGTTCTGCATGAAAAAAATCAGTATTTCCTTGGTTATAATGTGCCTCTTTTTTCCCCTCCTCATTTTGCTGTATTGAAGAACATTAATTTTCCATGGCATGTAACTCTTCTGTCTTGCCCCCAAACAGACATACAAATGCCTCTGACAAAGCCTCTAGGATCCCTTTGGCTGAGACAGATGAGCTTTACATACAGAATTAAAACAAAACCTTTATTGCAGAGGAAACAATGCTGTAACCAAGCCATCTGTTTCATAGCCTCCTGAAATGGAGAGCATTCCTGCAGGTTTCCAGCTTCTTATTATTTGATCATTTTATTCCTAACAAGCAGAGGATCAGTGACCAGATTCTGACATTTGGTGCTTACTAGAGAAACAGGAACAGGCTGGAGTTCACAAAACTGTGCTGGATTTTTATGCAGGAGTGAATAGCAACCTCATTTTATAGTAAAGAAATTATTAGTACTGTGGTTTCACCCAGGGGCTTTCATCGGATCTTCACAATGACTGGCAGTTAACACACACATATAGAGGCAATTGGCTTTGCCTCTGGGTCACACTGCTCCTTTCTTCTTATAAGAGTGGATGGCTTTAAATAGGATCACTGGTTTCTATCCATTGGCACCAAATATCTTAACTGAATTCCATCCCTCGTACTTACTGGTGTGTGGAGATGGTCACACCAGAGCTGCCCATGGCCTCTATCCATATGTTGCTGCAAATCAAGGCACCACGACCGCCATAAGAGGTCATCACCCAGAGTCAGCACACAACCTTCTCCCTACAGTGTCTTAGGTGGTGGGATCTCTGGGCATGCACATCTGAGGATGACTGCATGTCGCTCTGGCACTGCAGGGTGATCATGTCTCCTTGGAGGGAACCCCCTCGAAGGGACCTTTCTGAGTGCCTGAGTGTCCAGAAATGAATGCTGAAGAACTGAACTTCTGAACTTCTTCAGTGACCAGACTTGGTTCCTGATAAGATAATAACGTGTTTTTTTTCCTTTGTGTCACCCCTCTCTTATTGCTGCTTGTAATCTCAGGACTCCCCTTCCTGCACTCAATCCTCTTGCATACTTGCCTGTCCAACCCCTCAACAAATGTCCTCATAACTGCTTCCAGGCAGTAACCAAAAATAATGACAATCATCAACATGTCCCTTGCAGGACACCTGGCCCAGCCAGTGCTCTGAAAATCTGGCAGTGATGCCTGTCGTGCCTTCCTATATGTTATCAAACCCTACAGTGTGAACAAGCTGGTTTCTTGATCTTGCTGCTTCGCTGCTGTGTGTCCTTTCTGTATCCCTTTGTTTGTCCTAATTGTAAAAAGAAAAATTATTGTATTAATGAAGGCAGTTTAACTGAGTTACAAGGCTTTGGAATAACAGTCTCCTAACAAGCCTCCACATTTCTCATAGTGTGTTATGCACAGTTACTGATAAATTTTAGCCACAGGAAGGTGACACTTTTTCTTAGAGCAGTTGTGAAGAGCCATTTAGAATGGTTTTGCATGCTACCACCTGACTGCAAATCATTGGTCAATGTATGTTACCCTTACTATAAAAAATAGAGGCCTCTGAATAAGCCCAAATCTCATTTCATTGCTTCCCTATAATTTTTACTTCTGCTTCTTCCTCTGTTATTTATTTGTACTTTTTCTCAATAGGTACAGAATGCTACTCATCTGTTAAAAACGCTGAAACACCAAGAAAAAAAGGCATTCACATATTCCTAAATTTCATTAAAATATAAAACAGTTCTCAGCACATTTAAAACTTGGAACCAAAATATATTTATTGGATCAAGTCCAGTCCTCTGTGACCTGAGGTTGCTTCCTCATACAAGCTCATTATAAAGTTGTCATGGCTATTTTAAATGAGTTAGAACTTTCTCTCCCACTAGTCCAATTGGAATCTTGCTGGGATTTGCTGATAAAGGAATCTTCTAATTTTAAAGTTAAGACTTCTTCACAGTCCTGAGAAAAGGGCCATTCTTTGTAGAACAGGGTGAAGAGGAATGCCAGAGGCTTCCCTCCATTTTAATACAAGTTGTTTTTACAAGAGGACTAAGTAGTGTGAAGTGATTAGCCAAGCAGTGGGCTCAGAGGGTGAAAGTGCACTTTTAGTGCTGGGTGTGAATGCTGGTTAGAAGTAATGAAAAAATCCTCTCTGTGAAGACTGGACAAAACCCACCAACAATTCCCATCAAGATTATTTAAAATTAGTGTTCAGTTCTCCAATCTTTATGTGAGTTAATATAATACAAGAATAAAAGGAAGCTGTTAACTTTTTCTCACTGAAGTTTTCTTTCTGGGAAACTTGTGGCAATCATCTCACAGCTGTATTTGTACATTTTGCTCTTAAAGACTGAATACCAAGCTACCCTGCTTCAAGGACTATGGAAAATTATTTTGCTGTAGCTCAGGAAAGTGGAGAGCTATGAAAGGCTGAAATTTAGAACTGAATGCACAGAAAACCTCAGAAGACAGTCCCTGTCTAGTTCCTAGTCAGGAAATACATCACACGAACAGCCACCTCCCATTCCTCCTGTAGATATGAATCCCAGGTGTGGCCCTTCTATTTATTGACAATAACAGGGGACAGGCAGAATAGCCCAGTGCATCCCATGCCTAGTGTGACAAGAAAGCTGCTAAGCTTGTCCTCTGCCAGCTGTGTCACTTGCACCACATTCCAACAGCTTCACACAGCCACTGGTCTTGCTCACTTTAATCAGGAAATACCAATGGTTCAGTCCATGCTGAAATGTCCTCTCAAGATCCCAAATGTTTTCAGAAAAGAACACATTTTTATGTCTCTTTTCCTCCATCCTGCACTTTTTCCTCGTCCCAGGATTTGTTTATTCCCTTAGTACTTACGTTTCTGCACAGCCATTCCCAGACTAGTTGTCATTAATTATTGGGTTTAGGGACTGTGGCTTAATGAAGATAAATGATCCGGCAGTCTCTGTAATATAAAGCCATTTGCACAGTAGCAAATGGTGGGTCAGGCTGTTGGGTTTGCATCCAGTTCAGAGCATCCAGCCAGATGTTCCTGCCATACGTCCTGTCATCAGAATTGTCACTAATCACCAACCTTGTTAGTAGCTTCTCTAAACTCAGGCCAAGGACCGATGGACCACAGAAGGCAAATTTCCCCTAGAGATTATTTTTGCCAACATGGTTTAAAAATACATTTAGCAAGGGAGAGTGTAAGAAATAACGGCTTGTACTGCTCAGTGTGTGAAAAGATGGCATTTCTTCAGAGCAGCCAGTGTGGCGCTGCTCACTAGTAGCAGTCAGTGCTGGAGGACATAGCAGCAGTTGTGCTTTCAGAAAGAAGTTGCTTATGCATCTCTGTATGGCAGAAAGGAGTTTGGGGAACAAGGCTTCTGGTTTTTCTTTTCAGGTGACAGTGATGGCCCAATCACCATGAGGGCATGTTCTTTCTGAGTATGTAGGTACTGCCTTTGGCAAAAAAGATTGAAAGGAAAAGCAAACCAAAACCAAAAAAAAACCACAAAAATCCCTAGGGAATTCAGAGCAATTATGCAGATTTATTTTTTTTAATCAACATTTTTCAAGTAGTCAGAAAGGGTATGACAAATGCAGCATAAACATTTTATTTCCTTCTCTTACCCTCTTACCTAAGTCTGATACAGTTTCACTGAAATTTTAAACTAAACAAAACCAACATCCTAAGCCAGAGGAGGAGTCCAACACAAGAATTTCATCACAAAGAATTAAGAAAACAACTGCAAACAGGCTCATAAAGATGAAGTTTCAAGGAATCTTATCTCTAGAATAGTCGTGCCAACTTAGTTTTTACATTCTCTTCTTCTCACATATTCTCACTATTCTGCTTTGTTCTATCAATCTCTTTTTTCTCTACTACTCTCCTTTTCCATAATACTGAAATGAGGTCTTTTCCTCTCTCTCTTCCTATCTCTTCTAAATAGAAGCAAACCTTATAATCAAAGAAGTGCAAATCTAGTTTTCCACGTCTGAGTGGATTTGAAACTCAAAATAGAACCATTTGTTGCATTCTGGCTCGATGATCTATGATAAGGAAGGAGCTTTGTGCCTTCCCTTGGAGAGCTGCTCTTTTGTATGAAAAGTACAAAGGCAAACAAGTAAACCTGCACGTGGTATATATTGTACATGGTGCTGCATGAGTCAACATGACTTCCTGCACTTTGTCACACGTCAAAACATTAGTAAAATAGAGGGTTAGTGATGTGCATTGTTATTCGGGGTAATTAAGGAAAGTACACAAGTCATCATCGTTAGTGGTTCATAATATAGCAATCAAAACATGATTGCAGCTTAGCCCTAACTCTTAGCTGACTGAGCAGGGCCACTACAGCAGGACTGTGGAGAAATGCGGCATGACAAGAGGTTTGTAATGATTTACAGGGTGTTCCTTAATTGCACAATCAGTTGTTTGTTCCTGTTAATTGAGTTGCCCTTCCAGTAATTACTCTTTGCAGTTCTTTATGCCACTGTACCACAAGCTTAACTTTTCATATGGCTACCTTAGCTCAGTTACCTCCCAGGGCTTTTCTGCCTCATTGCACTGAATTAGTGCAACAAGGAATGATGTATTTACTTTCTATATGATTTCTTTATATACTGTACAGGTCTCTTTGAAGAGCGTGGCAGGGTGCAATGGGGGATATAGCTGTTTTCTTCCAGATGCACTACATGTGGAATCTTGATCTTTACCCCAGAAGTCACTGCTTCACCCATGGCCAGGATAGAGTTCAAACCATCACCTACCATATCCTTGACTTCTTCATGTCTGTTTCTGTCACAGAGAAAAAAACAGCCTCTGTTTAATGGAATTTTAAACTCGTAAGAAATGTGTAAGTAATAAGTATGTGACTACAAAACTGAGCAAGTAATATTTCATGAGCACATAAAAACAAATATGCAAGGCAAAGAAGGCTGTGGTACCAAGATCAATGGAAGGGATGATGGCTGTCTCACTGGCTACCAAAATTTTCAGACAAACTTGTATTTCCTCCATCACTCATGAAATGTTAACTGCTCTTTGTTGTCTGCTGCTCCTTATCTTTAAATTCTTTTATTGTTGGTTTATGTTAGCCAATGTTTTATATATACAAAAGCCACTGGCTTAACTTGGATGATTATGAAAGTCTTTTCTGTACTATGGGATGTTACGAACCCTTCCTTTGTCTTTATTTGCACATATGGAGGCATCTATTAAAACTTTCCATGATCCTTTCAGTCTGAGAAAAAAAAAGAAAATTACATTTTTAGCTTTTTTATGAAATACTTTTCATCCACACCTATTTGTATTAGTTGTGAATTATTTCTGTGCACTACTTTTTTATGTTTCTGTTTTTAGGATTACCAGATGTGTACTAGTAACGATGACTCATATGTTTCGTACACGCTGATATTTCTGGTGCTTCTGCTTCTAAGAAAAGCAGATGGAGGTTCGTTAAATTTCACCAAGCTATATATTACAAACAGGTAGGATGTAAGTAAGGGAGTATGAAATGATGTGCTAAGCCTCCCCCTTATTTTCAGCCCCTCTGTTGCCACAGACCAAATATCAATAGCCTATGTTTTATGTCAATGCTTTCTTGATTTTTATAGCCTTCAACAATAAACCAGCAGGCATTGGAATCCCAGTACTCTGCTGGGGTTTTACACTGTTTAGACACAGTTAATTCTCAGCATCTTTTTTCCTGTCTTCTGTTTTGTTTTCTGTTGAAATACAGGGAGGATTAGAAATTCTTTTCTGCACAAATTCACCCACTCAAGATATGGATCATCTGAATTAAACTGATGTGCAGAACAGCTACCATTTTGATTTGCCATCCAACCGGAATACTGAGCAGTAATAATTGCTTATAGTTGAGCAAAAACAGATAGTGTGTGTGAGAAAGAGAAAAATGCCTTTGCTATGCCAACTTGAGAGGTTGCTTTCAAATAGCAAAACTATGGCATGTTTCATTTCAGGTATGTGGTGGTTTTCAGCTTTGATTCACAGTTTTTGTTTTGTTGTAGTTCAGCTTTAACTTCTCAAAAATGTGCCCTTCTGAAGGAAAACATTAAAGCCAAAAAAATCCCCAACATTCTAAATGTTACAAAGAAATATTTTTAACAAACGTCCACACAAGGATTCAAAATCCTTGAAACATTTTCACTTTTTTGCCTACTGAAATAATTTTTCAAATGTAACCTTACTTTGTGTACTGTGTTGACCCTGTCTGAATGCCACCAAAACTGTTGTACCACTCCCTTCACCAGCTGCATGGGGTAGTGAAAATGTAATGAAAGG
This sequence comes from Pseudotriccus pelzelni, assembly GCA_035584735.1. Taxonomy (NCBI): domain Eukaryota; kingdom Metazoa; phylum Chordata; class Aves; order Passeriformes; family Tyrannidae; genus Pseudotriccus; species Pseudotriccus pelzelni. The sequence goes on along the minus strand of JAWMRA010000162.1, from coordinate 25,193,947 downwards.
CTCATAGGTCAAGTCAAGGGCAGGGAGAGATCACCCACCAGTTGCTGTCATGGGTAAGACACACTTGACTTGGGGAAAATTATTTTATTACTAATCAAGTCAGAGTAGGATAATAATTCCTTCTTCCTAGGCTTAACTTCACTCCTGAGTCCTCTACCTCCCCCCCTCAACAGTGGTGCTGTGATCAGTTCATCTCATCTTATCTCTGCAGCATCTTCCTCCTCAGAGGGGATTCTTCACATTCTTCCCCTTCTCCAGCAGGGATCTCTCCCAGAAGAGACAGTCTTCCACAAACTTCTACAATGTGAGTTCTTCCCACAGGTGGCAGCTCTTCACAAACCGCTCCAGCTCCCCCGGGGGATTACAAGTCCTACCAGCAAACATACTCCAGCATGAGCTCCTTTCCTTCCGTGAGCCCACAGATCCTACCAGCAGCCTGTTCCAGCAGAGGCTTCCCACAGGGTCACAGCCTCCTTCAGGCACCCACGTGTTCTGGTGTGAGGTCCTCCAGAGGCTGAAGGTGGATCTTTGCTCCCCCACGGACCTCCATGGGCTGCAGGCAACAGCCCAAATCACCACAGGCTGCACCGGGGGCTGCAGGGGAACCTCTGCTCTGGCACCTGGACCACTTCCTCCCCCTCTTTCTTCACTGGCCTTGGTGTCTGCAGAGTTGTTCCTCTCACACATTCTCACTCTTCTCTCCAACTGCTCAGCCTTGGCCAGCATCAGGTTCATCTTGGCTGGCTTTGGTTCTGTCGGACAGAGGGGAAGCTTCTGGCAGCTTCTCACAGAGGTCACCCTGGCAAGCCCCAGCTACCAAAACCAATACAATTTGTAAATTTCTGTAAATTGTAACTACTCTAAGCTCAACAACCTATCCCCAAAAAATCATTATAAAATGAGAGAAAGAAATGTTGAGAGATGTATTTTAAGAGATTTTAAAAATAAGCTTCTTCATTGGCCATTCTTCATAAGATGTTCAGTTTGGTAGTCTGAGGGAACTTGGGAAAGATATTTTGATGTTCTGTACCAAACAAATGAATCCTAGCCCTGACACTGCTAGAAAGGTGAATAGAAAATACCAAATTAGACAAAGAACATTGTCCACAATACTGTGTAGTTCCTGGAGTGCTTAACCGTGGGGTTTAAAAGTTCTTCTGAAGGGGACTTTAGTTGCTGTTGAAAAAAAGAAACTTGAATGTAAGAGAAGAAAAATAAAAATTGACTGCACCAGATTCTTTTCCAGTAAGTTTAATTTCCTAATTATTTGGAGGGTCATTCCCAAGAGCTGCCAAGGTGTGACTCATCCCTATTAAACACGGTGCCATCCCGCACTGTTCATCAATATCTTTCAACCATTCATTCCTCCCAGCCAGTGTCCCTTTTAAGAAGAACTCACAGCACTGGATTCAATTGCTTCAGCTCCAGTGAAAAGCAAGCTCACATCAAATATGCTGAAAAGTATGTAACTTTTTTCACAAAGCTAGTTAGGGGACTAGGATGGAGTCCCTCCCAACAGAAGTGAGTGGTCCTGTGAAGACTTGGAGGACAGTTTAACCTGCAGATCCATACTGAGTCAATATCTAAAGACTGCTACTAGGAACATGCCTTTTGAGCTTATTACTTTTCAGAAAAGCCTTTAAAAGAGGAATTTTTTTATTCCTATCATTAAAAAGCTTGTATCAGGGTTGTTTTTTTTTTTTTCAAGAACAATTATTTATGCTAAATGTCTGATCAAATGCTGTTCTGCAGTTCTGATTGTGACCCAGAATATTTTACATCCTAGTCTACTCTGCTGTAATATCTGCATCAAAAGTAAATAAACACAGATAAGTCCTGCTCCAGAAATTGCTCTAATTCCTGTCATGGCTGATGGCTTTTTTTCCCTTAGCTGAGAGTTTGTGGTCTGGGTGGAGGGCTGTTAATCCTTCTGGTTCATTCTGGATAAAAAAAGCTTTTTCTAAATATAAAGTGATTTATTGTTATTCTTTCCATAAAGGCAATGGAAAGAGAGAGAGGAACTAAGCAATGGGTAGTTCAAGAATACTAAGACTGATTTGGTGCTATTCATTAAGGCTGTTGCATTATAAATGATCATGAAATGCACTATTTAGAATTCTAACAACCTCAGTAAAGGCGGCACATTTATTTTTAGAGCATTGTCAGGAACAATTGCTTGGTTTCCCTTATAAACAGCAGCAGCCTCAAGTAGAAATTAGCTGATGTGTAAATACAGTTGGGAGGCAAATGCGTCTGTGTTAGAGTGAATGAGATGTACTGCACGACAGATAGATATCAGCCAACAAACTACTTTATTCTCTGCTTCAGCAAATCCTACCGTAAATGCTCTACCACTTGATGTGATTAGATAACAGCCCTGGTGGATGTGGTGCAGGTGCCCTGAGCATTGAGTCTCTGTTGTGGCTATCTTGTGGTTGTACCTTCACCATTAAAACCACAGTAAACACAGTAACCACTCTGCCTAGCAGCAGCACTGGTGGAAACAGTCTTCAAATGAAAAAGATGAAGTCTAAAGGCTTCATTTCAGTACAAAAAATCATCCATGAGGTCCTCAAGAAGACCTGCTGCTGCTCCTACTGACGTGATGGGGAAACTCAAGTGCTTACATTAGAAGAACTGCTCACTGAGTAACTAAAACTAGCGTGTAAGTTACATGCCTAAATTATGCAGAGTAGAATTAATTTTGGATTATTATCACTTAATCATTTATAAAATTAGCTTGGGCTCATTTCCAGTGTCTTCCCTTAATTCCCCCCTTTGTTTAAATTGGGAACTAGCATGTTCTTTGGTTCAGCACAGACATGTTCTGGATGACCACACGTTTTCATAACAGCCTCTTTCCAGCTTCAAAGAGGCTTTCTTTTGGATGTTATTAACTTTCACACAGTACTTCTAGAGACTGCTTCTATGCATTTTTTTTTAATCTATGATGGTTTTGATGGATTTACAAAAACCCTGAAGTCTATAGGTATGTCTTAATAAGGATCTCCTAAGACTATTTGCAAATTTGGAGTCTATGGTGTACAAAGTTATTTACCATTGAGGCCACTGATTCCTCCTCAAGGCTTTATGAAGTATATTCTACCTTGAAAAAGAAATCACTTTAACTAGGGTATAAATACATATCTGAATATGCAAAATTATTCTCAGTTCTTCATAGCTGTGAGCTGTGCTGTGTGGAGGCCATTTAAAAAAACTTGCATTGAACATCAGGAGAAATTTTGTAATAGTAAAGTGTTTTTGCTTATTTAACCACCTCCCAGATGACCAGGGTGGGGAAAATTGAGTCAGAAAAAGAAAATTTCGCCTCTGAAGAAAACCAAACTCAAGATACTATTTTAAAAATTCCACCTTAAACCTGAAAAATGTAAACCACAGCTCTTCCCTCAAACTGGTCACACTGAAGTGTGTTCTGTCAGGGCCCACTGAAAAGGCTGAAAATGAAATTCATAAAATATTCATATAGATGTTGACTTCAAAAGAAAGACTTGACTAAAATTGGCTTAATGTTTAAATACAAAGGCACTTCAAATTGAAACACTTTTTTCTTCCTTTAATGAGTGTCAAAGCAACTTTTTTGGACAACATTGGCCCATTTTCAGCCTAAAAATCCATCCAAATTTTCTCTTCTGTCAAAAGTACAGTTACAATAAAACTGCATTTTAAAATGCCATTATCCCCTGTGACTATGTGGTGAAGACCATGGAAAAGCAAGTGTCCCCTTGTAGTCCATGGGAGACCTTACA